>OY720685.1:6263746-6696661 GCA_963170755.1 Amphimallon solstitiale
GAAACATTTTGAAATAGTATATATTTATTTTAGTTTTAATATTTATCTGTTGTGAGACTTAGTATGTTTTCTTTCTCACCCTTTTCAAATATTATAAGAAAGTTAACTAAATCAATTTAAGAATTTATGTTATTTAAAAATTGAGATTAAGCAAGGAAATCTGTTGTAAATGAGGGAATTAATAATAATTTTTTGCGTTAAATATTGATAAATAGTGGGCTATCTGTTGTAAATGGAAATAACTAATAATTTTTGTCTTAAATAGTAGGCTTACCAAACATGAATTAGTTTTTATTAGGCATAAACTATGTTTTTGTGTAAAAACCTCTAAATTTCATATTAAAAGCCGCTCGTCAAGCATATTTCTTCTAATGATAGTACAAAAAACATGAACTGTAAAAAGATAGTATATATTTTATCTGTTGTGAGACTTAGTATGTTTTCTTTCTCACTCCACAAATACCGCAAACAAAATTGCGGTGGAGGGTATTCACATGCCGCTTCATGTTGTCGCGCCGGGTGAAGGATTTTCCGCAAATGATGCAATTCATTCTATGAAAAATAAATTAAAAATAATTTATATTGGGCTTACCAAACATGATTTTTCAAATGTTTTAAGTGTATTGCATTGAATTTTGTGTAATTTCAATATTAAATAATTGAAAGCGAGTATTTATTATACTACTGTTGTTCAGTGGTTAATATTTAATGAAAAGTGTATTTCTTGTAATGATATAAAAACTATTTGTAAATACAATGTCATCCAAATAAAATAGAATTTATAATAATGTTTCATGATAGGTTTTGCTATTTTTCTCAAATTATATAGTGCTTTAAAATGTAATACATTCGCTGTTGTACAAAAATGCATGATGTGTGAAAAGATGGACTCATTTTATGAATTTATGTTAATTCAAATTGATATTAAACATGGGGTATCTGTAAATGTAAAAATGATGTTAATTTTTAGCTCTTAAATATTGATAAATAGCTTGGCAAACATCAATTTTTCAATTGTTTTTAAGCCATGAACAAGTATATATTTATTATTTTGCAAATCTTTTGGTTAGAACGTTAATACTGTCTTTATATTAGTTTTTTTGTGTATACTGCTGTTGTTCAGTGGTTAATATTTAATGCTATGGCTATTTTTCATATGTATAGTGTTTTGTCAAAAAGTTTTGATTGCTGAAAAAAAAGTGGGTAATAAAAATTTTGATAGACCATGTATCTCAGCTCTATCGTTTTACTGCATTGTTATATTGCACTATATGGATCATCTCGAGAACATTCCTTGCCTTTGCATTTGATTGTTTTGTTTAAATTTTGATATTTGTGAAATTGAAAGTATGGTTGAGGTTTGTTTGATGTGTGTAGTTGTTTTATTTTTAATAAATTGTTTTCTTAAAAATATGTTGTTCCTTTTTATTTTATAATATAGATATATTAAATAAGGTGACTATCAAGTTTTTTTGTGTATACTGCTGTTGTTCAGTGGTTAATATTTAATGAAAAGCATATTTCTTGTAATCATATAAAAACTATTTGTAAATACAATGTCATCCAAATAAAATAGAATTCCATGTTTTTAAAATGTGATTTATAATAATGTTTCGTGTGAAGCGTACCTTGTTTAATGTTTTTATTCTCTTTTTTAATACTATGTGCACATTATGCTTCAAAATTAGTTTTATTAGGCATAAACTATGTTTTTGTGTAAAAAACCCCTAAATTTCATATTAAAAGCTGTACCTCAGGCATATTTCTTCTAATGACAGTACTAAACATGAAGTGTAAAAAGATAGTACATATTTTATCTGTTGTGGGACTTAGTATGTTTTCTTTTTCAACCTTTTTTAAATATTATAAGAAAGTTAACTAAATCAATTTAAGAATTTATGTTATTTAAAATTGGGATTAAGCTGGGGTATCTCTAAAATGGAAATATTTAATGCTATGTCTATTCTTCATATGTATAGTGTTTTGTCAAAAAGTTTTGATTGCTGAAAAAGTGGGTAATAAAAATTTTTTGATAGACCATGTATCTCACCTCTATCGTTTTACTGCATTGTTATATTGCACTATATGGATCATCTCGAGAACATTCCTTGCCTTTGCATTTGATTGTTTTGTTTAAATTTTGATATTTGTGAAATTGAAAGTATGGTTGAGGTTTGTTTGATGTGTGTAGTTGTTTTATTTTTAATAACTTGTTTTCTTAAAAATATGTTGGTCCTTTTTATTTTATAATATAGATATATTAAATAAGGTGACTAACACAGCGGTGTCGACTTATTTCTGGTAGTGATATATATAAAAGTATGTATGTATACTTATGGATGAAAATAATTATTATAAGTCTATCAATTTATTCATATGAGGATTAGAGTGTCTATGTATTTATGTATGTGGTATTAAATATCTAGGTCTTCTATGAAGAGAGGTAGATATAGGAAGGGTTTTGATTGCTATATATCTTTTACCTATGGATTTATATGTCATAATTGTAATTCGTTTAATGTTTTTTCCCTATGATTGATATGCTACATATTAGCCATAATTCACCTACAAAATGTGGTTATTATTTTTTAATAAATTGTTTTTCTTAAAATATGTTGTTCCTTTTTATTTTATGATATAGATATATTAAATAAGGCTACTATCATAGAGGTGTTGATAGCGATCAAACGTTGTGGTTTCCATTAGAAAACGTGTTTAGATCTGTTAGAAATATGCTGGTAAGCTCGATATCAAGCTTTTTGAACTGTTAGGCTGCACAAATACATTTCATTTATGTGTCTATCACTGAATGTATGATTTGAATGTATTGTTTTGGAATGATGGCTTTTAAAGAGAATGATTTGATAGTGGTTTTAATAGATTGATGCCTGATGCCACCGAAGTTTATTAGATTTTTGGCGGCCATCTTGCTTTTCTAAAAATCCCTACTTTGAAACGTCCTGTATATTCATACTTGGTTGCTATGTTATCCAGTATCATACTGTATATTTATTTTATGATTTTGAGATGGTATGCTGATGTCAAATATAAATCCTCGGTGGTGGTGTTTGAAAGTATGTTGTGTTGGGGTTTGACCTAGATGTATCTTCCTAAGTTGGTCTGGTGTTGTGGCGTTTGAAACTATGTTGGGTGGTTGTTGTGATGCGTGATACGGAGTTGGGTATTTTCTAGAAGTTGAGTTTATATTTTGATCGATCATATTGATAGTCGGCCATTTCGCCTGACGTCACCTTAGTTTATTAGATTTTTGGCGGCCATCTTGGATTCGCTATCTTACTTTTCTAAAAATCCCTACCTTTGAAATGTTCTGTATATTAATATTTGGTTGCTATGTTATCCAGATGGGTGGATGGATGGATGGATGGTTGGATGGTTGGATGGATGGATGGATGGATGGATGGATGGATGGATGGATTGATGGTTGGATGGATGGATGTATGGATGTATGGATGGATGGATGGATGGATGGTTGGATGGATGGATGTATGGATGTATGGATGGATGGATGGCTTTTTTGAGAAAAGAGGGATTTGATAGTGGTTTGAATGTGTGGTTTTAATATAGGGGTTTCAGAACCGCTTCATGATCCGGTTGTGAGCTGATTCTAGCGATGGTTTTGAAATGATGTTTCATAGGAGTTTGAGTGCATGGTTTTGATAGATTGGATGCCTGACGTCACCTGGATGGATGGATGTATGGATGGATGGATGGATGGATGTATGGATTGATTGTTGGATGGATGGATGGATGGATGGATGGATGGATGGATGGATGGATTGATGGTTGGATGGATGGATGTATGGATGTATGGATGGATGGATGGATGGATGGTTGGATGGATGGATGTATGGATGTATGGATGGATGGATGGCTTTTTTGAGAAAAGAGGGATTTGATAGTGGTTTGAATGTGTGGTTTTAATATAGGGGTTTCAGAACCGCTTCATGATCCGGTTGTGAGCTGATTCTAGCGATGGTTTTGAAATGATGTTTCATAGGAGTTTGAGTGCATGGTTTTGATAGATTGGATGCCTGACGTCACCTTAGTTTATTAGATTTTTGGCGGCCATCTTGGATTCGCCATCTTGCTTTTCTAAAAATCCCTACCTTTGAAACGTCCTGTATATTCATACTTGGTTGCTATCTCGTCCAGATGGATGGATGGATTAATGGATGGTTGGATGGATGTATGGTTGGATGGATGGTTGGATGGATGGATGGATGGATGGATGTATGGATGGATGGATGGATGGATTGATGGTTGGATGGATGGATGTATGGATGGATGGATGGATTGATGGATGGTTGGATGGCTTTTTGAGAGAAGAGGGATTTGATAGTGGTTTTAATATAGGGGTTTCAGAACCGCTTCATGACCCGGTTGTGAGCTGATTCTAGCGATGGTTTTGAAATGATGTTTCATAGGAGTTTGAGTGCATGGTTTTGATAGATTGGATGCCTGACGTCACCTTAGTTTATTAGATTTTTGGCGGCCATCTTGGATTCGCCATCTTGCTTTTCTAAAAATCCCTACCTTTGAAACGTCCTGTATATTCATACTTGGTTGCTATCTCGTCCAGATGGATGGATGGATTAATGGATGGTTGGATGGATGTATGGTTGGATGGATGGTTGGATGGATGGATGGATGGATGGATGGATGGATGGATTGATGGTTGGATGGATGGATGTATGGATGGATGGATGGATTGATGGATGGTTGGATGGCTTTTTGAGAGAAGAGGGATTTGATAGTGGTTTTAATATAGGGGTTTCAGAACCGCTTCATGACCCGGTTGTGAGCTGATTCTAGCGATGGTTTTGAAATGATGTTTCATAGGAGTTTGAGTGCATGGTTTTGATAGATTAGACATTAGTTTATTAGATTTTTGGCGGCCATCTTGCTTTTCTAAAAATCCCTACCTTTGAAACGTCCTGTATATTCATACTTGGTTGCTATCTCGTCCAGTAGCATACTGTATATTTATTTTATAATTTTGAAATGGTATGCCGATCTTAGATATAAAGTTTATATTTTTATCGACCATCTTGAGGGTATGAAACTTGGTCATATTGTTAATTAATAATAATAAATACATTGTTTTTTCTTAAAAAATATTGTTTGTTTTATTTTATAAGTAAGATATGCATTTCAAGCATGCGGCTATCACAGAAGCAGACAGCCGTTGCGGTTTCCGCTGGAAACATGTTTAGACCTGTTTGAAGTACATTGAGAAGCGCGATAGCAAGCCTGGTAATTTATTCAGGAATTCTCTAGAAACAAAGACCATCTTGATGGTCCGCCATTTTGTCTGACGTCACCTTAGTTTGGCTAGTGACCGTGAGAGGATGCTGCATTATGGTAATCATGAGAGATGCCATTTCTTGGTTAGTGGCTGTGAGAGGGCGTCACATTGGGTTGGTAATGATGAAATCTGCCATTTCTTAGTTTGGTTAGTGGCCGTCAGAGGGCGCCACATTGGGTTGGTAATGATGAAATCTGCAATTTTTAGTTGGGTTGGTAATGATGAAATCTGCAATTTTAGTTGGGTTGGTAATGATGAAATCTGCAATTTTTAGTTGGGTTGGTAATGATGAAATCTGCAATTTTAGTTGGGTTGGTAATGATGAAATCTGCAATTTTTAGTTGGGTTGGCGACCGCGAGGGGGCGCCACATCAGTTGGGTTGGCAGAGGGCGCCACTAGGGCGAGGGGGGTGAGGGGGAGCTGGGTGAGAGGGGGAGGAGGCTCCAGAACTGTCCAAAGTACCCTACTTACACTGTCTTAATAAAAATGTTGCGCTTCTTGATCTCATTGTGCCTTTACATACTTTAACACGACTTATGTTTAACATTAAATTACCTTTCTCGCTCTTGAGTGTGTACCGGTTTGTGTAAAAAACAATTCGAGAAAAATTTTAAATACAATAAACTATTGGCTTCACAAAATATATGTATATACCGGGATGCTTTAAAAGTTTATAAAACTGGACATTCTAAAAAGCGTTTTTTTACAGGAAAGGCGCTTTAATAGGGCTTAAATTTAAAACTTGGGCTTTTTACTTTTATTATTATTTTGTGCTTTTTTCTTAACGAGAGTAGACTTCGAAAAGATTGACAGGCTCTTATACGTTCACATCAAAATAGTATTGTAAACTGTCTTAATGAAAATGTTACGCTTTTTGAGAGCTCATTGTTCCTTTGGATATTTTAACATGACTTATGTTTAACATTAAATTACCTTTCTCGCTCTTGAGTGTGTACCGGTTTGTGTAAGAAACAATTCGAGAAAAATTTTAAATAAAATAAAAGGCACTTCTCGCTCTTGAGTGTGTACCGGTTTGTGTTAAAAACATTTCGAGAAGTATTTTAAATAAGATATCCTATTGGCTTAACAAAATAAATGTATATACAGGGGTGCTTCAAATATTTATAAAAATGGACATTCTAGAAAGCGCTGTTTACAGGAAAGGCGCTTGAAAAGGGCTTAAATTTAAAACTTGGGTTTTTTACTTTTATTATTATTTTGTGTTCCTTTATTAATGATAGTGGATTTCAAAAGGGTCTCACTTTACATCAAAGTAGTATTGTAAACTGTTTTAATAAAAATGTTGCCCTTTTTGAGCTCATTCTGTCTTTGGATACTTTAACATTGCTTATGATTAACTTTAAATTACCTTTCTCGCTCTTGAGTGTGTACCGATTTGTGTCAAAAACAGATCGAGAATAATTTTAAATAAAATATACTCTGCTCTTTTATTAACGATAGTGGACTTCGAAAAGGTAGAAAGAAAGTAATATACTTTATAAATTAAATTTACTTTACCAATTCACATACATATGTTTGCGAGCTATATATTTGAAGTTCATCAGCATTCATTAGCATTCTATAAGAATGTTTGAAAGCGACGCCCATTTACCAAACAAAATTTGTTGTAAACATGTTAAACACTATGGAGATACTACGTATATTTGAGCATGTCAATTAAAATGACGAGCCCGCGATAGCGGGCGAGTAGTATATATGTAATTCATTGAAATTTTAAAATGTTCTTCAATACAAGTCCTTCATTTTTAAATGACGTGCGAACTAATTTTGAGTATGTGACAGACGAATATTTCAATTATGCTGACCAAAATTTCATAATGAAAGCGCTGTTCCACTTCAAATAATTTCGGTGAAAATATCTCAGTGTCAAAATGATTATTAGGTTCTTTTTTTATTAATATTGTGCATGCCTATCTTAAATTGTTTCTGAGCAATTGACATACTTTTTGTTAATATACTAAATTTTTCCACTGTCATTTCAATAGCGTATTATCCCGATTGTCTCAATGAAAATGATGCACTTATTGAGCATATTGGTTCTTCGGATACTTTAACATCATTCTTATGTTTAACATTAAATTATCTTTCTCGCTCTTCATTGTGTAACAGTTTGTCTAAAAAAAAAATTTAGAAGAATTCTAAATGAAATATACAATTGGCTTTACAAAATATATGTATATACAGAGTGTGCCACAAGTCTATAAAATCTTACATTCTAAAAACCACCACGAGAGTGATCGCGTTTTACAGGAAACTGTAAAAAGCTGTAAGCGGACGCGCAAAAGGCGAATTCAAGCTCGAAAAGATTGAAGCCATAGCTCACAAACATTCAACACAATAAATATTGCAATATATAATAATAGGCCCAATGATAATAGTGTATAGGTAAGAAATTTATAAATTCGATTCCTTATCTGTTTATAAATACTTTCTACTTATTTTTAGCAATTATCGTTACATGACTGGAGTCATTTCGTCCATGAATTCAGTTGTAAAAATACTTCAAAATATTATAAGATATTGTAAATAGAAAAAAGAAACTAAAATATATTCCTACCAGATTAAACAAGCACTTAATCATGTTGTTACTGTGCCAGGCAAATTGAGAAGTAATATCATACGTATTCAAAAAAGATTGTTTAATTATCATTGATGAAAATGAACTTCCCGCGACATCGTCAATTACAATAATTCAAAATAGCGATTCTAAAAGGATGTTTTACAGTATTTTCGAATATAACAATAAGTAATCAATATTACCATAATACATACCTACATATATTATATCTATATATTCCTTAAATTGTAGGTGTACAATGCAAAAGAAAATAATTATGTACAGTGTGAACAAGGCTTTACCAACATTATTAAGCATCATACATAACTGACAGTTGTAATACAAAAAAACACTGCAAATTATAAGAGTATAGGAATGGAAATCAGTATAAAAATGCCAATGAAGTAAATATTATTCGTTATAGAACAATGATTAAATGAATTATTTAAAAGTATACATTGGCGTCAACAAAACATAATTCTAATAAAGCTATCTACAAGTTTGTATAAAATAAAATGTTTTTTTAAAATTCTAATGAATTTTCATTTAAACCAAAAAGACCAATGGAATCGACATATGTATATAGACTGAAACACTATTAACAAAAACTATCAAACCACATTTTCCAACTGATGCAAAAAAAAACAGATTTCGAGATTATTCTAATTTTATACCCACAAACAAAATTCAAACTACAGATAAATTAGGCAAACGTGAAATAAATCATCGGCAAGTCAAGGCACAAAACCAATAATAGTAGAAAAATTATAAATAGAGTGAAAACTACCGTCTGTGAGGCACAGGAAAAGTATGTGAAAAATGTCAATATAACTTTAAACGATAAAATACATCTTATTTCATGGACAGCCGTTAAACATTTTCAATTTAAAAACTGCTATTATCACTAAATCTATTATTAATCATTTCATCCGATAAGCATTCTGAATAAAATATTGCATAGTTGTAAACTATATACAGGGGTGTATAAAAACAACTAAGCAATATTGAACATCTAAAACACAATTATATTTAGTTATTCGCTATATATCGGAATTATATGGTGTTTCAAAAACTGAAACGTAATAAAGACAAAATCCGCAATAAATTTAGAAGAATAAGGGGAGCGGTACCTCAACTGTAAGCGGAATAAGAGGCGATAGCGGGCCTTCAAGGCCTGCCGTATTAGCTAGTTCTGTTTCTAAAACGGAATAACTTACATATCTTTATTTGTAATTAAATTGGAAGTCCTGGAAAAAAGTATTTAAACGCAGCCCGGGCAAAAATTTAAAACGCTATATGGAGCAGCAGGAAGCGTCTTCTTCCGCAAAAAGGCGTAAATGCAAGGAACAGCCGAGACAAAAGCGCCATGGATCCAAAAAACGGCTTCATTTCAGGTCCGAAAAAAATTATGACTACGGTCCAAATATTGCTGAAAGTGTACTTGAAGACCGGGAAATTGCAAGCGAAGTGGAAAAATTAATGGAGCGTTTGAAAGTAAATATTAGAAGCTCCTATTACTATTAAAATAGTTTTGAATTTTTTTTAAGGTTACACCTGAAATGCAGAACGATATAGCCCAAAGGACAAAAAAACAATTTGAAAGTGCTTTATATCGAACTGAGAGAGCAATTCGCCTCACTGCTTCAAATTTTGGAGCAGTTGTAAAACGACGAGACTCAACCTCCTGCGATGCGTTAGTAAGGAGTATACTTTCAAAAGATTCAATATACTCACCGGCTGTAAATTATGGAAAGGCGAAGGAAAGTACGGCTATTAGAAAATTTGAAAGTGACTTCAACAAAAAAGTTTATCGGGCCGGTCTATTTGTTGACCTCGAAAATGGGTATTTGGCGGCAACTCCAGATGGTACCTACCTATATATTTTTATACAAACAAATTAGCCTGAATTTTTATTCCAACTATAACTCGTTTTAGGTGTAATTAATGACGATGAAATTGTTGAAGTGAAATGCTTCTACAAAATTGCATCATCAGGATGTAATTTATTGGAAGCGGTACATCAAAAAAAAGTCCCCTGTTTAAAAATCGACCAAAACAACGCGATAGCTCTTAAAAAATCACATCATTATTATTTTCAGGTAATGTAAAGCACTGATTATTAGCTGACCTAAGCAAAACTCTAGTAACCAAATCTATTTTCAACATATGAGTTACTAACACATAGTATATTTATTATATATGTATAATTCTGAAACAATTGTATTTGCACTTAATATACGGGGTAAACTTACCTTATCTGTGATTTGGTATTTTATTAGTACTGTTTTTGTTCAGGACAGCAGCAGATATATGTACATCATAATATAAATAATAGATAAATTTTTTTTTTAGATCCAAGGTCAACTCGCTATTTCCAGGAGAAAATTGTGTTATTTTATAGGATACAGTGGTGATCACAATCACCTACATGTAGAACCGATGCTGCGTGACGAGACATTTTGGTACGACGAAATGTTGCCAAAATTAAAACGATTTTATGTTGAGTGTTTGGCACCCGAAATAATATTCAATAGAAGATCTAGAGACTTGAAATGTCGCGATCCAAATTATATCCTAGACGCAAAAAATAGAACAATCGACAAAACTAAAAAATAGATGACAGCGAAAGATATGTCTCATAGTTTCGAATGTCGGTGTTCTTCACGAATTTGTGATTTTAGAGGGTGTCGTTCTGTTTCTTCTTGATTTATAGTCAGTTATACTAACCTTATACAGACTGTCTGGAAATGTTTGTACGCCAATTATGTTGGTAGTATGGATTTTATTTTTCTAAAGTTGATGGAATTCAGTAGCGGAGTATAGAAGCACGGTATGACCATATTGTTCTGAATAATGACAAGCACTAAAGCACAATGAGGTTATATTGTACAGGCTGTTAATAGACGCATTTAAACGCTATTATTAAATGAAAATACACTGATAAATAGAAAATTAAGTTTATTTATAAAATAAAAATTGTTGAAAATATTCTCCATTTGCTTGTAATCACAAAAACGCTATTATTAAATGAAAATAACACTGATAAGTAGAAAATTAGATTTATAAAAATTGTTGAAATGCTTGTAATCATAAATACGCTATTATTAAATGAAAATACATTGATAAGTAGAAAATTAAGATTATAAAATAAAAGTTGTTGGAAATGTTCTCCATTTGCTTGTAATCACAAAAATGCTATTATTAAATGAAAATAACACTGATAAGTAGAGAAGCAGATTTATAAAAATTGTTGAAAGTGTTCACCATTTGCTTGTAAACACAACATTACTCGTCGTTTCATGTTTTCAAATACATGGCAAAACTGTTCTTGTGTTATGTGTTGAATTTCATGCCTAATCGCTTGTTGAACTTCATCCAAATTGTGCAAGCGGTTTTTATAGACATTATTCTTAACCTGTCCAAAAAGAAAATAATCTGGTGGTGTCAAGTCTGGACTCCTCGGTGGCCACAGGCCTTGGCTTATAATACGATTTCCATAAGATTGTTGCAAAAATTCTATGGTGGTCCGTGCAGTGGCTCCGTCTTGCTGGAAATAGCCCCTCGTTATTTCATCATCATGCAGCTGATTAATAAATTCTGTCAAAATGACAGTTTGATATTTCTCTGCATCAATTGTTTCGTTAAAAAATATTGGTCCTATTATTCTCCGCCTTGAAATTGCAATCCAAATTCCAACTTTTAATGGATGCAAATCTTTTTGAACGAAATTGTGAGGGTTCTCCGTAGCCCACGTTCGGTAATTCTGGCTATTTACATAACCAGATAAATAGAACCAGGCTTCGTCAGTGAAGAAGGTTAGGTCCAGTAAATCATTATTATTAAGGTGCTCGTTAAACCATTACAGTATGCGTTGTTGATAATCACGAGGATACAATTACTGCACAACTGTAACTCGGTAGGGATGCATATGTAAATTTGTACGTAGAGCTTTTGCATAACTAGCTCTACTAATACCTGCAAAGAATCCATAACACTGGGCAACAAATTTTCGAAAAGTTCATGCTTCCAAGCTGAAAATTGTCATTTCTTAATGAATTCAATGTGCTGAACACGAAAATGACTAAGAAAAAGCTGAATTGGCTACGGGTTTTCTGTAATATGTACGCATATTTCAGAAAAGGTGTACTTATGTCAATATTATAATACATGGTAAGAAAACATTTACGCATATTTCAGAAAAAGTGTACTTATGTCAATATTATAATACATGGTAAGAAAACATTAGTCTGCTTCCGGCTTTCGACTTCTTTTGGCCTGCCGTTTGTAGTGGACTTGTGGAGCATCTCTACTCATTGTCCAACAATAGTCAGCTAGCATTGACGTAGACCATTTGCCTTGGTACCGTTGCTCCATGGTGGCAATGTCCTGATGAAAGCGTTCGCCGTGCTCATCGCTGACCTGCCCGCAGTTATCAGGAAAGAAATCTAAGTGGGAATCAAGAAAGTGGATCTTTAAGGACATATTGCAGCCGAATTCATGAAACAAAGCCAACATATCCTCAACCAGACACTTGTAATTTTCTGCCTTGTCATTCCCCAGGAAGTTTGCTGCCACTTAATAGAATGCATCCCAAACCTGTTTCTCTTTACCTTGAAGAAGTTCCTCAAACTTGGGGTCTCGGAAGAGCTGTCTAATTTGAGGCCCCAGAAAGATGCCCTCTTTAATTTTGGCTTCACTGAGTCGAGGGAATTTGTCATGCAGGTACTTGAATGCTGGTCCATTCTTATCCATGGCTTTTACCAAGTTTTTGACAAGACCGAGTTTGATGTGTAAAGGAGGAATGATGATTTTGTGTGGCTGTGCCAATGGTGGGTGCTGTACATTCGTTTCTCCAGGCTTAAAAAATGCTCTCGGAGGCCAGTCTTTCTTGATGTAGTGCAAATCGATTGCTCTGCTGTCCCACAGACAAAGAAAACAGCAGTACTTTGTATATCCCTGCTGCAAACCCATCAACAGAGATACTACCTTCAGGTCAGAACATATCTGCCAGCCATACTTGCTGTAGTTAATCGTCTCCAGTAGCTGCTTTAGATTGCCGTAAGTCTCCTTCATGTAGACCGCATGTGCAATAGGTATGGATAGAAGCTGGTTCCCATTATTCAACAAAACCGCCTTTAGGCTCAGTTTTGAAGCGTCTATAAACAGCCGCCATTCGTGGGGATCATGTGCAATACCGAGAGCTTGTAGTAGACCATCAATATCGCAGCAGAACACAAGGCTTTCTTCTTTCTTAAAGAAAGATTCGAAGAGCTGATGGCGAGTGCGAAATGAAGTCACTCGGACATTCTGTTCCAGAAGATTCCACTGTCGAAGTCTTGAGGCCAGTATCTCCGCTTTGCTTTTCGACAGATCCAAATCGCGAACAAGATCGTTCATTTCATCCTGGGTAATTTTATGTGGTGCAGATGTTTCGTCAAAGCACGAAAAGTCATCATCCTTACTGCCACGTTGAGAAGAACTCGCCGACGCATGGCCATCCTCATCGTCTGAACTGATAGAAAAATCTGTAGGAGGTTCTGGAATTGGGAGTCCTTCGCCATGAGAGACAGGTCGCAGAGCAGATGGTATGTTAGGGTATTCAACTGTCCACTTCTTCTTCTTGGTGATGCCTCCAGAAGCTGGTCGTACCATACAGAAATAACAGTCGTCAACGTGATTGGTGGGCTCCCTCCAAATCATGGGCACAGCAAATGGCATTGCCTTTCTTTTGCCATTAAGCCACTGTGAAAGATTTACGGCACAAGTGCGGCAGCATACGTGTGGGGTCCAGTCTTTGTCCTGGTCGCCTATCTTGCAACCAAAATACAAATGATACGCTTTCTTAACTGTTGCACTGATGTTCTTTTTCTGTGTAGCAAATGTCACTTCTCCGCAAATATAACAGAAGTTATTTGCACTATTAACACAGTTACGAGGCATTGCTACTGTTTAGTTACTTTACACTATAGCAATCACTTATGTATGCTAGAGCTTCGAAAAATATGCGCGAATGAACGGACATTGCACGAGTTAACTGTCACGTCGGCCATTTATAAATAAACTATAATTAGCTATTGCTTGATATTGCGCAATCAATTTCGCAACACTCTCAATGGAAACTTACAGTAAATGCTGCATTAACTTCTTTGCATGAAGGGGTGATGCAATATGACGCAAAATTTCGTAATTTCTCACTAAATTGCATTACATTATGCAATAGCATCTATACAATGGACAAAACGTCAATATCTCTTGAACGTGAGCCAATCAACTTTTTTCAATGTGATATTCGTGTTCAGCACGTTGAATTCATTCGGGATTGGGTACTTTCACCTAAGAAGCAATTTCACTGTTGACCAGTGTAATTAAGGACTTGCACTTATTTAAATATACTCTAGCTTGTGTACCTGACTGTGCTGATAGTCTTCGTAGTGATTTGTTGGGGCTTTGATTGATTCGTTCTTCAAGATCATTAACAACAGCTTCAGATAATACTGTAGGTCGTCCAGTTGATTTATCCTTCCAAATACATTTTTTACTTTCTTATACGTAGTATAAGGAAGTATTGTGATGATGAAAATTTTCGACCTCGAGATTTTTGCAGATGTCCACGTTTTGAAGTCCCCTGATACCAAAAAAGTGTTTTTTAAAAAATGTCTGTGTGTCTGTGTGTCTGTCTGTCTGTCTCTGTGTGTGTGTGTGACCACGATAGCGGTCAAACCGCTGGAGATATCAATTCCAAATTTTGTATTTCCGAATATAATCTCCCTCTTGAGAACTGATTAGATTTTGAGCAAAATCGGCAGACCGGAAGTAGTAGTTTACTTCACTGAAAAAATCTAAATTTGCAAATATTTCGTCAATTACTAAGTTTAGACTAATTTATAAAGAATTCATAAGTATTTAGAACTTAATTTCCAATATCTTTTATATAAAAAAAATTTCAAAATTCGGACCGGAAGTATCACTTTTACTCTTACCGAATAACGATTTTTTGTAAATATGTCGTAAATTATGCATTCTATATACATTTATGAAGAGTACAAAAGTATTTAGAGTTGGATTTGGAATATTTTTTGTATAAATGAAATTTCAAAATTCGGACCGGAAGTAACACTTTCATACGTATAAGAAAGTCGTGCGGTGGCCACACCTCATTTTTTTCTCTCAAAACGCTTTACAATCTCACGCTTGTGATGGCCGAAAACCTCATAATTGACATTTTCATTAGGAAACGCTTCAACAAACTGATCGAAGCAAGACTGCATACTGTACGACCAACTTCCATCTTGATTGCGAGTTGCACTTCGAAAGTGTGCCATAAGAATGTAAGCGTCTTGTTCAGGGGTAAACATTTATGGCTTTCCAGTCAATACTGAATAAAATTTAAAATAGTGGTTACACAAAAAGATGTTGCTTTTCATATTGAATTATTACTTACCTACAACTTGCAAATGATAATTATTGAGCTCTAAAAAGAACTGTTCGAAATTAAATGTATAAATATCAAGAATTCAAAGCAAATAATTTTTAGAAGACCAACGACAAGAACTGACAATACAATTAATGACAGTTTATCAACAATTTATTTACCTACGTCTATGTACACAGCTCAAGCCATAGAGTTACCACTACACTTTGATATAATTGCAGGCATACCAACATAATTGGCGTACAAACATTAACAGACACATTGTATATAAAATTGGAAGTACGTGTGTGTGTTCCCTATAGACTCCGAAACCGCTGAACCGATTTTAATGAAATTTTCAGAAAAACTCTAGCATAGTCTGGAGCGTGTACCTGTACCTGAAGTTTGATGCCGATCATACCAAAAATAAAAAAAAGAGGTTTGGGCACCACACGACCTTCTTATACGTATGAGCGTTTCTAATTATAGAATTTTTTTATACAAAAATTATTCAAAATCCTATTATAAATACTTTTATTTTTTTAATAAATCTCTACAGAATGCATACTTTGCAAGATATTCGAAAAAAAGTCCTACTCGATAAGAGTACACGTGTTACTTCCGGTCCGAATTTTGAAATTTCATGTGTCCAAAAGGCATTGCAAATCCAGCTCTAAATACTTTTGTACTCTTGATAAATATATATAGAATACATAAATAACGATATATTTGCAAAAAATCGCTATTTGATAAAAGTAAAAATGCTACTTCCGATCCGAATTTTGAAATTGTTTTTATACAAAAGATATTTAAAATTATGTTTCAAATACTTTTATACTCGTATTGTACCTGTCTAGAAAGCACGACTTGCGAGATATTCGCAAAAAGCTAGTTTTCGATAAGAGTAAAAGACCTACTTCCGGTAGGAATTTCGAAAAACTTTTTTAATAAAATTCTTTTCAAATTTTATTTTGAGTACATATGAATACTTTTTAAAATTGTTTAAACTTAGTTTTTTAAAAACCACTTTTTCGGTATCAAGGGACTTCAAAACGTGGACATCTGCAAAAATCTCGAGGTCGAAAATTTTCATCATCACTATAAGTACTTCCTTATACTACGTATAAGAAGGTAAAAGGAATTTTATTATTTATCTCAGTCCGAATATTGGAAATTTTTTTATACAAAAATTATTCAAAATCGAGCTTTAAATATGTCCATACCCGTGATATATCTATCTAGAATGCATGACTTGCGATATATTCGCAAAAACCTGTTTTACGATAAGAGTATGTACCAGTAGGAATTTCAAAATTTTTTTTTTTTAAATTGTTTTCTAATTTAGTCTTGATCGCTTTGGTATACTTTACATTCTAAAATTAGTAGTTGACGAGATATTGCTATTATTTGATTTCTTCACTGAAATAAAGTACTACTCCCGATTTATCGATTTCACTGAAAATCTAATTAGATTTCCGAGAGAGATTATATTCCTAAATATACAGTTCGGTATTGATGGACTTTACCGGTTGGCCGCTATCGTGGTCACATAGAGAGGGAGAGAGAGAGAGAGAGAGAGAGAACGCGCGAGATACTTTTTGTAAAGGTGGAAATCTGCAAAATCTCGAGGTCAAGAATTTTTGTCATCAAAATACTTCCTTTTACTACGTAGGTATAAGAAAGTCAAAAAGGAATTTTATTTATGAAATAAAAATTACCTAAAATAAGTCTAGACAATTTTGGGTTAAATTTGCGAATACATGTTAAAGTGTATCTCATTTATATATTTTTTTTAATATTTGTTGTGCATGTATATATGTATTTTGTAAATTTATGCCCTGATCTGTATATTGTTGTGGTTTACAGAATGTTCTGACAGAGGTGTAATGATAATTTTTCATTATTTTTTTCTTAGCGTTTCCTTAATAAAAATTCGAAAAATTTGGAAATTCTTTGATTACCTTTTCCTATAGAATTAAATTAGAGGAAATAGTGAGATCACAGGAGTTATTTTACTTTCTTATACGTAGTATAAGGAAGTATTGTGATGATGAAAATTTTTGACCTCGAGATTTTTGCAGATGTCCACGTTTTGAGGTCCCCTGATACCAAAAAAGTGGTTTTTAAAAAATGTCTGTGTCTCTCTCTCTCTGTGTGTGTGTCTCTCTCTCTCTCTCTGTGTGTGTGACCACGATAGCGGTCAAACCGCTGTAGATATCAATTCCAAATTTTGTATTTACGAATATAATCTCCCTCTTGAGAACTGATTAGATTTTGAGCAAAATCTACAGACCGGAAGTAGTAGTTTATTTCGGTGAAATCGAATTTTGCAAATATTTCGTCAATTACTAAGTTTAAACAAATTTATAAAGAATTCAAATGTACTCAAAATTAAATTTGCGAAAAATTGTTTTAATAAAGTTTTTCGAAATTCCTACCGGAAGTAGGTCTTTTACTCTTATCGAAAATCAGTTTTTTGCGAATATTTCGCAAGTCATGCCTTTTTGGCTAGTACGTTACGGATATAAAAGTATTTAAAACATAATTTTCAATATCTTTTGTATAAAAAAAATTTCAAAATTCGGACAGGAAGTACCACTTTTACTCTTATCGAATAGCGACTTTTTGCAAATATGTCGTAAGTTATGCATTCTATATAAATTTATCAAGAGTACAAAAGTATTTAGAACTAGATTTGCAATATTTTTTGTATATATGAAATTTCAAAATTCGGACCGGAAGTAGCACTTTTACTCTTAGCGAGGAGCACTTTTTTGATAATATCTTGCAAAGTATGCATTCTATAGAAATTTATTAAGAGAATAGAAGTACTTAGAATAGGATTTTGAATAATTTCTGTAAAAAAAATGCTTAAAATTCTGTAATTTGAAACGCTCATACGTATAAGAAAGTCGTGTGGTGGCCACACCTCATTTTTTTATATTATATCGTACACTAGCGGAATTATCCAGAATGTGAGGGGCAGAATCTAATTTTCTGCTAAAACCATTCCTTGTTAAATCAGAATGCTGGGTGGAGACACTTAGATGTAAAAGGCAGCTAAGGAATACCCTTAATTGCTTTGGATCAAGCATCAAAAGAAAGAGAATTTATTTTTCTATAGGCTAAGCTACTAATATCTTACAAGTATTTATATATTCGAAGTAAGCACATTTTTAGTACAAAAACTTCCTGTTTTTTAACAATTTTTCCCATATTATTCGGACAAACTTCAGTTGGAGATAAGTTTGCGGATTAAGCCGGATTGTGGTGCGATATGTTAGCAGAATGTTTGCAATGTAATTGAGATTGGTGAGGTAGCCATCTTAATATGACAAAATATATTCTTTAGTTTGTATATGAAAACTAGCATACTATTTCATTTTTGTGAAACCCTAATAAAATTGAAATGAATAAATAATACAACTGTCTAGGTATATATTAATACATGACGAAAAAGCTTTGTACTCTGGCATAGATAGTTAAAGTTCATATGAATAAGGAGTGCAGAAAGATAAAATTTATGTATAATATGTGTTACAAATAAATACATCAATTAATTAACTCGAAAATTAATGGATAACGACGTATTTCTACACGTTCGCAGCTAACGTAATAGAAAATTCAAAAAAATTATATGCAACGGTTATAGAAGTATACTTTTTGAGAAAAGAACCTGAATAACTCAAACTTAAAAATTTAATGAATTAAAGTCGAATTTCGGCCACTGGTATTAATTATTAGGCAAGTTATTTAGGTACTTATACAAAATTTTTAAACTATTTTCTTTAATTCTGTAATAAAAATTACTTACATAGGCATGTAAGAAATTTAATTTTTTTAATATTCTTCAGATCTTGTTTTTAATTATATTTAGTAATTTATTATTAACGTGCGAAATGCACACTGTCGGATAAATTTCATGGCGGTCTTTGAAATTTTTTTCCAATTGAATTGGTCATTCTAATAGTTGATACGGTATCAGAACTTAATAAAACACTTGATGACAAGGAAGGCATTTTATAATATCCAAGACAACTGTCTGAGCACACATGTATATTTAACTTATTTAATTAGACTGTTGTAGGTATGTGATATATATTGATTGTTTCTCTTTTTCTTACTTTTACACACATTATAGGCCTTGTGTTTCTTACACTGACAGGTTCACTACTTACGGGTTTTCTTGAGCAAAGAGTTCTGTTCTTTTTATTATTAATGGTCAAAAACGAATTTGAATAAATACATGGTGACCGTCAAAATTGAATCAGCCGATATATTCCTGTTTCAGAAATGCAATAATCACTAAAAGTACCTGTTTATTATCTAAATCAAATAGGTAAAGGACATAGAACTACATAGGTATTTACAAAACAAACATTATATGTAACAGTATGTTCCTATTATTCTTGTAAGGACGTTATTTGCATTTTTACAATTTAGGGTAAATATCAAGGATTTCAAAATAGACACATATTCTATTAAATCGTGTATGTATGAGACAAAAACTCTCTTTTTTCTCTCATACAAAAAAAAACGGTCTGGTCTATCAGTCTCTATATAATTTGGTTCAATGTAAGACATACGTTGCGCGTTAGTAGCATCATCTTTTATCTAATAAATTTATTTTACAAATTATATCGCTGCTACTTTCAACTAGATGGCTAATATAAATGCAGTCACGTATGCAACACATAATACACGCCTAATGGTTAGAAAAGGATAGAGCAATGTGACGATTCTCTTTCTATTAAACGGCCACCTTAAAATATTTGAATTGTTATGCAACATTGTCTTATTTTTCCTGAAACGCAGATTTAACGCTCTTTCTGTTGTCGGCCCTCCAGTTCTCCCATGTTTCAATTGATATAACACTATTTTGCAAATTAGTGAACAATATTTTAATAATAATTCGTGTTTTTTTTCCAATTTTTCGCCAATCTGTCAAAGTCAGTACTTTTTAGTGTCTTTTAGTACTTTTTGGTTGGCTGCGCTAATACATTTATTTTCAGTCCACTGGCAACGCTGCACGTAGGCTTATCATATCGTCAACAAGCGGTAACGCGGTAACGATACAGCGTGTAATACCTCCGAATTTTATTTAAAATAAAGTGAAACTTATTATAAAGGTTGAAGAAATATTTGCCGGTATTTTCTAGTGTTAAACGCGTGGTAAATGTTTCAAATAAATAATCGTTTAACGAATAGTAGTTTGTGTGTCAGACTGTCGGTGCATCATAACCTCAAATTGTTGGATACTTCCAAGCTTTAAAAAATCGGACAAAAACCTCAATAATTGTAAGTAGAACAAATAAATAATAAAACATTATTTTACTGTTAATAAACTTCAGATGCCTCGAAAATGCTGTGTACCTGCTTGTAAATCAAATTACGAATCTGCATTGAAAGCAGGTGAATCTCTGTAGTCAACATTTGGCTTTCCCCCTGATGAAGGACTTAGAGCAGAATGGCTTAAGGCAATACCAAGGAAGAACTGGGTCCCTACCAAGAACTCTTCAGTGTGTGCCAAACATTTTAATGAGACTGATATTGTCAAATATGATAAATATCTTCGGCAGGATGGAAGTTATACTCAGCTTTTGTTGTCAAATCCCAAATTGGTCAAAGGGGCTGTGCCATGCATTTTCCCGAATTTACCAAATTATTTGTCAGTGCAAACCAAACCAACGAGAGCAGGTCCAGATGAACGTAGGGAAAGAATTATTAACAGACATTTAGAGTCCGTTGAAAAGTATTTGAATGAAGACATCATTAGAAATTTTAATACTCTAATAACAAACCTTAGAGAAAAAGTTAAACTCAGTGAGTGGCAAGTGAAAATAAGTGAAAATTGTTTATATATGTATACTTTGTGTTTCGATAATCGTGGATTGTCAGTTGTCAATAGTGTTATTATTAATGAAGACTTGAGTGTGAAAATATTTTTAAAAAACAACGAACTCTCTGTATCTGATCTAAGTTGTATTCTTTCACCAGATATGAAGATGACGAAATGGTCTCAGCTAGAAAATCTTTTGGCTAGATACAAATCTGATGAAATTATTTGCCCTGCATCTGTCAAATCTTTATTACAGAAAGGATTGGAATTTCTTACAGAAGCCAATGAAATGTGTGTCGAAGAAACATTTTTATACAGTAAGCAACTTAATATATTAGTAGATCAGCTGAAGCAAATGGTATCTGATAAAAATAGGTATTCTACATCCACAATTGTTATGGCGTTTTTGTTTTATACTCAATCACCTATTTGTTATAATTTAATACGTAATTTTTTTATTTTACCTCACAAGAGATATTTGCAGCATCTTTCATCTACAATGCATATTTCGCCAAATGATGACCAAAATAATACAAATTATTTATTAAATATGAGTACGAATTTAACAAATTTAGAAAAAATTGTTCTAGTTTTGATCGATGAAATATATGTCAGCAGTCGTTTAGATTATCGAGACAAAAGTATTGTAGGTTCAGCTTACAATAATAATAATTTAGCTAAAACTGTGCTGAGCTACATGATCACTTCAGCATTTGGAAGTTTTTGTGAAATAGTTAAACTTTTACCAGTTAACAAAATAAAAGGTGAAGAAATGGCTCCGATAACTAAAAACATAATTGATTATGTCCAAAATTGTGGTTTCACTGTTTTGTGCGTCATTACAGATAATCATGCAATTAATCGTGCAATGCTCAAAAAATTATCACCTAACTCTAAAAGTTTACCAAACCCAAAGTGTGAAGACGACACAATATATTTAAATTATGATTTGGTACATATTTTTAAAAACATAAAAAATAATTGGATAAATCTCAAGAATTTTGATCAAACCTTTGTTTACCCAGATTTTAATACTGATGAATTAAGATATGCCAAATATAAAGATATTGTGAATGTTTACAACATGGAAAAAAATCATCCAATCAAAAAGGCATACAAGTTAAATTATAAAACTGTATTTCCTTCAGTACTTGAAAAACAAAATGTGCAATTATCTGACAATCTGTTCCACCATTCTACTATTGCTGCACTAAAAGAATATGGTTATTCAGATACTGCAAATTTTGTTGAATTAATAAGGAAATGGTGGGACATTTGTAATAACAGAAATGTTTTAAAGGGACGTGTCAAAAGGAACGATTGGTGCAAACCTTTCACAAGCAACGATGACCCAAGGATTGAATTTCTTTCTAAATTTGTCCAATGGTTAGAAAATTGGAAAGCCATTGAAAATAATAATGCGTTTTTAACGGCTCATACTTCCAGTGCCATACACCAAAGTACGTCAAATATTATTGAAATATTAAATTATTCATTTAAACGCTTCCCGTGTTTAAAATATATTTTGATTGGCAAGTTTACCACCGAAAATTTAGAGAAAAGATTTGGCATGTATAGGAGATTGGCAGGCTGTAATTATAATGTATTATTTGACGATATAACTGGTGCTGAAAAGAGAATACGTGTAAAACATATTTTCAAGACAGCAGGTGTTCATTTTTCATTAACCGATATAGAATCCCAGTTTGAAGCTATTGAGTTTAATGACAATATTAGCTCGTTAGATCTAAAAAGCTTTAAAAAAGTTGATTTGACGGATTTCTTATGCATATTAGAATCTGATTATTTGGAAAAATGTGATGTTGACGAATCAGCTAAAATGTATGTTTGCGGATATGCTGCACATTCCGTATCAAAAAAATTAGATTGCAATTTATGTGTTTCGATCTTAACTGAAAGCAAAGGAGATCTTACTGAAAATGATTATTTTAATTTTTTGCAACGAGGAGGTCTTTCTGTTGCTACAGATTGTGTAAATATTTTATTTTTCACATGTGTTCCATTTTTGAATTTTTAATTAATGATGTTGAATTGGAAACAACATTTTTACATTGTACTAAGCAAAAGGAATTGTTAGTTGCATTGACTGTTATGAGTATAAAAGCAGGTGATTGTTGGACAGATTATGTAAGTAGTTGCGTTTGCGGCCAAAAATATGAAACAATTTTTCAAATGGTCTCCTCGATTTTTAGCAATATTTTGCTCAATAATTTTGTCAAAAACAGAAATAATGCAAAAGTAGAAAAAAAGGCAGAAAAATCAACCAATTGTCGAAATAAAGTCGTAGATAATGACATGCAAGAAAAATCTCATAAAAAAAGGAAATTAAATACTTTTAAAAAATAGGTGGATTCCTTTTTTCTAGCTGTGACGTCAATAATAATCCAGTAATTTAAATGTATTTTTTGTCTATGTATATTTTATATGTATTTAAAAGCTATGTTTATGTGAAATTTTGTTTTATTAAACCTTTCACCCCGTAATTTAAGTTTCTCAGTCTCGTTGCGTACAGCCTGGTATCGGACCAGCCGGCAAAAGTCGGTCTACGCTTGCTTCTCAACTCGCTGTTGCCAAATTTCTCAGCACGGCTTGTACAGTAAAGATGGCAGTGTTTCAGCACTACTTTTATGGTAAGGTTAATAAAAGAAAATATATTTGACAATAAAATGTGTTTTATTTTTCAATATTTATACAAACAATCTCTATTTGAGTACCTATTATTCAAAGTTCACATTTCTAGTTCAGTATTATTATTTTTCTTTTTGATCTTTATTGTTAAGATTTAATAGTAAACATATAATTCATATCCAATATTAGTATAATTATCCGAGTCAAATGTCTTCTATTGTTTTATAATACTTGCTGGTAAATTTATTAAACAATAATTTTTTACATTCTTTTGAGTTGAAAAAGTGCAAATTTCAGCCTAATGAATATTACTCTCCTGTAAAAACTGCAAATAAAGAGAACTTTCAATTACTATAATTTCAGAGGCTCAACAAACTAAGTTGTGCTGACATTCATTATTTACTTATTTATACCCATCCCAAAGGAGAACATTAGGAAAGTAAACATCACAATCACAGCTAGAACTCACAATAAGGAAAAGCTGTGACATATTTTTCTTTTAAGACAAAGAAATCTACCTTTAAGACCCTGAGATTATTAAAGAATATTAATTTATTAATTTGACTATTGGATATAAACCATAATACATTCGAAATTTTTACCGGATGTAGGTTTTTTACTCTTATCGAAAATCATTTTTTTGTAAATATTTCGCAAGTCATGCTTTTTAGACGGGTACATTACGAGTATAAAAGTATTATCACTTAATTTTCAATATCTTTAGTATAAAAAAAATTTCAAAATTCGAAGGGAAAGTAACACTTTTACCCTTATCGAATAAAGATTTTTGCAAATATCTCGTAAATTATGCATTCTATATATATTTATCAAGAGCAAAAATGTATTTAGAGCTACATTTGAAATATTTTTTGTATAAATGAAATTTCAAAATTCGGACCGGAAGTAACACTTTTACTCTTAGTGACTAGTACTTTCGAATATCTCGCCTAGTATGCATTCTATAGAGATTTATTAAGAGAATAGGTGACAGTAGGATTTTCGTGATTTTCTTCAGAAGATAAAAGTTTTTAAATCTTAATTTAGAACAACGTTTGTATAATTTGAAACGCACACACGTATAAGAAAGTCGTGTGTAGGCCACACCTCATTTCTTTTATATAGTAGTCAATCAACGTGTATAAATTAAGGTAAATTAATCTTCGTAGGATGTTGGTAGCTACTTACGAGTAGAATACTAACATCCTATTGACGTAATGATAACGAATAAGGCAGATTATGTGTTAGAAAAGAAAAACATACTGTGGGCGTTGGAAGACTTTATAAAGATTTGGAAAATATTTCATTTTTTCTGGACACGGTACATAGAATTCGTAAAATAGAGAATTCTTCACTGTATTTCTATATTAAATTTATTTTTAAGCGTTTTGTTTTCTTCAATAGGTTTTGTGAAATCTGCATTTAAACTTATAAAGTAGGTACGCTATCAACGGAAGCTGTTAATCTTATCAGATAGGTATATTTAGAATTTATTGATTTATCTTATCCAAAAAACAGAATTAAAGTGTACGATATATATACATATATAGATTTGTACATGTTTTTCAACTTTATAATGCCTATATGAGTTTTTGTGTCAACTTCTTAGTGTGCATAGAAATTGAAAGGTAAGGGTATCAACTATTCATGTTTATCACAGTATTTGACATAATATATGTTCATTAATTTATACCTGTATGTATTCAGTGACTATACATTCTGGGAATTACAACTCATAACCACTGCTCCATTCAAGTAGATATTTAATACAAATTAAATATCACCAGTATTTTGGAATGTTCCAGTTGAGGGATGCAATTTAGCCGTTGAATAGAGAGGAAAAACCGAAGAATATAATTGGAGTAAGTACTTTTTAAACTTGCAATAACTACAAAAGGAAACGTCTCTTTGCTTGCTTTATATGACTTATAGCCAGAATAATATCAATCGTACACGCAATCAAAGTTATTTGTGAACAAGATTATTTCAATTTGATTTTATCTTATTCTTGAAACATCAGCAAATTGAATTTAATACTCCGAGTTCTCCGAGTTTTATACTTGTCGGATAATTTGTATGTGACTTTTTTGTAGAGATTTTTTGTGTAGAAAAATACAGAAATATTTAAAAGAAATAACCTTTCCAATAGACTCTCATAATATTAATGATAGGTACTGGCGGTGAAATATATCTAACCTAATTTTGTTGATTAATATTATTTGGCACTAAGAAAATGTTTTTATTTCGTGAAATAAAATAACTGCAGTAAGAGGTTGTTACACTATACATATTTATTTTACCTTTTGCATGACACAACTTGAAATAAACAAATTACATCAACTGTCTTTGCTTTTATTTATGTTATTTAACATAATTCTCTACATATTTTTATATCCTTCGCCCTTACTTTAGTAGCGGCTGGTGAGTACGTTTAGGTGGAGCAATTACATAGACAAGAATGATTCGTTTATTATTGGTGACCTTGAGTTAACAAGTCCTTTTTCTCTTATAAGTTTTTAAATAGTTTTATTTAAAATTACAAATTTAAAAGAAAGAACAAGGAGTATTGCTAAAGAGTTTTATTCAACAATATACTAATCTACATTTGTCAAGTTCGTGCTTATATAGTAATTCTCTTATCGGGATGCGCTTTCTCTGGAATTCTCCGGGATGCAGTGTGTCGCGTCATGTAACTCCTCCGCCGCTAGTTGAAAGCCTCATCTGATGTCTCGTTGGACGAAGGTGTGGATTTCATATGTGCGGTCAGCTGTTGGAGCCGTTCTTCAGAATTGTTGACCTGTACTTGCATAACAACCACATGCCTAAGCATAACATACATATTATTAATAAAATGTCATATATTGAAATAGGTTGTTTATGCAGTTGTACGTTACTGATACTTTCTTGCAGTTCCTGGAAGTTTTCTTTAATTTCTTGAAAGTTCTCTTTATCTTCTTCGCTGAAAGGTTCTAATGGGTTTGAAGTTATTTGTAAATTATTTAAGTTAGGCAATTTAGGTAAGATTATTTCGTGATTTTTATTTTCTAGAATTTTTAAATTTACTTCATTGATTCTAACATTACATGCATTACTTTTGATTTCAATTAGAACAGTTTCTTTTATTAATATAAACTCTTTTAAATTATTACATTGCTTTATAGCTTTTACTGCATTAGGTAAAGTTACAATCCATTTATTTATATCAAACATTTGAATTTTAGTTTCTTGAAGTTTTACAAAATCGAACATGCATGACTTATAATTGTTAGAGAATGCTAAAAGTTGAATTTCGCAGACAGTATCCTGGTTGATGAATTTTTCTTCTTGGTTCTCACAGATGTAGACCTTTTCAGTTACTTCTGGGCATTTTTCATTTACTAATACATACTTATTTTCACTTATCGCTACATAGGGTTTTGTAGGAGTAATTTGTCGGAATAGAGTTTCGTTAATTTGCATTGGGAGTGGAAATACATGATAGAAATGATAGGGTTCATTATTGATCAAGGGTATTTGTACAATGAACATTATTCTGTCATCTTTTATATATGATTTGATGTTTATTATTTTTTCTAGAGCATGGATATTTGTTTCAGTTGGCTCCAAGGGTAATTTCAAGGAGTTGTCTAACTTAAGGGTTCTCATTTCGTGAACTAAATCATTTGTAGATAGGATTGCCGGATGATAAATTTCTCGCTTTGCAAACGTAATAGCGTTTATAATTATATCCAAATTTTCATTGATTATATTTATTAGAAATATCATTTGATTAAAGATACTTTCGACTCTAATTTCATATAAATTTGCTTCTAGTTTTCTCAAATGTCTTTCAAGTAACATTTGATTTTTTTGTATTACTTCTGTAGTATGTTCGAATTTTTCAATGGCTTGTTTCACTAATGAAATTTGTTTGTTTGCCACATCTTTTAATTTATGTTGATTGTCTACTGGTTCTTGAATTGCTTTTTCATACTTTTGTGCGTCTTCACTGTCAAGATTACCTGTGACAGCTTTGATAATTCCTCCAAGAAGGTTTAATGCTCCTCTGCGGTTCCTGTGTTTCCGATCTGGTATTATTTCAGATAATTTTTCTTCCGCTTCTTTTATTCTGTCTTCCAAAATGTTCTCATAATTCTTGATTTCTAATTGTCTACTCTCATCCCATGTCATTGTATTTATAATTTGTTTTTGATAATAGATATATTTTTCTTTAATTTCTTCAGTTCCATTCACAAGAGGTCCTAACGAATACAAATTTACTAAATTCCAATGAGTCTGTGTAGTGTACATGGATCCTAGACTTATTGGTAGTATGCCCGTTGTTGTATCGACGTTGATTATATTAATGGTTCCCCAGATGCGATGGATTCCGCATCCGACGAGGCTGGAACAATTCCTAGTTTTAGGTTCTTTATATGTACTTTCCTTATCTTATTTTTGTCATCAATTACGATCGCGGTATTATCTTCGTTAATTTGTTTTAGTTTGTACGGTCCCTGATACATATACGATATTTTACCACTGCGTGTATTTATTTTAACGTATACTTCTTGACCAATTTTCAGTTGAGCATCCTTGGTATTTTCGTTCCTTTTCCTAATGACGTTTTCTTTCTGTTCTTGCATTCGATTACTGATTTGTTCGTACAGTGTTTCAAGACGACTTTTGTGGTTATGCACGTATTCGGAATAATATCGTTTATCGTAATACATGGTTCTCGATTGCCTGAGTGTCCAAATATGAGTTCGAATGGAGTAAAATTTGTGCTTGAATGTACTGAATTATTGTAAGCGAAAATTGCTAATCTCATTAGTTTTGTAGTATCCTGTTTCATCTCGTTTTAATAATGTTCTCATATGTTCGACTAAGGTTGAGTGAAGTCTCTCTATATAGCTGTTTGAATTAGGATTGTTCGGTGTTGTTATATGCAATTTTATTTTATGACCATCTAGTAATTCTTTTATAATTTCATTACAAAATTCCGTGCCTCCGTCACTGATTATTTCTCGTGGCAGGCCAAAATTAGAAAAGTATGTAATTAATGCATCTGCAGTATCGACAGCATTTTTGCTACTTATCGGTATAGCTTGAGCAAATTTTGAAAATGCATCTATAATGGTAAGAAACTTTTGTTGATGAATAACAAACGTGTCCATATATAATTTTTGAAATGGAATTTCTAATTTTTCAGTTATATTTAAACTAGGGTGTAATGGATGTCTATCATACTTGCTTTGATTGCAAACTTGACATTTCTTTATGAAGACACTTACTGAAGCGTTCATGTTATTCCAGTAATATAACCTTGATAGTTGTTTTAATGTTTCTTCTATTCCTCTGTGGTTATTTTTCCCTTCTTGGTAGTTTCTTATTATTTCAATTTGTTCTTCTTCGTTGTTTATCACTTGTAATTTGTGTAAACGCCTGAGAATTTTCGGACCATTATTTGTATAATGTTCTACATATATTCTACACATTTGTCTATATATACTTTCCTGTGGACAGTAAATAAAGTGTTTGCCTTGTACCATATAATCTCTCATGAATTCAAATATTTCTCTCTTATTATTTTCTTTGGGAATTTTCACTTTATATATTTTCTTACCTTGATTGATCTGTAATGTAATTTTGACTTTATTTAAATGTGTATATTCCAAATGATATTGAGGATTTTTAGAATCAATGGCTTCATTCATAGATGGAATATTAGATTTTGGTTCTCTGTTGACGTTCGAATGATCGGTTTCTGTCAAATCGATCTCAGTAGTAGCGATCGCGCTTTCTTGTGCGGGTTGAATATTCTCTGATGTTCCGGGTTGTGGTGCTTCGTGTTCAAAGGTAGTGTTGGGAAATGTTTGTGGATTATTTTCAATAATTTCGTCCCTCATGAGTTCTTCTATAAGCTTATTTACTTCGTCGCCTACATTGTCTTGTACGCTTTCCGTTTCTATCGCGTTGATCTTTATTCTAGACAGTGCGTCGGCATTTTGATTATGTTTACCTTGTTTGTATATAATATCGAAGTTGTACTCTTCTAACCTAATTCGCCATCTGGTTAATTTTGAATTTGGTTCTTTCAGCGAGCTTAACCAACGTAGAGGTCGATGATCCGTATAGATCGTAAATTTTCGTCCATAGAGGTATGGCTTGAAGTATTTTGTGGACCATACAATTGCCAGTAACTCTTTCTCTATCGTTGAGTACCTTTTTTCTGTATCACTCAGTGTACGTGAAGCGTAGCATACTGGTTTATCGTTGCCAATTTTTCCTTGAGACAAAACCACCCCTATTGCGATGTTGCTAGCATCTGTAGTTAATATAAAGGGTTTACTAAAGTCTGGGTACTGCAATATCGGCTCGTTCATTAGTATGTTTCGACATGTTTCAAAAGCTTTTATGTATTCGTCATTTATTTTGATTTCGGCTCCTTTCTTCAAACATTTAGTTATAGGTTTCGTAAGTTGGGCTAAGTCTTTGATGAATTTCCTATAGTAACCCACTAAGCCAAGAAAGGATTTTATTTCTGTGACAGTTCGTGGTAGTGGATATTTTCTTATGGCTTCAATTTTGTCGGGATTTGGTTTAACGCCATCTTTGGTGATTATGTGCCCCAGGTAGGCTACTTCTCTCCTAAGGAATTCACATTTGTTCAATTGGATCTTGAGATTTACATTTCTAAGACGTTGAAATACCTTTTCCAGTTTTTCGAAGTGTTCCTGTAAGCTGGTCGAATATATTATGATGTCATCTAAATATACATGGCATATGTCTTCTTGCAAATCTCTGAGGACATTATCCATCATTCTTTGGAAGGTAGAGGGCGCATTTTTTAATCCGAACCCCATTCGGGTAAATTCGTAATGCCCCTGCTCTGTAGAGAAGGCTGTCTTTGGTATATCTTTCTCCGCCATTTCGATCTGATGATATCCCGATGCTAGATCAAGTGTGGTGAAATATTTGGCACGACCAAGTTTATCCAAAATGTCAGTGATGTTTGGAATAGGGTACTTATCGTCAATAGTCTGATCATTTAATTTACGATAATCTATTACCATTCTATACTTCTTTTTCCCAGATGCGTCCATTTTCTTTGGGACAATACTTACTGGAGCTGACCATGGACTGTGGCTCTCTTGTATTATGTTTTGTTCTAATAATTGCTTCACTTGTCGCTTGATTTCTTCTTTTTGTTCTGGTGTTTTTCTGTATGGTTTTAAATAGATAGGAGTCTCATCTTTTAAGTTTAAACTGTGCTTAACTTCATTTGTGAATGTTAATGGTAATTGTTCTTCATGGCATATATTTTTATATTTTAAACATAAGGCTTTTATTGCTGATGCTTCTTCTGAATTTAAGTGTTGTGTGCGTAATTTGTTTATTACGTTCATATATTGTATGTGATCAATATCTTTAGCTGTTTGTGCAAAGTTATTTACATTTTCTGTGACTCTATATATTTCGGTGTGTATGGGAGTGTCTATATTGAATTCAACAGGATAATCATTAAAATTAACCGCTTCTGTGATTGCTTCAAAATCTTTCGCGTTTGTTAAAGTCGATGGAACTTCAACATTTGGTGCTAAAGGTTGATGGTTTATAATTATATTGCTAGTATTTTCTGTTACAGGTATTCTAATAATTTTTCTTCTCGAGGCCCTATTTTTATTTTATTTTCTTCAAAATGAATTTTTATATTACCAAATTTTGTCTTTAAAACTTTATTTACAATATCTATAGTGGCACCTAATTGTTCTAATAATGAAATTCCTACGAGACCATCATATTTTTCCGAGAAATCAAATACATGGAATTTATGCTGTTGACCTACTGCCTTGAATGTTTTCATAGAAGGTATCGAGATAACAAAATCATGCTTTGTTGTTGCATGTGATGTCTGTACGGTGAATGGTTCGTATGACATGTAATCTGTGAAAAAGGAATTTGCTTTCGCGGTACTTATCATGGAACGTGTTGCTCCGGTATCTATAAGCATCTTAGTGTTAATCTCTGGTAAAAAGATGTACGGTAGTTTAAAAGATGAGTGTGTATTTAGTTTGATAAGTTCGTTCTCGTGTGAATAGAAATCTACAGGGTGATCTCTTATGTATTCGGGTTCGTTGAGGCTGTTGTCGTAAAATTTGTTGTTTCTTCTTCAAGTACTTCTTGTATGTGGTAATTTTCTTCGGATGATTCTTCGAGTGCGTTTGTTTCGTAATCTTCTTCTGTGTCTTCGTGTACTTCGTTATCGTGATAGTGGAGTTCTTCAGCTACCCAGTTTGGTTTTCCTGTACTTCTAAACTGAAATCCTAGTTGTTGTATTGGGATCCTTGCGTGTGAACTTCCTAGTTCCATAGGTGTTTGACGTGGTTGTTTTATTTGCGTTAATTGCCCTGGTGACTTCGCAAATCTAAATGATTGTTGTTTAGGTGTTTGCGGCTGTTGATAACGTTGTTGTTGCCAATGTGGTCTTGATTGATGCACTTGTTGATAATAAGGTTGCATGTAAGTGGATTGTGCAGCAAAGGGTTGCCTTGGGGGTGGATATGTAATTTGCCTCTGCATGTGATTCATTTGTGAATAGTTTGGCACTTGTAGTTGCGGTTTATATGGAATACTTTGCGTAACGGGTTTGAATTCAGTTTTACTGATATTATTTGGCTGTTTAAGAAAGTAATTGAAATTCTCTTCTTCAAGAACATATGACATAGCTGTTTCAATGTCTGTCGGATTTCTAAAGCGAACTCTGTGACCTATTTGTCCGTATTGTGTGATGCCTCTAAGATATGCTTGCAAAACGGTATCTTTATGAATTTCTGATTTAATTGCGCGTCTGTTTACATCGGCTTCCGACATTTTAACTTTTGATAAGAGTAAGTTTAACATGTTTTTACATCTAATGCCAAAGTTGTAAGGTGTTTCACTTTTTTCTGGTCGAATATTCATCAAGTCTTGAATTAAACATTTTTCCGAACGTTGATCGCAAAAGTTCAGTTGTAGCATTGCTTTTAATTCGCGCCATGAATTTACATTTTCACGACTGCCTAATAATTGTAATGCTCGTCCTGTCAATTTTGAATAAAATACTCTCATGTGAAAAGCATTTATAGGATCTGTTTTATTAGCAACATTACCAAAAATGTCGATCAAATATTCGCAACTATCGATATATAAACTAAGGGTGTTTGGATCTCCTTCAAATTGTGGAATTATTGAAATGTGATTTGATGTAATATCTTTAACAGTTAATGTAGGTACGCCTGGAATATTTTGAATTTGTTGTTGTACATTGTTTACATTTCCGCCTTCGTTAGCCATTGTCGAATTAAGTTTAGTAGTAGGTTTGGTGGTTTCCTTAATACGTTTAGTAGTTTTTCTAATACGTGTGGGATTTTGTATAGAGTTTTGTTAGACTAGACAATAATGTATCGATATCGGAAGTTTCAGGAGTATCGGACATAAATGAATAGCGTCAGCTATAATAAAATTGTATGTACTTGCAGTATGTATAATATGAAGTTCATTCCAATGTATGCGTTGGTTTCTTCTAGTAATCCAATTTGTTTAACTTTTCACTAAAGTCACTATAACTAATTCTTAACACTAAGTTTTATCAATTTTAGATTTGTCGATTTTAGATTTATTCGATCTTAGAATGTCCGTCGAACTTAGACGTAGATTTTCGTGCAAACTGTGAAAACAGACCGTTTCCGAAAATTTTGATTCTTTACGTCACGAAATCCGGATGACTGCGCCAGTTAACAAGTCCTTTCTCTCTTATAAGTTTTTAAAAAGTTTTATTTAAAATTACAAATTTAAAAGAAAGAACAAGGAGTATTGCTAAAGAGTTTTATTCAACAATATACTAATCTACATTTGTCAAGTTCGTGCTTATATAGTAATTCTCTTATCGGGATGCGCTTTTCCTGGAATTCTCCGGGATGCAGTGTGTCGCGTCATGTAACTCTTGTTTATTAATACTATAGTTATATAACCAAGAGAAAACTGTAAATATTTCTTATGTAGTAAAGTGTCGTCCTCTGATATCTTTCAAATGAATTAATATGGAGGAATCAAAAGTGGTAAACCAATGAAATTATTCGAAAGATTCGCACCCCCACTCTCACAATTTAATCCGGAAGTTTATAAAAAATGTAATATATTTTCTATTAAATTTTACATATTACTTGATTTGCTTGTCACATCGTTTGCCCTTGAATTACATATAAACATAACCTATATAGCTATTACGATGATAAAGTGACTTTAAATACATTTTTTATTGAAGAATCGTAGGATTACTAATTTTACTTTACATAGTATTGTGATGATGAAAATTTTCGACTTCGAGATTTTTGCAGATGTCCACGTTTTGAGGTCCCCTGATACCAAAAAAGTGGTTTTTAAAAATGTCTCTCTCTCTCTCTCTGTGTGTGTCTGTCTGTCTGTCTGTGTGTGTGTGACCACGATAGCGGTCAAACGGCTACAGATATCAATTCCAAATTTTGTATTTACGAATATAATCTACCTCTTGAGAACTGATTAGATTTTGAGCAAAATCGGCAGACCGGAAGTAGTAGTTTACTTCAGTGAAAAAATCGAATTTTGCAAATATTTCGTCAATTACTAAGTTTAAACAAATTTATAAGGAATTCAAATGTACTCAAAATTAAATTTGAGAGGAATTGTATTAATAAAGTTTTTCGAAATTCCGACCGGAAGTAGGTCTTTTACTCTTATCGAAAATCAGTTTTTTGCGAATATCTCGCAAGTCATGCTTTCTAGGCAGGTACATTATCAGCATAAAAGTATTTAGAACGTACTTTTAAATATCTTTTGTATAAAAAAAATTCAAAATTCAGACCGGAAGTACCACTTTTACTCTTATCCAATAGCGATTTTTTGCAAATATGTCGTAAGTTATGCATTCTGTATATATTTATCAAGAGTACAAAAGTATTTAAAACTGGATTTGCAATATTTTTTGTATATATGAAATTTCAAAATTCGGACCGGAAGTAGCACTTTTACTCTTAGCGAGTAGCACTTTTTTGATAATGTCTTGCAAAGTATGCATTCTATAACGATTTATTAAGAGAAATAAAGTACTTAGAATAGGATTTTGAATAAGTTTTGTATAAAAAAATTCTTAAAATGTACCTATAGTTTGAAACGCTCATACGTATAAGAAAGTCGTGTGGTGGCCACACCTCATTTTTTTCCTTATTATACTCACAATGACCCTTTTATAACATAACAAAGAAAGTAAATAACATTATACCAAAGGCTTTTTAAAAAAACGTATTCATTTTTTTTAAAAAAATATAATCTAAACGAGGAAAGGGTATTAAAAAATTAGCATTTTTATTAAATACATACAAGAAATGTCAGTCTGTTTCGGGTTCACAATTTGGGTTATTCTCATTTTCTTCAATGTGTTCAACAGGTATGTCTAAAACAGTCTTTTATGTATGTCGTATGACTAAATATGTTATGTAAAACAAGAAAAAGTACTTAAAAGCTATCCGAACCACAATCATTTATTAAGTTGCTTTGTATGGCTTTATCAACTTGACTGGTTTATGTGAGGCATTAAAACGAGTAATATAGTACGTTTTGCAAAGAAAATGCTCTGTAAACACTACATTATTTTAAGGTTTTGGTATCTTCAGAATTTAGACATTTAAATGGTTCACAGCCAATCGTTTATCACTTAACCAGGATAAATGTGAGACAATTTATTTTACTAGTAAACATAGATCAAACATATATTCTACGAATTGAAAATTGCTTGATATTAGACTAGGCACAAGGTTAACATGGAAGCTGCACGTAGATGAATTAGTCAAACACTTGTCTTCTGCTACTTATGCAAAAACACTGGAATAACGACATACTATGGACTATAAAATCACATATCAACTATGTTTATCCAATATGAAGTAAGTAGGCCTATGTAGAAAAGGTGTTTATTCTGCACAAAAAGGCTGTTTGAGATATTGTCTGTGTTTCATAAACTATCCACTGCAAACCTCTCATCAGAGAGCTTATGATAATTCCATTAGCCTTGACACATATTCTACAACAACTAAGAAGGGCTTTGTAAAAGCTGTCACACCTGATGACTAGGGGTGAGATTACAGAAGTCTCCACCCCTCATAACCATTTGCTGCACATCCCGCATTACATAGGACAAAAGCCACTTCAGTACAACATCGTCACTGGTAATTATTTAACAAAATCAAAATTATGTGTAGACATCTTTCTACTTTTGTATCCAAAGAGAAAATAAAGGATATCCTCCTTCAAGAAGCATTTTGAAATGTCAATGACATTATTAATTGGTCCTTTGGTTACATGTGTTGACGTTATCATCACATTTTTCCTTGAGTGCGCAAAAAATTATGGTATCACCTTATCTATGAAAAGTAAATCCTTGCAATAGAGTTTGTTTGTTTTGGTTTTACGACACTGTCATTCCCTGAGTTCAATTTAATTTTTTTTTCTAACTTTGTGAGCTTTAGGTGCTTTACATCTTCTCATTTCTTTCAAAAATTGGTAAGTTTGAAACTACAGTTTTTTCTTTTAACATTTATCATGTATTTTCATGTAGAACCCTTTTGCCTGATTTGGTAAAGATGAATGTTCCCTTGGTGAGCAATGTACATAATTTGAGTCATGAAGAATGTTAAGGAAACTTCCTAGTTTGAAAGTACCATGAATAACACACAAATTCAGTTCAAATACACATTTATGAAATGAGATTTCGGGGCCGCTCTTGCTTCGAACATCAGATTACAGCATATACAGATAGAACCACCGGCCATCTGCCTATAGGGAATTGTATGCAGTACACATTTATATACGCCTACGTATATATCTACGTACCGGCAATAATAATTTGTGGCGTAAAAAGAAATAAATACACATCCGTCGATAAAGCATATTTAATCTTTAAATATGACACAGATATTGCCATTTCATTTCGTAGATATTTGTAAGAATCAATCATCGGCATAATGTTTCGTGTTGTAGAAATATTAGTAATAGATTTGTAATGAAAACGAAGGTTTGAGATTCCAAAGAAGTAGTAACTAGTGATTCTGAATGTACCTAGTTAAATAAAATTAAATTGCAAATTACTAAACCAAGAGAAAATAAGAAAAATAATTCTAAAAAGGAACCAACATGGAGAAATTAAAAAACGTTCAAAAAGTAATAATTGATGTCAAACAAAAAAAATTCTAGAGAAAATAAAATAGAATTCTAGAGGCTAATAAATATCTCTTTCAAACAAGCCTCCATTGTTTGCCTCACAGTAGCCCAGTCTGTTGTAAAATTCTCTACGTACATTAGAGAGAGTTACAGGTGAAATACTATTACAGAGTTGTGTAATTCGCATTCGTAAATCATCTAATGTGCGGGGTCTTTCATTCTGGTGTACATAAATGGTTTCATTCAAATATCCCCAAAGGAAAAAATCACATGGCGTTAAGTCAGGGGATCTAGGCGGCCAAGAAATATTACCTCTAGTGCTAATGGTATGTGGAAAATGCAATGAAAGACATTCTTGTACTATTCTGGCATTATGAGCTGGGCAGCCATCTTGCTGAAACCAAATATCATTAAAGTTTACAGCAAGGTCACGCACTGCAGGAACAATATGATTTTGCAGTAATTGTAAATATGACTGCGCATTTAATGTTCCGTTTAGGAAAAATGGCCCTATGATGTGATCCCCTAAGATTCCTGCCCAGACATTTAGTTTCTGTGGATATTGAGTGGTGACATCCCTGCTCAAATGTTTGTTTTTCTGAGACCAGTAGCGAACGGCTGATGGATTATGGCGTTTGTGAAGGGAAAATGTTGATTCGTCAGTGAACAAAATATTTCGTGTAAAATTATCATCATTATCACATTTTTCTCTAATAGCCTCACAAAATTCGAGACGTCTAAACTGGTCATCTGGGAATATTTCTTGATTTTTTCTAACCTTATAACACTTATATCTTTTTGTGTAATATACGCCTAACTGTGGTTTTTGGAATACCTAATTGTTCAGAAATTTGGCGGCTAGAGCAGGGCTCACTTGATTCTACAAAGGCGCATACACTGACTTCCTTCTCTATTTTTTCCTCCGAAATAGGATGGAAATTACTCTGATAGCATTTCGAACATCCATTAATGCAGCCCGACTTTTCAAAACGATGTATGATATCTAGTATCGTCCGACGGCAGAGAACTGGACGATCAGGAAACGAAAAAACAAAACGACCAATCACTTCTTGCGTACCTCCTTGAGATGAGTAATACCATTTAATAATATTTATTTTTTCTTCTTTACTATAAACTAACGGCATAGTAAATACGTAAATGAATATCGGTAAAAAAACAGAAAAAAATACTGAGCTCTAAATAATTCTAAACCCTAAAGATGCAGACAGCAAGAATTTGCGTATTTTTGCAAGTTCGACCAACTATGAGTATACTCCACCGCAGTCAATACACGACTGACGCGGTTGACTGTCGATCCCTAGCGTCGGCATAGACAACGCTTCTGATAAACGGTAGGACTAGATACATATATGTACATATAAATGTGTACTGCATACAATTCCCTATAGGCAGATGGCCGGTGGTTCTATCGGTATACATGTGCATCGCTCGTGGAGCTAATGGTCCCTACATATACGCACATGCCAGACACTGCCGTCCGTACGTATACATAGGAGGCCTTGCATCGCCTTCGGTGTATAGTCGTGTACTCGAGCCGGCAGACAATAAACTCGGCCGATGAGACTGTATACACCTGAAAGCTGCTCCGCACCAGTATGCTTAATATTTGTATATAAAAAATACATTAAGTGACAATATATTTTAAAAGTTGAAAACTAAAACATACATTACAAAAATATAATAATACATAGAAAATAAAGAAAAACATTCATATATAAAGCAAGAAACAATCATATAAAATATGTTAAGTTCTTAACAAAGAAATTGTCCAAACCATTACGTTAATTAATGATGGTAGGAGTCAAAGATACGTTGCCAGGGTGTTAGGTGTTCGACAATCGACAATTTCGAAACTGGTGCGCACATATAAAGAAACTGGAGAATATAACAGGAGACTAGGATAAGGTAGGAGCGGTCAACTACGGCCATAAATGATCGCTTTTTACGGCTTACAGCCTTGCGAATAAAGCATTGCACTGCAAAACAGATGAAAACTAGCTGTTTACCGTTTGAAATGTAAATGTTACGTCTCAGACGGTAAGGAACCGACTTAAAGAACAAGGTATACGTGCAAGAATACCGGCCAAAGGCTCCATACTCACAAGAGAACATTGAGTTCTCATCAGATAGACGTCTGCCAGTATATAGACGAGACGGTGAGCGCTTCAGTCAGTGCAACTGCAGGAAAACAACAAATTTCAGAGGTATGTCGATTATGATATGGAGAGGTGTATCTTCCGAGGCTAAGACAGAGCTGGAGGTTATTCATAATGGCTCTGTGACCGCAGATAGGTACATCAGGATTATTTTAGAGCCACTTGTGGTTCCATTTGCATTTTACATAGGCCAGAATTTCCGTTTAATGCATGATAACCCTTGTCCCTACATCGCCAACATTGTACAAAATTACCTAAATGAGGTTGGCATACGTGTTTTGGAGTGGCCTGCTAGAAGCCCGGACATGAGTCCGATAGAGCATGTCTGGGACCACATTGCGTGGGCACTACGAAACCGACAAGTTCTACCAACAAAGTTAGAAGAGTTAGAAGTAGGGGTCACTGAAGAATATAACCATGCGGGTCAAGACTATATCAGAGGACTTATTCAGTCTTTGCCTAGGCGGATCTCTACTGTAATACGGGCTCGAGGCGGAAATACTCAGTATTAGTTCAACTTTCCGTTAATTAAATTCTTTACGTTGGTGTCACTTTTTCGATTGTTATGTTTATCAAGTTGCGGTGTTTAGTTTTTCCTTTGCATTTCGTTTTATTTTTAATATGTTTATTTACTACTTAGTTAAAGAAAAAAATTATTTTTGAAAAGAATTTCAAAAATAAATGGATGATTCCATAATTTTTTTGCGGAGTGTAGTATGTAAATCTTATTATTGATACAATAAATTTATTATTATAATAGAAACACTACCCTTCTTGCTGCAGAAGTGTTATAATTAATCTTGCTTTTATACCCACAATACCTCATCATCAGGGAAGTCGCAGCAACTGTCATTATACATTTACGTTCTTGGTAATTATCAATATTGTAAGTACTGCCTGCACGTGGTCTGTATATGGGCGTTTCTTCAATTTGTATTTACCTGCGATTTTAAAAATTGCTTTCAATAATAGTAATTCCTAATAATTGAACTTACTCTGGGGTTATCAAACAAAACTAGTTTACCTGTATTTCTACTACTTAAATTTTCATTTACCCACGTGTAATTGCAATTGTTTGAAATCTTTATGAATTTTATTGTGTTATATATTGCTGTGTGCTGTACCAGCAACATAATTTATTAAAATAATGATAATTTTTATTATATTAAATATATTCACTTATTTCTTAACAGCACGTGCTTTGTAAGTACGCGTGAGTTCTAGCAGTGTATTCAGCTTCCTTTTCTTTTGGTAAATCTCTTGCTTATTCTTGTTTAGGGATAAGGTTATAATTTGTATTAAAGAAAAATCTAAGTCTATATAAAATCATACTTGTATATTTTATTCAAACATTAATAATAGATAGCATCGCTATACTATATTCACCTCAAAAATTATAAAAAGTACATAATTGAAAGAAAACATTTACACCGTATTCTCGGTTGTAATGTTTTGTAGAATAAATATATCGATAATGCTAATCAAAAAAAATATCCTGTTTGAAAAAAAAACAAAGAAACTCAATATTTTACCAGAAACATTATATTTGCACGTAATGCCCTGATAATTCTAGAACTTCGCAATGGTCAATGTTCGGAGATAAGCTTGAATTGATCACTGGCAACAACCATTCGCACGTATTGCAGCCAGCGTCTTAATACCCGCCACACAGAAGCATTTCCCTTTTCTAAATGTATATTTTATTTTTAAGTTTGAAATCAAAAATAAATTGCGAGAATTAATGATGCCTGATAAAGGTATCTGAAAATAAACATTCGCACGTTGTATTCTCTTAATATCCAACACCATTAATAATCCTTTCTGTGTTATATAAAAAAAGACTAACGAATTATTATTTTACAGGACAATATCTATTTATATCCTTACTGCTCAACGTTATACTGGAATAAATATTTTCACATAGTATTCCTATAAACGCATTGCAGCATTGATATTTCTTTATAATTGAAAAACTTACTTTGTTTCATTAAACATTTCTTCAAATTCTGCCTTAGGCATCTCCATTTTAAAATACAAAAAAAATTATCAAAAAAAAAATTATTATTACAAATGAAGTTGAAATGAAAATGAAATTAATATACTAATACAAAATGAATAAATATATATCAAGGCGCAGTGTATTTTACCCTACGCTTAAACCTTTATTAGCTTTTTCAAAAAGTATCTTTCGAAGTCGAAATAATAATCTAATCTTGTTCATTCCTGTTCTTTGAATTTATACCCGAAAAAAAATATGTAACGCTTGTTACGCTATCCATCGAACTAAAGTTTAGGTTGGCATTATGCATTATCGTGAAATCTTTGCCCTTTATTTTCTGCAAGTTGTCGTTGTTACACTAACACACGCACATATTGTCTTTGACTGTTCATTCACTAAACCTCAACACCTTAAGCCATTTGCTTATTTAAAAGTCTTTTTCCTAAACTATTCGGTATCTCTAAGGGTAGGTATATTTTTCTTAATACAATCCCTCCTTGTATTTGTTTGTAAACTTGTTGCCTTTCTCATCATTTGTTAGATACTTCCTTCTCCCATTCGCTAACATAATCCTTATTTTTTTCTTTTTAGAAGAGACTGGACTCGGCAAAATAGGAAATACATTGCAGATAACAGGAATTCCTCTTCCCATATCACTTATATTACAACGATTAGTGAGTTAAACCACGTCAGTTCCATTTCTACCTAGGACTTTCCTATAGTAATACATTTATCTGCAAGAAACTATAAACAAATTTTATACTATATTTCTCTTTGTAGGTCTTCAAACCATACAAGTCTTCACAGTCTATGAAACTTCTGTGTTACACATACAAGTTCATGAATGTACATTTTTATTCATTCAGCTGTTGATCATATAAAACCTTATTGCTGGCTATATCGTGTTAGAATATTTTAACTTATATCCTTTTTTTATTGTCATAAGTTTGAGGTAACTTTTACAATTTTTAAGCATGATTTATAAAAATCCCTCTTATAAAGTTTAGTACATTATGTACGTTTTAAATGCATTATTTATTTTGTAATATTTTTGTCTCATAAATAACGTATTTGATCTTGTTCGTATAGTTTGATGGCGTTTAAATGACTCACTCTCTTTACTGTTCCATCCCTCAACATGACTCTTTCTCTATCGTTTGCTTTAAGTACCTTTTTGTCTTTGAAGAAGGGTCTTTTATTTAGAATATTCAATGCAATTTTTACGCCTTGAGAAAAGTTAGGTTGCGTTTTGTTATACACAAACCACATCTTCTGTTCATCTTTTCTACAAAATAAATATATTGCTTAGACTTATTTTGTCTTTATTTTGTACCTAGTTAATTTTAAATACTTATTTAACCTATAATGTAATAATGAATAAATCATATTAAATTTTAAAAATATCATATTGAATAACTTTTCTACATTTAAATATATGCAACCCATCATACACTTGTGTATTAGCATTGCACAATGTTGAAAATTTTCAAATGTAATAAAATTTTTGATATTACTATTTCTTTTATTTTTAATACTTAAACTAATTCTTAATGCTATTCTTAATTTTTAATATGCAAGAGACCATGGCAATATGTATAATTTTAGCCTTCATATTCATTGAAGTAAGGTATAAAATAATTATACACTTCGTAAAACGTAATTAGATACACACTTGAATGTACTCAGCTTTGACATTACATATTTTATTATTGTTATAGTTATTTTTATTTTATCCAAGCTTGAATCGTAACAACAATTGCTACGATGCAAGCCTGGACGAAAACATATCAATTATTGTTGAAGATAGTACATACCCAACAAGTTATACAAACAAACTAATTCCTAACGAAGCAGAGACTTTATTAAAGGTTAGTACTTTGAACCTTCCTCAGCTTGTTTTGCAATATCATTGTCAATTATAAGAAAAAATCACATTTCTTCGTTACATCGTCTTGCAATATGTATTTCAGAATGACATTTAACATCCACAATCACATCAATACTTATTTTTGGTCTTTAAGAAATTACAGTCAGTAGACTTATTAAGTAAATCCCTCAATTGAAAATGTTTTAAGATATTTAAATCTAAAGCAGAACGCCTATAAAATTGTAACAAACACGATTAGTGTAATTGGATAATTGCGTCACTTCCTTTAAGATCCCATTGGATTCTTTTTATTACTACAAGAAGACTGCTTTTACCAGTGGCGGCTGCTGCAGGGAGGGCAACGGGGCACTGCCCCCCGTGATAAACTTCTTTTAACAGATAAATTTAAATACCTAATTTGTATGTAATTTTTTTGATTTGTTTGATACAAATAATATCCCTAGCAGCAAAACCAGTATATGCACACTTGTCCTACATTCTAAAATTGTGATTTTGCTGCTTGGGTATTTTTTCGGAAGTAACAGTCCGTCTCTTCAGCGCGTTTAAAAATCACAGTCTGACGTAGGCTCCGGGGCATCTCGCGCCACTGCTCCGTTTGTACTAGAAAATCGTGCGTATAAAAAGTGGTGCGGGGCGAGAGCGGTATATGTCACGACAGATATAATATCACAGAATAACAGAAGTGACAAAAGCCTCACTTGCATAATTCCGATATTTGTGCGCAAAATCGAACAAGCGCACATTTCAAAATGGTGTTTTGTTGTTGTATAAATATAACCTGTCTAAGTTTTATAACTTATAATTTACGAAAGAATAATAAGTAAAGGTGCCAGTTAGATTGTTGTTGATATAAATAATGGAAACTGTACGAAAGAAGAAATCTGGCGTATGTAGATGTTGTATTTTTACTTGTAAAAATGTTCAGCAACAAAATATATTCTGGTTTCTTTTCGTTTCTTAAAGAAGAATATCGGTAAGTTATAGCTATTCAGTAACAGTTAATTTGTAATAATTCATCTTTTTTGTAGTGTCTTACAGTGGATCACCAGCTGTAACCGGAATGACCTAAGTAAAAATTTGTCAAAATTATGGCAAACAATATTTATGTGTGGTAAACACTTTGAATCACACATGTGTTTAAATGATATAAGGAATCCAATGCAATTCCCTTATTATTGCTCTCAATCTACATGGAAACACCAGAAAGAAACAGCTTTTGATGCAAAATTTCACACGGGTAGGTTATTTTTCATAAAAGTGTTTTTAATATAAACTATCATAAAATTAAAATATTTCCAAAATTATTTGTTAGCATTTGTCTTTTATATATTCAACAATTTTTGTCAATATTAAGTTGCAATACCGTTGCATTGTAATTTTAAAATATGTAACTTCATACATCATCATTGAAGTAGAATAAATATAATAACATGACTTTATAATTTGTAATATTCCAAAAAATTTGTACATGATGATAACGGTTTACTTTAACTTCTCTAATAAGATATTTCGTAATTTAAATTTGTAAACTTATTTACTATCTACAAAAAATATATGATCTTATTTATCATTGTTAAATATGTTTTGATAAGGTTTGCACTTATAATTAAAGTTTTTATTAAAGATGAAGCATGAAAATAAATACTTCTAATGTGGTTTTATCTTTTTATATTAGTGAAGGAACCTTCTTCGAAAATAAGAATTTTAGAGAACATCGTTATCTCTCACAGCCATGACCATATTGAAAAAGAAATCAATTCAAACCTCACCGGTTAAGGAACTATCTACAGGTAAATGTTTATTATAAAATATTATTTTATAAGAACTAAGTATTATTTGAAATTTTAAAAGCATGCTGATTTCAAAATGTATTTTAGAATGTGGAAACTATGAATGTTCCTAGCACAAGTGATCTTGGATCCCAAAATTTAGCAGAAAGTGGACCACCTATAGCTATGACAATTAATATTTACAATACAAAATTATATTATGAGTAAAACATAAAATACGTTTAGTTGTTTAACTAAAGAATTCGAAATCATTTTTGAACAAAAATTCAACACATATTGCCGTGAACTCGCAAAATTTATAGAATAAGAATAGCTTTAGAAATTAGTTTAAGATTAGAAATAAAATAAATATCATTGAGTAAAACTATGCAACAAAAACTACATAGATGTATACAAAGTTGCATACACATGGTCAATACAAGTAATTCAAAAGTCAGTATTATTCAAGTAAATAATGAGAAAATACAAAATAAATATTTGTAATATATTTCTTTTGTAGAAGAGATACACAAAATGTATGGTTTATATATCATGAAAAAGATGAAATACGATATGCAAGAAACATAAATAAGTAAATTATTATGATTTATATGCATAAAGCAGTAAAAATTTTATGAAAGAGTTTAAGAACTAAATTGTATTAAAAGATAAAATTTACCTTAGCTTATAACTAGACTAAGAAAAAGGATATAAAAATATGTAAAACGTAGAAACGATCAACAATAACATTTTGTATTGAAGGGTAGCTGACATCATAAATAAAAAGTATATGTGTTTATGATTTGTTTGTAACACAATGCTTCAGAGACTGGAAACAGACGTGTACAGTTTCATGACCTACAAAAGACAACAAAATATATAAAAATTGTGTAAAGTCTATTGCAGATTGACATTTTACCAATAGAAAGATCATGGATAGAAGATAGAGAAACGGTGAAGAAACAGGCGTGTCCTCCAGGTACAGGCAGTGCGGGAAGAAAAATAATAGTTATCTCCGGCATGTTTCCCATTTTGCCAAGTCGTAATTCAGCTAAAAGAAAAGTGAAATTGACATTAATAAATGGAAAGAAAAAAATATGTATCGAACAATGAACAAGGCAATAGGTTCATTGACGAATACAAAGAAGGATGGTATTAGCGACAAGAATAAACCTACCGTTGGAAATGCTGTGCGAGGCAGAGGGGACTTTTGAATTGGAAATTTATATTGACGTTTGGTAAATAGTGAACTGTCAGAACAATATGTGTATGTGTGTGTGTATCAAGACGGCAACATGCGGGCAGCGACTTCACTGGAACGTGTATTCCAATGCCAACCTAAAATATGGACTAGAGGGCGCAATGGTCAACATAGAGTTTTTTTTGCCGCTATAAATACGAAACAAGATTCGACACGAGGAAGACTTCTCATGACAATTCCGAAAGGAAGACCTCTTATTACAACTCCTAAAGAATAAGACGCTTTAGATTCTTACATTGTAGTTTTCATTATTTCTTCATCACGTATATTCATAGTAGTTCTTATTTTATTTAATATATTTGAATTCACTTGAAACGTTCAATATGGACATTCAAAATGAATATTTTGATAGCAAGTAAGTTTTTTTTTTTTGAAAAGGAAGTTATACAAATTGTTGAACAGACATTGGTTTTTACGTGCAAATGATTAACAATGTATTGTTGGACAATATAGATAAGTAAATATTTTATCCTGTAAGGTTTGTTTTTAATTCATAAAGTTGGAATTACAACAAAATAGGATTAATGGTGTTGGGCAGTTGGAGAGATGCTACGTGCGAATGAGCATTTTCTTCATCGTATTGTCTAGGCATCATTAATCTCTTTCAAGTTAGGCAAATAATTAATTAAAAGTTCCACAAGGCAAAGATTAAGAGCTAGATACAACACGTGCAAATGGTTGTCTAAAGCAATTAATTGAAGCCAACACATAAATATAATTACATCGATAAGTATCACCATCAATGTACAATAAAAGTTTACATTTGTTTATTTACAGGATAAATATTTATTTTGTTTAGCAGAATAAATAAATAAATAAAAGATTTACATACATTACAACCGGCATTAGGTATAAATGATATGAGCATTATCAATTATGTATTTTGTTTAGAGCATAAAGGTGTGTATAAAAATTATTTTGAGTCTATAAATTACAAAATAAAAGGTATATGATTATGTTGTATAGACATACAGTTTTTCTTTGAACAAAACTATTACCTCTTCCCTATTATGAGCAAGAGAAAAATCATCAGTGAAGGAGAAGGAACCACACACATTGCCAGAATCCACAATAGTCACAAAGTACATGCTTCAACAATATAAAAAAATAAAATACAAAACCAATTATAAGTTTTTGGTGTATAAAGAATAATTTTAAGAGTACAGCATATAATAATAATAATAATAATAATAATAATAAATTTAATTCATATCAGACACATTACAGTGTATATGAGCGTCACAAAAATACATATATAAAACAAACAGTTACAAATCAAACATAAATGTGACAAATCACTTTATCCCTGCAAATATTCATTGACACTGTAATAACATAGTCGCAGTAGAAATGTTTTCAATGCCGTTTTAAACTGATGAGGATTGTGCGTGCCCTTCACCTCCGATGGCAACTTGTTATATATGACCTTAGCGGCATATGTTGGTGACTTCTCAAAGCAAGCAGTCCTATGCCGGTCAGCACGCAACAAATGGGCTTGCCGCGTCGGGTATTCATGACCACCACAGCAATACCTACCCAAGTTATCTCTTGCATACCGTGCACATTGGTAAATATACACACCCGGCACAGTCAAGAAACCCTCCCCCACAAAAACCGGTCTGCAAGAGTCATCAGACTTTAGGTTAAAAATTAAGCGTAATATTCGTTTCTGTTGAATAAAAACACGCCTAGCCCCAGAGGAATTACCCCACAGAACAGTATTATAAGAGAGAGCCGAATATACCAGAGCATAGTACACACTCACTATGGAGTCATGATGGAGGCTAGATTTTAATTTTAAAATGGCATAGTAAGCGCTGTTAATCTTTGCACAGACACAATCGATATGATTACTCCAAGTTAACTGTCCATCAATATGAACCCCCAAGAGTTTTATATTGTCAACCATACGCAACACATCACCATTCGGAAAAACAAACCCGTCTGTCCCCACAACTCTGCGTTTATAAAACTTAACACAGGCCGATTTACTCGTATTCAGTAACAAGTTATTCGCGTAACACCACTCACTGAATGCCGTCAAAATCCGACTCACCTTGGCAAAAAGAGAGTCTTCATCACGAGAGACCATGAGCATAGAAGTGTCGTCAGCGAAGATTACCAGCTCATCAGGACCAACAAATTCAGGCAAATCATTTATAAATATTAAAAACAGCAGTGGTCCGAGCACAGATCCCTGTGGCACACCATGTTGAACTGGATACTCAGTAGATGTTACGCCATTTACTCTAACGGTCATTGTTCTTCCTGCTAGATACGACCGCAACCACTGAAGCATTGCTCCCCTAATGCCCAGGGAATACAGCTTTTCCAAAAGAAACCCATGGCGCACAGTATCAAACGCTGATGTCAGATCAAAGAACAGTCCAACCGTATATATCCCATCATCAATGGCCCTATAAATTGCATCAACAAAGCTATAAGTAGCTGTAGCAGTTGAACAACCAGCACGAAAGCCATGTTGGTTCTCATTCAACACGCCACAATCGTTTAGAAATGCAGTCAGTCTGTCGAACACAATTCTTTCTAATATCTTGGAGAATTCATCTAATACAGATATAGGTCTATATTCTTCAACAGATGTGGCATTCTTCCGTTTATGAATGGGCACCACTGATGACTTTTTGAAGACATCCGGAAATGTGGATGAGCTAATGGACAGATTAAACAGATAATGCATGGGTCGCAACAAAAACTCCAGAGAACACTTTATCAGTATTGTAGGAAAACCAGCGCCACCAGAAGCATTCCTATTCTTTAACTTTTTAGTCGCCCCAAGAATCTCCTCATGAGTGATGTCTTGGAAAAACATAGAATTACGCACCGACCCAGAAAGAGTACAAGTCTGTGAGGACACACCCGCAAAACACTGTGTCAACTTGGTTTCGGCATTGCTACTAAAAAAACTGCCAAAAGCATTAGCCACGCACTCCGCAGACAAAATCCTACCGCTGGAGTCAGTGAGGGTAACCTCCCTGTGCTTATTCTTGCCTAATTCTCTATTAATAACTTTCCATATTCGACGTGACTTATTTTTGGACTCAACCAATAAATTAGAATTATAATTCTTTTTGGCAGCATCCAACATATACCTGTAGTTTTTCTTTCTTTCTTTATAAACAGCATACAGATGATCTTCATTCACAGTTCTGGCCAAATAAAATAGTTCCTTCAACGATTTACTTTCCATTGCAATTTCAGGAGTCACCCATATTTTATTATGACGTTGATTACGAGTTCTTGTAACAATAGGACAGGCAATGTCCAGATACCAGGTAAATGTGCTCAAGAATGCCCGAAACGCATCATCAGTACCCCCGGCACTGTACACACCACCCCAATCCTCCTCAGAAAGCATACTAACTAGGTGATCCATATTACTATCACCTGTCAATCTATATGTCCGAACAACATTATTATCAGGTACAATATCTAAACTGCTATCAATAGTGAGAATGTGAGATAGATGATCAGAGATATTTAGATTTTTGATTTTACATGTCCATTCCATGTCATGAATATTATGTAAGACGTAGTCAATGCCCGTTTCAGACACCACCCCATTTTTACTCAAAGAGACTCTTGTCGGCGAACGCGTGGTTATTATCAACTTATAAGATGTCACCACATCTAGAAACATATCTCTCTCAACACTTTGTCTCAGGCAATCAATATTAAAATCACCACACAGGATCACCCTATCAGCGAGTTCATAAGCTTTATTCAACATTAAAACCAGCCTGTCGAGGAACACTCCAAAACATCCAGACGGAGGCCGATACAGAGTCAGCAAACAACACCTTCCACCCCCAAAACCAAACGTAATCCCGGAGCACTCGATGCATAGTTCAGATGACATCCGTATAAAGAAATCACGCTTGCAGCATGCAATATCCTTTCGTGCTATTATAAGTGAACCACCATGTATATGAGCATCTCTAGAAAAACTGGAAACAATCTCATAGCCATCAAATACAGCCATGTTAAGCTGTTCATCCTTGCACCAGTGTTCAGTCACGCACATGAATGTAGGCGCCTCGGTTGCTAAAATACATTCAATCTGATTAAGTTTATTCATAATGCTTTGAACATTCGCATGTATAATCTTTGTATTATTGTAATGTCTCTTAGAATTCCTCCGTACGTCTATTTGGTCGTCGAAAAAATGTAAAACGCCTAACGACGATTCCTCTCGGCCAAAAACCAGTATCATAAAGAACGTCCTTAAGAGTAAAGTCGGCAGCCACGCGAAAAGCAGCACTAGACCCCTTAGAATCGAGGCGAGAGACCTCAAACGAATGGCCCGGAGCACCCCGCTGCAAATAGTTCATAATACTTTCTTCCGTAGTATTCATACTACAACGACCCACGTATAGCCAGGCACGTGATTCGGTAGCACTAAATGTAGCAGCAGGATCCGTATTTGTCACATTATTATTGGTACCAACAATTACGTTATTAAGTCTTCTACTATATTGCTTAGTGTTATCTGTATTATGTGTTTGTTTATTATTTTCCAGGTGAATATCGTGTTGTTTTTTTGGTATTTGCACTTTTTCAGAATACAACTTTTTACTGTGTACATTCACGACAGTAACATCAGAAGATACCGTATTTGTAGACGAATTAAGTTCACTATCGTTACTTAAAATACATTTTTCACAACAGTTTTTAATTTTATTTTCAATTATGTCCTTTAACAAGTTGTTAGAGGAGGTCAGTTCCGTCACCCTACACTGTAAATCCTCTATAGTCATCACAAGTTCACTAACAGCCATTTCCACTGCGTTTTTTATCAAAGTTTTTAAATCCATATCATTATCTACACTAATGGTATTTGTCTCGTCTTTTGTATCCTTATTACGCAAATTATAACTCATCTTTCACGAGATTTATTCAAAACGACCGAAAACGTCTGTTCACGCTGAGAGTCACGGACACACGGACACACAAAAGACTATACCCTACGTGTGGTAATACACACAAATATATGTTGTCACAGCATATAAATTATATGGCGATGCCCAACGTATGGCAATAACATTATTTAAAATAAATATTTATATGCCACAGCAATATGTATTTAACCTACTTAGAACTTTTCAGTTACACACATACAATTAATTTGTATTTAATGAAATGTATAATTTTTTAATTGTATTTTAGCAGTTATGGAAATTCCTGCTACATGTGATGTTGGGGTTCAAACAGGAAAAAATCTCTCTGCCCATACACCCAGAAAGGAAAGACTGAGAAAATCTCTAAGGCCTGTATGAGACGATGCTAAATTGGTAAATTGGAATGGTCATAGTGTTTTTTAAGTTCTTGTTGCATAAATTAAAAGATGTCCTGGTCACGTGTACAGGTGTCTGTGTTAATAGAGGAATATAAAAAATATCCTTGTTTATATGCAGATAAAGATGCAAGGTATAAAAATAAATATGCTTGTGCCACAGCAATAGAGGCAATTAAAAATATAGTGACAAAAATAAAACCAGGAGTGTCTATATCAGATATTAAAGCTAAATTTCATGGTCTAAGAAGAAATTTCTTAAATGAACATAGAAAATATAAGGAGTCTAAAAAAAGTGGTGCAGGAGAAGATGATTATAAAGGTTAACTGTGTATCCTAATGAATCAAAGAATTTAAAACTAATTTCTGGAAGAGCAACCAACCTTTCAATTACGATAACACTCAAATTACGTCACTACATCATACTAAATTTGATATGTAATAAGTAATAATGCATACGTGTCATACAGGAGTAAGGCAATAATATCAAAATTGTATGCTAAATTAAAGCAGAAAATTTTCGTAATAATTTACATGGAAATTTTCTGTAAAATTTAGCATCGTGTCATACAGGCCTAAAACAGCATCGAGTTGTAGCTACTAAATCTAAAATGAAATCCTATCCTAAACAGGAGAATTTACAATATTTTATAGGGCTTTGTGGCAGATATTTATTAAAAGAACTGGCAACTGTTGTTAAATTCAATGCAGTTAATAAAAATAAGAATATTGCAATATTGTTTTTCAACTTTGAAGAGAATAAAAACATTTTCTAGAAATACCATGCAGGAAAGCAGACTATGTGCCTCAGCAATGTGTTCCATTGAAAAACAATTACCGACATCAACACCAAACTTCAATGAATTAGTTATTTTAATCATTTTGCTAATCGTAAGGAACGCCGAATGGATTTTATTTTCAAACAAGTTAATTAAATAACATATTGAGTTTATCTTTTTGTTTGTATTTAATTTTTGATATTAAACACTCAGACACCCCCCCCGGTGCCCTCCCGTCCCAAAAAATCACGGGCCGCCACTGGCTTTTACTATAACAAATTTAGCGGGAGAAATTTATGAATGGGCACATCCTACTGGCGATCCCCTCTGGTGACTATTGTCGCGAACTAACCTTCGGTTGTATATCTATAGTATACATAATCAAAGTCGGTGATACGTTCGGTATCTGGGAATACATCACCGATAATAAACGAATCAGTCTTGTCTATGTAATTGCCCCACCTAAACAAACTCACCAGCCGCTACTGCGACTTACTATCCAGTTTTTGGATACGGTCCTATTCAAATCGTGTTCCATTTCTGTTAGCCATGAATTTTTCAGTCTCCAGCGCCTCTTTATTCCATCCAACTTCCGTTCCAATTATATTTTTATTAGTGAATGTAGTTCAGCTCTCCATATGTTGCCCAGACATTAGCTTGGCTCCCTTTCACCCAGTCCCCGCCCCGGCGATCTGGCTGCGACGTTCATTCTGGTCTTGGTAGCCGTTAGATATGGAGATCCCACTCGCTTCTCACGCCAGCTGCGAATTACGGTCTGTGATTCGTGTTTTGAGTGCAAGAAACGCTGCACCGGTGGACATTCATTCCCAACTGTGTAAAGTGTACGAGAAAAAGTGTATGAAAGTGCAATATGTGCGCAAATGGTGCAGAGAAGTCAAAGACGGACGGACAGACGTCCATGACGAACAACGTTTTGGCCGGCTATAGGTTTTGGACGAAACGATTGCGAAAGTGGAAGAAGCAATGCTGAAAGATCGAAGGGTGACGGTTCGGGACCTCAGCGAGATGATCCCTGATGTTAGCAAGTCCTGAATTCACAAAATTTTGACAGACCGTTTAGGATATGCCAAGGTTTGTGCAAGGTGGGTCCCGAAAATGCTGACGCATGACAACAAACGGCAACGTGTTGAAGCGGCCCGCGAATTTCTTCAGGCCTACGAAACTGATGGCGAGGAATTCTTGAACTCTATTGTTACTGGGGACGAAACCTGGGTCCACTTCACGACACCGGAAACAAAAGAACAATCCCGTCAGTGGAAACATCCAGACTCGCCGAACAAACACTGTCTGTCGGCAAAGTGATGGCGACCGTCTTCAAACCGTCTCAAAACAAAGGAGTGGGTCTCCATCAGGATAACGCTCGTCCGCCCACCGCCCGTATCACAACCGATCTCATCAACGGATTTGGATGGAATACTGTCACACACCCGCCCTACAGCCCAGACATGGCCCCAGTGATTACCATTTCTTCCCTGTATTGAAGAAACGCATGGGCGGGGCGCATTTCACAACCGACGAGAAGCTGAAAGAAAAGGTTTTAAGCTACCATCGCGGCGCAGCGACAGAGTTCTACGCATAAGAGATCAATGCAAAAATGCATTGATCTCAACGGCGATTATGTCGATAAATAGGGGAAATACTAAGCTTTCCAAATATGTATTATTCAATGCCAATAAATATGTTTTTCATTGGGAACCTTATTTTACGGACAACCCTCGTAAATTAATTATAGGTTTTTAAGATAATCGAAAGTCACGTTTAATTAAAGTTTATTTTTAAATCATTCAGCATGCATTATTCTACTATTCTTATTTACGAATGCATAGTATTTAGGAAAGGAAAATGTAAACCAGAGACTCGCTATTAGTTTATATTAACATAAAATTTGTTAAAAAATATCTGTTTCATGCGTGAATATCTCTCACTTTCAGGTTCAACATTTAAAATTGGTTCAAAATGCCGGCAAATACTGGAAGACTCAATCCAGGCATGGAGTATCAATTCAAGGTAATCACATATACAGCAGTATGTCTTTCCGAGAATCCCGATGTGGATAACTTTATTGTTTATACAAATAAAGAAGAAGTTCCGGGCTTCGATGATGTTATTGTCAAAGTTTGGTACAAATCCCAGCCCAGGCCATTCGTGTACTTAGGCCAAATTAAACACAGGACTAATAAAGTGAATTTGAACAATAACGCCAATAGTTTAAGTAAATACAAAAAGGATATCAAGGACATATTCGCCAAAAAGAAAAATATTAAATTTCTTAAAGAACTTTTCGCCAGTGTACCAGATGAAAATGTTGAATTTTGGTTTTTCTGTAACAACTCTTTAATGAATACAAAAACCCATCCTATCATAGCAGACGGAATACAATACGATGTAGTGCCTCACGAAAACCCTAAATTAATCTTTCCGTTCATAAAAAATGCAGATTGTTACAAGCTTACACCGAATGATACTACCAAAGCTTCAGGTGATTTGGAGAGATTTTATTTGTTCTTGGATCAACCGGATATTGATAAAATTAACGACCACATTTTAAAATGCGATAAAGATACATTTACGATAGAAACGACTGCACTAATTATAACTTACGTTACTGAATATCTTAAAGGACCAATTGGTTCTCGAGGTTTACGGAAAGATGTCTTTCAAATTCAACTTTTAAGATTATGCTTGTCTCTGGTCACGATTTCACCGACAGAGGCCACCGATATTTATGACGATCTTGCTTGGTTTTGGAATGAATTGACTCTGGAACATGATGTTACGATTGTCGACCAGGGTGAAGTAGATATGAGGCGTTACTTATGTGGTGCTTTCTGGCAAGTATTGCAGAAACTGTTAAATAACGTTGAATTCAATTGGAATGATTGTATAGGTAATTCGCATAAGTTACCTAAAAATTTTAATTTTGATAAATTTGTGAAACTTACTAAAAGAAGTAATACTTACTACTGGCTTTCGAAACCGGACACTCTCGAAGCATTATTAGTTGAAATGTGGAAATGTGATTATATACCACTGATATTAAGTTCGGAATGCAACATTTCTATTCTTAAAAAATACCAACATCTAAAAAAGAAATTTATTGTCTTGGCTAATGACTATAAGATATCCAATGAACTTCGTTCCTTTGGGCTAAATGTTTGTGTAAATATGAGCAATATTAGAAGTGATTCCAAAGCAAGGAAATTACTTGAAAGCATTCGTATTTCATTGCAAGGAAGAGAACCTGTTAAATTTGCAAATGTCATAGGTAACGATAAGAACATCATGACTGAGATAAGATGTTCACATTTGCTTTATTTAAGCGAACGTGTCTGCAAAATATTTGTAAACAATGAATGTCTTAAACATGGCAGCTCAATGGTATTCATTATCACTGACGATTCGAAATTAAATAAAGAAGTGAGCGACGATTGGAAGTCCAGTCTTGCAATAAGTTTAAAAAGTACGTTTAAGGAGCAAAATGTCATCATAAATTGTAAACCACAGGAAATGAAAAAACATATGGCAGATGTAGAAAACAATCCTAATGTAAAAAACTATTCAATGTATTGTTTAAAAAGACATCCTAGTGAAAAGCTAGAATATTTGTCTGGAGATCTAATCAAAATAAGACATTTTGTAATTGACGAGACTGAAACTCAAATACTTATTCAAGAAAGTAAACTAACACCAATTGTCGGTACCATATTATGCAAAGAGGAAGACCAGTATATGAGAAGATATTTACAAAAAGCGACAGTCGCAACTTCGTTTCTTGATTTTGAAGAAGAACGGATTGTATTTCTGACAGGTGATGTAAGTTCACTGGAAACGAAGATTAAAGAGAAGATTATTGATGAATTTTCTGGTGATGTCGAAACTCGGATCGAGGAAAGACTGAAAATAGAAAAAAGTGCTTTCGTCAGCGTCGAGAATGAGCATTTAGAGGAACATTGGTCAAAGTTCTCGTCTAAAAAATATCCAATAATTCACATACAAGTTGATAGTGGTGCTTTGATATTGATAAAGTACAAGATTTATCAGATGTTAGGTCATTATATTGCATACGAAAGCCAAACATTTCCGGAGGAAAGCTTTTTTGAGAAAACATCACCTGGAGTAAATATTATATCTGGAGAAGCGGGCGTGGGCAAAACGGCTTTGCTCCACTCTCTATTCGAACATTATGATAAAAGCAACTTTGTTTTGTTTTGTGATTTAATCAATCACCTTGACGAAATACGGAAAGGCAGCAAAAGCGAGTTATTTAAAAGACCCCTAAAATATATTTTAAGTCGATGTGAACATTCTCCTTTCTCTTCCAATTGTTCGTTACCTAACGGTTTCTTTAATTCCCTATGTGAATATCATCACAAAACCAGTAGACTACTGCTAATAATTGATTCTTTTGATGAAGCACTGAGAATACATAGAGATGAAGTATTAGAACTTATAAGAATCATTATCAACAGCAATGTACGCGTAATAATTGCATGTGGGCCGATAAGTGAAAGTTTGCTGATCAATAATTTTGAAGTTCAGCCTATCAGAATCGAGTATGTGGATAAAAATTCTGCTATAAAATATCTGAAAAGTAGAAAATTAACTGATCAAGACATAAACAACATTCCAGAAGAATTGCTGGAGAATCCCTTGTACTTAGAATTTCTGTCGACGTGTTCTAAAGACATTTTTTCAAGATGCAATTCAAATATCTTATTGCCCTTATATAATGCTATTATACAAAAGCAAATTCAAAGATTTTGTGAGAAGGGCAGAGATGCAAATAATTCGAAATATCGAGAAGATGAAATTTTGAATGAACATAAACTTTTAGCTTTAGCATCGATTGTTGGAAAGGAAGTAATTGAAGATCAGATACTGAATTATGATGATTTTGTTCAAGAATGTCTGGAATCTTATAAGATAGATTTGGGCATCATCACTGGCTTTAATAATAGCTATCCGGTATTTACACGTAGAACGTTTGCTGAGTTTCTAGTTGCTCTATGGATTTCCGAAAATTTCGCCACGAACCAAGCTCAGAAAATTTATAGGATATTGCTAGACAATAATCAACGAAATGTTAGACTTTTATTGGATAACTATGTTTGTGAAAATCTAAATCTCCATAAAGCTATATTAGGGGGAGATCTTCAATTAATTGAAAATATTTGCGCAGAAAATAGGGAATATTTAGAATGTACAGATAAATATAATCGGACTCCTTTACATTTAGCGGCGAGCTATTGCCAAGATCAAACAAGTGATTATAAAAGTTCACTTGAAGAATCTTATAAGAAGAACACGATGTATAAAATTTTGAAAACAATTCTCCAACATATAAACAAGGAAATATGTAATTTTCTTGTTCGCGATTTATTGATGGAATGCACCTGGTTCGAATACTTCAAGCGAACTAACAATTTCTTTGAAGAATTATGTCGGCATGAACTGTGTGCAACTTTGCAAAAGTATTTGGATGCAAGACACGTCAATATAAACGAAAACGATGTTGACAACCCCCTTCGTAGTAATAAATTACTAAAACAAAATTCTTTATTAATCAAGACAAATTTTTACAAAATAGCGGAAGGTTTCATAAATATGTGCGAGCTAAATCCTATTCTTGATTTGATTGAAATGCAAAATGCCAGTAATGAAAAGTTTATACATTTTCGACAAATTTGTCAAAATATGCAATCAACTACAGCTGTAGCGGAATATACAAATTTTCAAATTAGTGGAGGATTTACTGCTTCACACATAGCTTGTATGTATGGAAACATAGAAGTGGTCGTCAAGTTAGTGGAATTGGAAGTGGATTTATTCAACTTTGACCAATTTAAAAATCTTCCTCTGCACTACGCTGTTATGCGAGGTTCATCTCAATTAGTATCTAATTTAATTAGATATATGACAGATAAAAATCCTAGTTTATCAAAATATTTAAAATCAAAACTTGCATTAATTCGAGGCCAAGATGCAAATTACTATGTAAATGCTGAGAACGGTCTAGAAAGAACGCCTCTACATATTGCGTCAATGATTGGAACTAAAGACATAGTCCATATTTTATTAAAAAATGGTGCCAATATTAATATTTCCGATAATGAGGGCAACACAGCATTACATCTTGCAGTACAGTTTGGGCATTTAAGTGCTTTGGAGAGGCTTTTGGAAGAGCGCGATATCGCTAATTATAAAGACAACAGTGGCAATACTATTTTACATTATGCAGCCCAGAGAGGAAATATCGATATTGTGAATGCTATATTGGCAAAAGACGCGAATATTAACATTAAAGGACAAAATGGCAATACAGCTCTACACATTGCTATCTCTTCTGAACATATGAACGTTGTAGAATTATTAATAAAGATGGGCGCAGATACTAACATTCAAAACGATAGTGATAATACTGCATTGCATAGCGCTGTTACAGTAAGAAGGGCAGATTTTGTAAAAGTATTGCTAGAAAGTGGTTCAAATGTCGATTTAAAAGGACATAATGGGCGTACTGCTCTTCATATGGCCGCATACAATGGGCAAAAGGATATTTTCAAAATGATTTTGGACAAATGCGCTGACCTCAACGCTACGGATAAATATGGTGATACAGCATTGCACTGCGCCGTGCAAGAACGAAACACGGATATCGTTCGAATGTTGCTACAGAAGAAAGTTGAAATTAGCGTAAAAGGTCGCGATGGCAATACTCCCTTGCACATAGCTGCTTACTTTGATCACACAGATTCCTTCGAAATATTACTGAAAAATGGTGCAGATGTTTATGTAGGAAATGATAAGAGCGAAACAGTTTTCCAAGTGGTGAGTAGTAAAGGACAATTGGATAAACTCCAAATTTTATTAAAAGAATTTATTAATCTTAATTTAAAAGGACATGGCAGTAAAAACACTTACCAAAATGTGCAAGGAAAAGGAAATACTATGAAAGGAGAAGAAATCATTCAAAAGAAAACAACAACTGCTGATATTATATCAAGGAACAACAGCAATAGTACAGTTTTACATGTAGCAGCAAGAAAAGGAAAATTAAGCGAATTAAAATTATTATTAAGAAACGCTGAGGACATAAACATCAAAGATGATAAAGGAATGACTCCTTTGTGCTTAGCTGCAGAATACGGTCAAACTAAAGCTTTAAAACTATTATTAAAGAACAGAGCTGACGTTAATGTCGTAAATGATAAAAATTACACGGCTTTACATCTAGCTGCAAGAAATGGGGAGGCTGACATTGTTAAGATATTATTAAAACAGGGAATGGATCTTAATTTGAAAGATATCGATGGTAGATCTCCATTGTGCTTAGCTGCATTTTACGGACATAGCGATACTCTAAGATTATTATTGGAACGTGGAGCTGATGTTAATATCATAGATGATCAAAATAGGACGGCTTTACATCAAGCTGCAACAGGTGGGGAGACTGACATTGTTGAGATATTATTAAAACAGGGAATGGATATTAATTTGAAAGATATATATGGTAGATCTCCATTGTGCTTAGCTGCACTTTACGGAGATAGCGATACTCTAAGATTATTATTGGAACGTGGAGCTGATGTTAATATCATAGATGATCAAAATGAGACGGCTTTACATCTAGCTGCAGTAAAAGGCAAGACAGACATTGTTGAGATATTAGTAAAACAGGGAATGGATCTTAATTTGAAAGGTTATAATGGTAGATCTCCATTGTGCCGTGCAGCATACGGCGGACATATCGATACTCTAAGATTATTATTGGAACGTGGAGCTGATGTTAATATCATAGATGATAAAAATGAGACGGCTTTACATCTAGCTGCAGTAAAAGGCAAGACAGACATTGTTGAGATATTATTAAAACAGGGAATGGATCTTAATTCGAAAGGTTATAATGGTAGATCTCCATTGTGCCGTGCAGCATACGGCGGACATATCGATACTATAAGATTATTATTGGAACGTGGAGCTGACATTAATATCAAAAATGATGATAATAACACGGCTTTACATCTAGCTGCACAAGTAGGCAAGACAGATATTGTTGAGATATTATTAAAACAGGGAATGGATATTAATTTGAAAGATATATATGGTAGATCTCCATTGTGCTTAGCTGCACTTTACGGAGATAGCGATACTCTAAGATTATTATTGGAACGTGGAGCTGATGTTAATATCATAGATGATCAAAATGAGACGGCTTTACATCTAGCTGCAGTAAAAGGCAAGACAGACATTGTTGAGATATTAGTAAAACAGGGAATGGATCTTAATTTGAAAGGTTATAATGGTAGATCTCCATTGTGCCGTGCAGCATACGGCGGACATATCGATACTCTAAGATTATTATTGGAACGTGGAGCTGATGTTAATATCATAGATGATAAAAATGAGACGGCTTTACATCTAGCTGCAGTAAAAGGCAAGACAGACATTGTTGAGATATTATTAAAACAGGGAATGGATCTTAATTCGAAAGGTTATAATGGTAGATCTCCATTGTGCCGTGCAGCATACGGCGGACATATCGATACTCTAAGATTATTATTGGAACGTGGAGCTGACATTAATATCAAAAATGATGATAATAACACGGCTTTACATCTAGCTGCACAAGTAGGCAAGACAGATATTGTTGAGATATTATTAAAACAGGGAATGGATCTTAATTCGAAAGGTTATAATGGTAGATCTCCATTGTGCCGTGCAGCATACGGCGGACATATCGATACTCTAAGATTATTATTGGAACGTGGAGCTGACATTAATATCATAGATGATGAAAATGACACGGCTTTACATCTAGCTGCACAAGTAGGCAAGACAGATATTGTTGAGATATTATTAAAACAGGGAATGGATCTTAATTTGAAAGGTTATAATGGTAGATCTCCATTGTGCTGTGCAGCTTATGGCGGACATATCGATACTTTAAGGTTATTACTAGAAAATGGGGCAGACGTTAATGTCATAGATAATGATAATAATACGGCTTTACATGTAGCTGCAGTAGTACGCAAGACAGACATTGTTGAGATATTATTAAAACAGGGAATGGATATTAATTTGAAAGGTTCAGTTGGTAGATCTCCATTGTGCTTAGCTGCATTTTACGGACATATCGATACTTTATGGTTATTACTAGGAAATGGAGCTGACGTTAATATCATAGATGATGAAAACGAGACGGCTTTACATCTAGCTGCACAAGAAGGAAAGACAGACATTGTTGAGATATTATTAAAACAGGGAATGGACATTAATTTGAAAGATTATCATGGTTGGTCTCCATTATGCTTCGCAACACAATACGGACATGTCGACACTCTAGAATTACTGTTACAATATGGGGCTGACGTTAATACCACAAATGATGATAATATAACGGCTTTACATGTAGCTACTAAAAGAGGAAGAAGAAGAAGAATTATTCAACTGTGACTAAGCAAAGAGACATTAATTTGAAAGGTTTTGAAGGTTGTGTGTATTTGGAGCTTACAATGGATAATGATCGGAATTTTATAATCGAGAAAATATGTGGTTGGTGCTACTGATTTGACACTGAATATTCAAGATATAATAAAGGTAGATCTAATGTAACTTATGTAACTATTGAAGAAGTAAATAATACAGTTAAAGTCCGCAATATGAATGAGTTGTAATTGTTATCACTGTTTGAGTGGGTGCCCCTTTTCTTATGTATATTTGGTATAATATGACTTTATATTTTGATACCACCAACTTTGAAAATGTAAATTGTAATCCGCTTTTTAATTTCGCGGAGCAACTGACAACTATTTGAATACCTTTGACACTAAATTTTGGACGAATATGTGGTATAGGTTATGTCTACATTTATTGTTTTGGCGTCTGCACAATGTATGTACTTTTAAATATACTTTTTTTGTACAGTTGTACAAATAGGATTACATATATCAATAAACTGTTACACATACTTATATATTTATTAAAATATACTTCAGGTAAAAAGTTAAATATGTTTTCTAATATATAACTAGTATTTTGAATAGTCCCCTGATACCGAAAAAGTTGTTTTTGCAAACATCACTTTCTCTTTCCCCCTCTCTTCCCATTCTCTCTCTCCCCCCTCACTCTTTCTCTATCTCTCGACACAGTAACACATATTTAACGTCTTTGTCACTTCACGTTGGTCGTTATTCTCTGGTTGTATTATAAATGCATGGACAAAATTATCCAATATTTCAATCAGAAAAACGCATTGTACAAAAACAAATAGTTCATTTTACACATTTTAATAATGAATATTAAGCTTTCATTAGCAAAAATTCAAAAAAAAAGTAATGCTGAATTTGAAAATTAAGAATGATTATTTTAAGCTTAAATGAAAACAACACATTTTCTAGTCTTTTGATCGAAATAAGAGCACAGTTAATAACAAGTATTCCCACCTCGAGCGCTACTACTTGCATCCTTCTCAACATGCTATACTCGTATTTTCTTGAGGAATAGTGCTTCGAATCGAATTGTTTCCATTGTGTTGGAAACAGAATTTTTTTGTCATACGCACCGATTTAGCTGATCCCGCACATACCCAATGTCACGCCGGTCTGGGCTACACGATGGCCAACCTAATCTTTAAATCTGGACCGCTTTAAAACGATTAGTCACTATGCCTGGTGCGTGTGGTTGAGCGTTATTGCGCATAAATACGAATATATATAATACTGGCTGTAGCCGGCCACTCAAAGAACTCGTTTAGTTTCCAGTATTGCTTCCCCTTGCTCGTCTGTTTCTGAAGCTCGTGGTGGCCTTTACTTTCCTATAAGCTTATAACAAAGTATTGTGATGTTGAAAATTTTCGACCTTGAGATTTTTGAAGATGTCCACGTCTTCAAGTCCACTGATATCGAAAAAGTTGTTTCTAAAAAATATCTCTCTCTCTCTGTGTGTGTGTGTGCGTGCGTGCGTGCGTGCGTGCGTGCGTGCGTGCGTGTGTGTGTGTGTATGGCCACAATAGCGGTCAAACGGCTATTGATATCAACTCCAAATTTTGTATTTACGAGTATGATCTCCCTCTTGAGATGTGATTGGATTTTCAGTAAAATCAACAGACCGAAAGTAGTAGTTTACTTCAGTGAAAAAATCGAATTTTGCCAATATTTCGTAAATTATTAAGTTTAAATAAATTTATAAACAATTCGTATGTGATCAAAATTAAATTTGCGAATAATTTTATTATGAAAGTTTTTCGAAATTCCTATCGGAAACAGGTTTTTTACTCTTATCGAAAATCAGTTTTTTGCGAAAATTTCGCAAATCATGCTTTTTAGACAGGTACGTTACGAGTATAAAAGTATTTAGAACTTAATTTTCAATACATTTTGGGAAAAAAATACTCAAAATTCGGACCGAAAGTACCACTTTTACTCGTATCGAATAGCGATTTTTTGCAAATATATCGCAAATTATGTACATATTCCATAGAAGTTTATTAAGAGAATAGAAGTATTTGGAATATTTTTCTCTAAAAATATTCTTAAAATTTGGACTTGAAGTAACACGCTTACAGATTTATTTTTCGGTTTATTTTTCTAAGATATTTTAAACAATTCAGAACAACTTGAGTATAATTTGAAACGTTCATAAGTGAAAAATATTGTTATTTATTATTGAGACATACATGAAATTGTGATGATGTAAACTATTGTTGAAATGCATCGATAGAGCGAATGGATGATTAATCATTTGTCAAGTCAACAAAAATATGTCTAACAATAAGTGCTATGTTTGCCGAGTGGAATTCCGGAGAACAGAAAGAACGGTAAAGTGTTTCGTGTGTGAGGAAGAGAGACATAGTAAATGTGCTGCAGTTACCCGCGGAGATGACTCATCCTGTATATTATATATAGAGTAAGGATAAATATCTTTGCTGCTTTCCTTTTCTTAGCCGTCTTATGCAGGCATTAAGTGTTTATTTTGTTTGTTTTCTTTTTTCTTGGAATGCGGCTTTTATAGTTGGTGGTTTTATTGTCTTCGTCAGTGAGTCACCCTATATATATATATATATATATATTTGTAGTTTTTCGTTGCCTGAAGATTAATAATTGTATATTTTCTTCTTGGGTAATTTCGGCTTTTTTTTGGAATAAAATCTCATGTATAATGTGATGTAAAAAAATTTTTATTTGACGTTTCGACCCATAAATAATCGGTCTTCTTCCGAATTTAGGTTATTTCTGTAACAAGTTATTATTATTATTTTTTTTCCTTATAAAAAACAGTCAGTTACATAAAAATTGGTTTTACAAAGATTCTGTGATTAATGTTACTTTTTAAATTTTAACAAAAAATAGTTGAATATTTTTGCTATTAATACACTCTTTGTAAAACCAATTTTTATGTAACTGACTGTTTTTTATAAGGAGAAAAAATAATAATAATAACTTGTTACAGAAATAACCTAAATTCTGAAGAAGACCGATTATTTATGGGTCGAAACGTCAAATAAAAAAATTTTACATCCCATTATACATGAGATTTTATTCCAAAAAAAAGCCGAAATTACCCAAGAAGAAAATATACAATTATATATATATATATATATATATATATATGTTCTCTTTCAGGTTTCCGCGGGTAGTAGTATGTGTTGTCACTGGATTCCGGGTTTTCTTCCGCGTTTCCACTGCTTGGTCTTTGGAAAGACCGATGCTGGTTTCTTGACGACGTTTCGGCAAAATCACACTTGCCATCTTCAGGTCTGCGATAACTGTCTGCTTCTGCTTCTTGTTATTCGTAAACTTACGTTTACGTTTACGAATAACAAGAAGCAGAAGCAGACAGTTATCGAAGACCTGAAGATGGCAAGTGTGATTTTGCCGAAACGTCGTCAAGAAACCAGCATCGGTCTTTCCAAAGACCAAGCAGTGGAAACGCGGAAGAAAACCCGGAATCCAGTGACAACATATATATATTGTTATAGTATAAAGGTATACGTTAACAATATAATATGGAAAGTTATTAAAGTTACCAAATTTAATTAAATAAACGTAGAAAAATTTATTATGATGTGTTTAAAATAAGATTTATTGAGTTAATTATAAAAGAGGTTTATAGCATGTAACAAGTATTCGAATTTTATAAATAACCACCTGTATATGGAAAGGTTGACCATGTTCATTGTTCTTAGAAGTTCAAAATATTCTGGAAAGAAGAGAGTTGAATATTAGTTGTTATTTTGTAAAATGTATTATAAATTTGTAAAAACTTGGGTAATTGACGTTTATGAGGTGATAAAAATATTTAGAATCTTATTTTGAAAGGTGTATAGATTGTATTGTAGAACAGTTCCCGGGAATAATTTGAAATACAGGAACTGTCATTATTTGACATTTGTTCAGAAATATAGATGTAGAGAGGTATTGGGATATGAATATGAAAAGAAGGGTTGATAAAATTATGAAAAGAATTTAGATATTCAGATAATACAATTTTAAGAAGTATTCTAGGTATATTAGAGAATTTAAAAGCTATGTTGTTGATGGTTATTGCTGTTGTAAAACTTTGATTGGAGAATACAAAATGAGAAAGGATTACTAGGGAAATGAATAAATAAACGGGAGAATTTTTCGAATTCTAAAAAACGGTAGACGTGTTTTTGGAAAAGAGAATATCTTTTCTGATATTAACGCGATAATAGATATTTATAAATGAGAAAAGTGTGTCTTGAGTGAACTTAGTTAACTACAAATAAATTATTATAAAAAAAGTAATTGTACTTACAAATTTGTACAAGATCCAGGTATATCCGAAATAGGGTTGATATCTCCGGGATCATATAAGTTTTCAGAAGGCTATTTAGTACCAGAGTTTTGAAACTCCATAAAGGGTGAAGAAATTTTCAAGATCCGGTTATTATAATAGGTAGCAGATTCCAGAAGTACTGGTGTTTTAAAGAGGCAGGTTATCACAAGAGATCCATAAAGGGTGAAGAAATCTTCAAGATCCGGTTATTATAAAAGGTAGCAGATTCCAGAAGTACTGGTGTTCAAAAGAGGCAGGTTATCACAAGAGATCCATAAAGGTTGGTGAATTTCACAAGTTTCCGGGTGAATAGGAGAATTTGCTGTGCACGAAGAGATTTGGCTTAATATCGTAAGGACAATTTATTCCCACATCGAGCAAGTTCTTGTACAGGATAGTTGGTATTTTTCCTTCAAGAATTTGAACTAGATTGTAGTTTATCAACATCAGAGAAGTGGTATCCGTCCAAAAACGTCATCAAGAAGTGGATAGTACTCATCTAAAAGAAGAAAGCAATTAAGTATTACCATTTTAGTAATTTTTTTTGTGTCAGTATTAAAGAAAGATAACATTTTGTGAATGTTGGAGAAGATTTAATTATATGCAATATAATTCAGTATAGAAATAGATTGAACTAATAGTTAGTACAACAAGTACATTTGTTATAAACAACATAAGTTATTTTAATTCTCTACTATCCAGTAATATGTCAAGATATGAATAATTTTCATTTGAATACAAATTTATGGAGTTATCAAGCCAGTAAATAGTTTTGAACACATTATAATAATAGTATAAATTAACTTGAGAAGAAAGTATTAGAAAGAATTACTTAATTTTGTATATCAATAATTAATAATATCAGAGTACGTACCTGCATTATTTAGTTGGGTTTGGAACTAAACACTTTGAGTAAATATTTTATAAACGTCAAATATCAAGTTTCCATATTATAGTTATTGTTAGCAAATGTCCCATATTTTTTAAAAAACACACGAATTTTGAATATAAACATATTATTTATTAGTAGAATATCGTTTTATTTTATCATAGTCAAATTTTTATCTAAAGGAAATATTTTGGTTTATTTATAACCTCAATGAAATAAATGTCATTTGATATATTGAAATGTAATGAGTAGTGGTGACATCTAGGTGTTTTATTGAACACTTGTTAGTAAACTGGATTATTTAAAGTATGGAATATATAAAAATAATACAGAAATCGGTAATTTATAAAATGTTAATTTAGAGAAAAAAATAAGTAATTCAAAAAGGATTATTGAGATTTATTAAAACATATAATTAAAGGCAAAGTTAAATACTGTAAATTAAATTAAGAGTTAGGAGAGAGTAAAATAATTTAAATAAAGATAAAATATAAAGCTAGTCGGGCATATAAATAAAATACCTTCGTATTATGAGTGAAATAGTAGATGATATATAAAGAGATTATAAAACTAGCACATACGAGGGTTGTTCATTAAATGATAACAATTTTTCAAAATATGTCTAGAGTGTTATTTCATTGCATATTCAGTTCAATTTATGACATTTAAACTGTAATAGGATTTAATAATTATTTGGAGGATTGAACTGATATGTATGAGATATTACCTAGTTCAATATATATATATATATATAGGGAAAAAATTGAAGGTTACTGTCCTGGACAGAATTATGGGTTGTAGAATTAAATAAAACACATACTTTGACGCTACGTGACGTTTCGGTTCATTATTGAACCTTCTTCAGACCTTTAATCAAAATTTTTTGGAAGAACACAAAACAGCAATTAGTCATTACAAAAAAAAATTAATTAGTCACATAGTACTTACAGAAAGCATCTGTGCTCGCATATATGTTGTTTATGTCATTTAATTTGTAAATCCACGGTGAGTTGGAATTTATCATTGACATTGAATCGTCATATTTTTGAGTACATAATTTTGAATTTATAACAACATTTTAAAACTACGTAACAGCACATTTAAAAAACATTTACTTAGTTAAAACAATACACTTTACGGGTCACAGTGCAGTTCTATCAAATCGTATATCTTTATGTTTGTGACTCAACAAATACTGTCTATATAGACGATGCATGTGCAGATAAGAAATCGTTTGCGGAACATATGTTTCTTTTTATCCCTGATGTTTTGTGATTTAAAATAGCATTTATAAAATAATTTCTATTTAGTTTTAAGCAAGGTGCGGATCCAGGATTTATGACCCAGTGAAGAATGCCCTTTATTCTTTTGTAGAAAAGGCCGTCTTATTGCCTTATTGTTTTAATTTAAATTTGATTTTATCAGTCATGTGTGGTATTAGAGCGGAATAGATGGTACTAAAATTGCTACAGTCATTTCTGTTGTTAATATTGGGACTTATGGTTCTTATGGCTACGGTTTCTAAGAAAAGTCTCTTTGACAAGTTACTCTCCTGAAAGAGAATTTTAATGTTATCGAAGGTAATGTCATGGTTAGTGGAGCTCAGGTGGGCAGCCCGTGTACATCTTTGTGGGTGTCTTTTAATGTCGCTTATATGTAGCGTGTTACGTTCTTTAAGGCGTTGTTTCGTTTGACCTACATAGTATTTACCGCAATCACATTGTAGGAGATATACCACATTGCTATTTGCTAGATTGTTTATTTTGTCCTTCAAAGGTGTGAATAGTTTGTTTACCGTGTTCGGAAGTGTATAAGTAATCGGAATATCACCCTGAAAAAGCATCTTGATTTTATTGGTCAGATTTGGGATGTAAGGGATGCTTTTGTATCTGGTTTTATGATCATCACCCATCACCGAAACTACACCTCCCTCATTAGTTCTGTTTGTGTCAATCCCGTTTCGAATGTCTGTGGAAAAAAGAATTTTATTTACTGTGCTAGTGGGGTAATTGTTAAGTATTAATATGTTTTTCAAAATTCTTAGGTCTTCATGTATGTAATCTGTGTGCGTTATTTTCATGATTCGGGTTTTTAAACATTTTATTAAGTTTATTTTAAATTTCTTTGGGCAGTTTGAATTATAATTGATGAATCTATTTGAGTTCGATGGTTTACGGTACCACCTGAGTTTAATCATGAGTTCTTCTCGTATCACCAACGCATCGAGGAATGGTAAAGTATGGGTTTTTTCCCTCTCGCATGTGAATTGTAAATGTTCATTAAAGGAATTAAATGATTGTAAAGTGGAATCAATTTCAGAACTAGATGTTATACAAAAAAGATCGTCCACATATTGGAAAATAACTCTTGGAGGTGTTTTACTATTTTTCATAACAAAGTCTATGGCTGTGTTCATAACTAAGTCTGCGATAGTTGGAGATAACGAGAGTCCCATTGGGGTACCCAATATTTGTTCGTAAAATTGATTATTGTAACTGAAATATACGCTATTGAATAACCATTCTAGGATAGACACAAACTCTTTTTTTGGGATGTTGGTGTTGGGATTTACAAGATTCCAGTTTTCCGACACTAACCTAATGACTAAATCAGTGGGTATATTGGTGAAAAGGCTTATGACATCAAATGACACTAGTACCTCTCCCTCTATTAATATAAAGTTGTTTATGTTGTTAGCAAAGGTGAAGGTGTCTTTAATTTTGTATTTATTATATTCTTTAAATGATTTATCGAGGATATCAGCTATGTATTTGGATAGGTGTGTAGCATGACTTTGGACACACGAAACTATAGGACGTAGTGGACAGTTTGGTTTATGAATTTTAGGAATTCCGTAGATGCGCGGAGGAGCAGAATTGTGTTTTATTAGTTTTTTGTATACTGTTTCCTCAATATATCCCTTTGTTTTAAGATTTTTAATTATACTATTTGTTTTCCTTTCGTATATATAAGTTGGATCACGAGTAAGTTGTTTATATACATTATTGTCATTTAATAGTTGTAGCATCTTGTCCCCATAGTCTTTTTTAGATATGCACACCATCACATTACTCTTATCTGATTTGGTAATTATGACATCTTGGTTTTCTTTGATAAATTTTGGACATGTTTTATATACCTCCTCAAGACAGTGGGAGGGTGCAGGTCTCTTGAGATAGTCAGTGACATAGTACGCTATTTCCGCTCTATACCTATCTCTTTCTATTGGATCTACGATTTCCAAGAGAATGCATTCACAGTCCGCCAACAACCTTTCTATTGAAATGTTACGTGGCGTCGTGGGCAATGCAAATTTTGGGCCCAAAGCCAAAATTTCTTGTATCTCCAGAGGTATCTGTTTGTCTGTGAGATTTATAAAGAATTTGTTTATTGAATCAATAGGTAATATGTTTGTAGTTTGTGTAGGGGCATCCAAATTGTTTGAATCCCCTGACACAATATTGTCATTAAAAACGTTGTTGTCAGCGTGATAGTCTGTTGTGGGACTGAAAGATGCATTCTCTTTTTCACTATGGGTCAGTAGATTACCATTCGTAAAGAAACCAGAGTTAGTTTTTAATTGATAGAATTTCTTTTTATTTTTCAATTTAGTACTATTGTAAATCTTTGAATATGTTAGTTTTAGAGATTTATTAAAAGAGTCAAAAACATGTGTGGGTAGTGCATTCCTCACCACTGTCATAGACCGGTTCCATATCTAAAAAATATGTGTGCATATCTAAAAAAGACTATGGGGACAAGATGCTACAACTATTAAATGACAATAATGTATATAAACAACTTACTCGTGATCCAACTTATATATACGAAAGGAAAACAAATAGTATAATTAAAAATCTTAAAACAAAGGGATATATTGAGGAAACAGTATACAAAAAACTAATAAAACACAATTCTGCTCCTCCGCGCATCTACGGAATTCCTAAAATTCATAAACCAAACTGTCCACTACGTCCTATAGTTTCGTGTGTCCAAAGTCATGCTACACACCTATCCAAATACATAGCTGATATCCTCGATAAATCATTTAAAGAATATAATAAATACAAAATTAAAGACACCTTCACCTTTGCTAACAACATAAACAACTTTATATTAATAGAGGGAGAGGTACTAGTGTCATTTGATGTCATAAGCCTTTTCACCAATATACCCACTGATTTAGTCATTAGGTTAGTGTCGGAAAACTGGAATCTTGTAAATCCCAACACCAACATCCCAAAAAAAGAGTTTGTGTCTATCCTAGAATGGTTATTCAATAGCGTATATTTCAGTTACAATAATCAATTTTACGAACAAATATTGGGTACCCCAATGGGACTCTCGTTATCTCCAACTATCGCAGACTTAGTTATGAACACAGCCATAGACTTTGTTATGAAAAATAGTAAAACACCTCCAAGAGTTATTTTCCAATATGTGGACGATCTTTTTTGTATAACATCTAGTTCTGAAATTGATTCCACTTTACAATCATTTAATTCCTTTAATGAACATTTACAATTCACATGCGAGAGGGAAAAAACCCATACTTTACCATTCCTCGATGCGTTGGTGATACGAGAAGAACTCATGATTAAACTCAGGTGGTACCGTAAACCATCGAACTCAAATAGATTCATCAATTATAATTCAAACTGCCCAAAGAAATTTAAAATAAACTTAATAAAATGTTTAAAAACCCGAATCATGAAAATAACGCACACAGATTACATACATGAAGACCTAAGAATTTTGAAAAACATATTAATACTTAACAATTACCCCACTAGCACAGTAAATAAAATTCTTTTTTCCACAGACATTCGAAACGGGATTGACACAAACAGAACTAATGAGGGAGGTGTAGTTTCGGTGATGGGTGATGATCATAAAACCAGATACAAAAGCATCCCTTACATCCCAAATCTGACCAATAAAATCAAGATGCTTTTTCAGGGTGATATTCCGATTACTTATACACTTCCGAACACGGTAAACAAACTATTCACACCTTTGAAGGACAAAATAAACAATCTAGCAAATAGCAATGTGGTATATCTCCTACAATGTGATTGCGGTAAATACTATGTAGGTCAAACGAAACAACGCCTTAAAGAACGTAACACGCTACATATAAGCGACATTAAAAGACACCCACAAAGATGTACACGGGCTGCCCACCTGAGCTCCACTAACCATGACATTACCTTCGATAACATTAAAATTCTCTTTCAGGAGAGTAACTTGTCAAAGAGACTTTTCTTAGAAACCGTAGCCATAAGAACCATAAGTCCCAATATTAACAACAGAAATGACTGTAGCAATTTTAGTACCATCTATTCCGCTCTAATACCACACATGACTGATAAAATCAAATTTAAATTAAAACAATAAGGCAATAAGACGGCCTTTTCTACAAAAGAATAAAGGGCATTCTTCACTGGGTCATAAATCCTGGATCCGCACCTTGCTTAAAACTAAATAGAAATTATTTTATAAATGCTATTTTAAATCACAAAACATCAGGGATAAAAAGAAACATATGTTCCGCAAACGATTTCTTATCTGCACATGCATCGTCTATATAGACAGTATTTGTTGAGTCACAAACATAAAGATATACGATTTGATAGAACTGCACTGTGACCCGTAAAGTGTATTGTTTTAACTAAGTAAATGTTTTTTAAATGTGCTGTTACGTAGTTTTAAAATGTTGTTATAAATTCAAAATTATGTACTCAAAAATATGACGATTCAATGTCAATGATAAATTCCAACTCACCGTGGATTTACAAATTAAATGACATAAACAACATATATGCGAGCACAGATGCTTTCTGTAAGTACTATGTGACTAATTAATTTTTTTTTTTTGTAATGACTAATTGCTGTTTTGTGTTCTTCCAAAAAATTTTGATTAAAGGTCTGAAGAAGGTTCAATAATGAACCGAAACGTCACGTAGCGTCAAAGTATGTGTTTTATTTAATTCTACAACCCATAATTCTGTCCAGGACAGTAACCTTCAATTTTTTCCCAACATATTTATCCAGTATATGGAACGTACATCATTATCAATATATATATATATATTAATATCATATATATATATATATATACAGGGTGAGTCATCTAAGCGGGTAAGGCCGATTATGCCTTTATGAGTAAAGATATTTTTCTTATGATAGCTCTTCATTAGGAGCACATTTTAAAAATATTTTGTATTATACAGAGTGTTCCATAACTTGGTGGCTGACCATAGTTATAGCTTTTTAAATGAAACACCTGTATATCAGTTCATTTTTGAATTGTTTATTAAATTTCATGTCAGAAACATGTAAGACGTTAATACTTTAAATGTGACTATTACTGAGCTACTGTCGTTTTTTGATATGCTTTTGTTAGTTTTTGCAAAAAAGACAATTTTTGCAAATGGAACAACCTGTATATTATTTAATTTTTGAATTTCTTATTAAATTTCACATCAAAAACATGTAAGACGTTAATACTTTAAAAGTGACTATTACTGAGCTATTGTTTCTTTTTGATATAATTTTGTCAGTACTATACTATATTAATTAAAACCACAAAACTGAGAAAATTGTATATATATATATATATATATATATATAACAATTGTACTCAATCGTTGGTATTAGGATAGGAGAAGAAAAAAAAACTCAAATTACAGCGCTAACGTTTCGTCCATTTGATCAATGAACTTTTTCAAAGCTACAACATAGATTAAAAAAACACATATAACACAGTCTGTAAACTTAATTATAGTACTATTATTTATTTACCTTAGTAATTTATTCTGCAAATATGAAATACAGAAAGCAAATGATGTTTACGTTATTCCCATATTAAATTGTTAATGGTAGTTATTATTTTATTTATTAACATTATATTATGCTCGTTTATACGTTCTTAACAGCGAGACCGTGATCATGTATGTGGCACGTATGTATGTACCATATTTTAAAAATATACTATTTACCTGTGAATAACAAAAACAACACCCACAAAACAAGAAGAAATAAAACAAACCGAGGTATTTACACTAACAATATAATATAAGAATATACCTAGTAATCGAAAGATAAAATCAACTACAACAATTAACAACTATTATAAATTTAAATGAATGGAAGAACACAATTATTATTTTATGACTCCTGCATATATATTCATTATTTGTAACGCTGAATCATCTTTGACATTAATAGTATGTTGAGACTTTAAATATATTTATTTTCTCAAGAAACAATCTCCTAGTGAGATTATTTTCCTTATCTAAAATTTTAGGGTTGTCAAAATCAAACTCATGGTCCAACTCAAAATGATGCCTTGACAACGCCGTTTCTTCCCTTTTACTTTTATTTCTATCAAAGCAATCTTGTTTGTGATTTTGTATTCTTCTAGATAAGTATTGCTTCGTTGGGCCCACATAAACTCCTTCACATTGTTTACAACTCAGTCTATATACTATATTAGAAGTACACTGCATTGAGACCGGATCTTTTAACTTTGTAAAAAAATTTGCTATGGTTTTACTGTTGTAAGTTATTAGGCAGGTGTCATTATTTTTTAGAATTTCTATCAAAATAGGTGTCAAATCTTTTATATACGGCAAACTAAAATATCTCTTATTCATATTTAGCTTTTGTATCCCTTGCAAATTATCATTGTCCCTGACATCACCGCCCATAATGAGACTCCCCAAAACGCCGCCATTATTGCCATACAACACATTGCTTATGAAACTCTTAGGATAACCATTTCTCACAAGAATATCACTGATTAAGTCAGAATCTTTTCTATGAAAACTCTGATGGCTTAACCTACACACTCTATTTTTTAACTCTAGAATGGTGTTACGTTTGTAATGAAAACTATGTCGCGAGTTATAATTGAGGACTCTACCCGAACTCATGTCTTTCATATGCCAATCGGTCAACATTGATTAGAGACAATGGGGGTATTGTCTCTAATCAATTGTCCACGTAACAGTAAAACAGTGGAGTGGTGAACGGTAACTGAGCAGCAATTTTACTCAAAATATCATTCATCACAAAACCCGCCAACACTGGTTGACGCCGGGTTACCCATAGCAGTCTCAAAGCCCTATTTGTAAAACAAAACAAAAAATTTCGCGATAATAGATATGACACATTTCAAGTTAATAATAGAATTCCTGTTTGACAGCAGTTACTTTACTTATGATGGGGGCTTTTAAAGCATGGCCATTTCTAACGAGGAAAGTATTGGAAGGCACGGTATGCAATAGACAAATAAATTACTATTTAACTTGAATTACTGTTTCTATAATAAAAAACAGAATTTACACGCAAGAAAATTAAATGAAACACTAAATTATTGGCTGTATAATGTTTCGCAAGTTTTAATTACTTCCTTCTTCAGATACTGCAATTTACATGATTGAAAACATTGCGATTAGGGCCAACCAATAAACAGTTTTTAATAAAATAAAAGCAAATTGCTACTTACATTCACACACTGTGGATAAACAAAATTGCAACCTGTTGGTCATTTTATTATTGAATATTTTTAAAATTTAATTTACATTTTTCGTTTCACAAATAGGACCAACACTTCACATAACAAAGCATTAACATAGAAGTCTCCTACATATTAAAAATAAAATATTTATATATAGGTATACCAAAAATACACACACTTGTTATTGTAAAATAAAACTAAAGCAAAAAAGAAAATTAGATAAAGTTGAATTATTATTTAATCCAATCCAATATGTTGAACAAACCCACGAAAAAATGAGGTGTGGCCACCACACAACTTTCTTATATCAAATTATACAAAATTGTTCTAAATTGTTTTAAATAGTTTTATCTTCTTAGAAAAATAAGTCAAATTTTAAGATTCTTTTTATATAAAAATTATTCAAAATCCAATTGTAAGTACAGTACACAGGCTGAATCTTGGCCGATGGGCGGAGTCTTATAGGTCAGTACGAGACAGAGAAAGTAGTCGGAAAAAGGAAATGACCAGCTGCTCATGCTTATCCTAATATTATAAGAATTCACTGCGCATCTTGTGGGAAGGGCATCTCATCGGCCAGGTCTCAGTCTGCGAGCTGTACCTCTATTCTCTTAATAAATCTATATAGAATGCATATTTTGCGAGATATTCCAAAAAAGTGCTGCTCCCTAAGAGTAAAAGTGTTACTTCCGTTCCGAATTTTGAAATTTCATTTCTACAAAAAATATTTCAAATCCAGCTCTAAATACTTTTATACTCTGGATAAATATATACGGAATAAATAATTTACAATATATTTGCAAAAAATCGCTATTCGATAAGAGTAAAGTGTTACTTCCGGTTCGAATTTTGAATTTTTTTTATACAGAAAATTAAGTTCTAAATACTTTTATGCTCGTAACGTACCTGTTTAAAAAGCATAATTTGCGAAATATTCGCAAAAAACTGATTTTCGATAAGAGTAAAGAACCTACTTACGGTAGAAATTTCGAAAAACTTTCATAATAAAATTATTCTCAAATTTAATTTTGATTACATATGAATTTTTTATAAATTTGTTTAAATTTTTTAGTTGCCGAAATATTAACAAAATTCAATTTTTTCACTAAAGTAAACTACTTACTACTTCCGGTCTGCCGTTTTTACTGAAAATCTAATCAGATCTCAAGAGGGAGATTATACTCGTAAATACAAAATTTGGAATTGATAGCTATAGTGATTTGACCGCTGTCGTGGTCACAACACAGAGAGATAGCGAGAGAGAGAGATTTTAAAAACCAATGTTTCGGTATCAGTGGACTTCATAATGTGGACATCTGCAAAAATCTAGAGGTCGAAAATTATGGTCATCACAATATTTCCTTATATTACGAGTAAGAAAGTAAAACGGGTAGAGAAGAACAATTTTATTATTTTTATTACCTACTACATATATATATACAGTTCGTCTAATGGATCTTTAGACGCACGTAATTATTTGATAACATAAGCAAAGATTGTCGGTCAGTCCTTATTTAATATCGGTGTCGAATATTCAAGTGCGGAAAATACGTATGTCTGCAATACAAATCATATCTAGACTACTGCATTAATCAATTGAAAAATTAAAAAATGTGAAGTTTATATTAATGCATTATGTATATAGTGCTTAACTTGAACTGGAAGTACCTATTTGATTCGTACGCATAAAAATTAATGACGTGCGTCTAATGATCCATTAGACGAACTGTATGTATATATAAATCCAATCAATCATATTGCATATTTTGCTGTGCGAGATTTTAAAAGTGCTCTGCGGAATTAAAAAAAATTGGACAAAATAGACAAAAATTATGTATAAAAATAGAGGTATTGCGTTTCTGTGTTGAGCCCGAATGTATGTGAACGAAGTCTTAGCGGAGACCAAAGAATCTGGGCAGAACACTCCCTCTAATATATTGTTTTCAATAACAGGCGAGATACGTCATGGTTAACGTCACTGTGAAGTTAGAACCCAGTCTTTGAGAATTTCTGTTCATTATTGCGCGATTTGACTAATCTCTTAATTTTTAGGTTACCTACCAAACTAAATTATTACAAAATGAGCTTACTTCCAAATGACACTTTACAGAACAACATCAGAAAATAATGCTTTCATTCAGCAGACACAACAGTTGCGCAATTGTTCAGAGATCATGTCCAGTAGACGACCGCTCACTCTGAACATGTTCAGGAGCGGCCGTCATTTTTGTGAGCGGAAAAATTCTACGCTCATTTACTGAGCGTATTCTGTACGCATGCGCCATTGATGCATTCCAAAACCAACCTAATACATAATTTTGAAGAAAGTTACTAGAAAAGTAAGATACAACATATTAAAGGTATTGTGCAGCAATAAGTGTATAATAATATTGGAGTTCACTCAGTATTTTATTCGGGGTTGGAAAAACCAACCCTTCCACTAAAAACTACGTCAAACCTTAATGCAGAAAAACAATTTATTATTATTGTTTATTCGGTTTAATCTCTATTATTTTAACATATGGCAGCAATGAAAAGTACCAGATGACAGACGATGACATAAAGGTGAGCGGTCCTGTCCAGCGAACACTCAACTGCTGTGAAATGAACGGTTGGAGCGGGATCGGTTCCCGAGCAGCCTGCTGAATGAAAGCAATATTTGATAAAACGCAACGCATTATTCACATTTCCGCCAACTTAAGATGTTCCCAAAGGGATAGAGTATTATAGCTGACTTATAATACTTTTGTATTTCGCGGCCTGACTGTACTGGTGATGACGTATTTCAACTGTTATCGTAGAAAGCCTATTTATATTTTTTCTTCAAACTTAGATTAGTAATTTTAAGAAATAGTTTAAGCATAATGCACTTACAACAGACGTAAATAAGACAAGTCCTTCATCAGTCATCACTGTCATCAGGTTATAAACCATTCATCTCAAATTCATAAGACACTATTGTAACCATATCACGCATTTATACATATCTGAATTGAACTGAAACAGCATGTAAATATCTGTCAAGTTTAATGAAATTATTGAAATGAACGTTTAACGATGAAGATTTGAAGTCAAGTTTAAATATAAAAAGAATATGACTTTCTTGAGTATCTAATACTTTTGTAAGTGAAACGTCTTACGTTTTTTCCATTTTGAGATTCTTCCCATATCTGAAATGTTATTTCAATAGCTTTATTAACTTGACAGATTATATACCACTAAAATTGGTTTGTTTAAACTCCTTTATTTTTTCAGTAGTGTAATGTGTATATTTACTGTAATGTGCTTGAAGAATAAGGATGCTTTTATGTTATTTATATCTATTTGTAATTACACTTTCTGTTCTGTCGATCTTTATCATTCTTCCGTTAATTTATGAAACTATCATATATAAACAGTGTTCAACCTTTCTCATATGAATGCAGTGTACACAAAAGGTTGAAAACATACAAATTAGACATTTGTCTATTTAGTTTATGAAGGAAAACTACTTTTATAGTAGTGAAAAATATCAACAATTATTTTATTTAAATTGGATCTATCCTATTCCGGAAATAATATAATAATTAAATTATGTCTGAAGTATTTTGAATAAAATATCAAATTGACATACAAATATCTTCTAAGGATTTCTGTATGATTGTGGGATAGGAAAACAAATTGTAAATGGAATGTCTTGTTTCTCCATAATTATGTACAACTTGATCTACACGTTTCACTCTATTTCAGGTAGAGTATTAGTAGCAACTGAACGATATTACACCGAGAAAATGATAGAAGGACAGTGCACTAAGTTCAAATCATTTCACGTGCTTAGCACGTTATTCTGAAGGTTGCACCTACATTATGACTACATTTTACGCGATTATAGAATATAATCAGATATGATAAAGCCACTCTATTGGCGGGGCAATTGTTATATTACGTAGCATATAGTGTTATGCAGCAATAAATTGTGTAAATCTCTTATATCATCGGCTGTGTTATTATTAATTGTAAGAAATGCAGCTTCAAATAATGTAATAATATTAAGATTACCAAGAGTTCCACAATTTACAACATAGCACATTGCAAGCATATTTCCCAGAGAAACACTTAGGTATAAGAGAAACAATTGAATTAATATTTACGTGTATATAAAAATGTTCAAAACATATCTACAAGCATTTACTTCACTTTGAGAGTACGTCTTGGACAAACTCAATGGCAAACCGCTATTACTTGTCTATAAACAATAATAGCACTATGAGATTTTGTACTTTCTTCTCATTTTTAGACGCAATCAAAAATTCGTGGATTTCTGTTACTAGCTAACAGTATTCAAGTTAAACTACTAACAGTAAAGATCGGCAGGACATAGAATATGTATTTGGTTGATTTAAATAAATATGATTTTGCTATGTATATAATTTTATTTAATTTTTTTTATAATAGAATACCTTCCAATGTAAGTTTAAAAAAATAGATAAAATAAATATTTATGTTATTTATATTAATATTATTTTGTTCTTTGATTGAAATACCTATCCTAACACCAGCGATTCTTAACATGGGGTCCGCAAAGATCTTCCAGGGGGCCCCCGCACTAACAAAAAATATTTACAACAAAAAACACAAGCACTAAAAACATATTAAGCAGTATCCAAATTCAAGTTCATGAATTCTTGTAAGTCATATAGGCACTACATTTTCAAGAAGTATCGTTTTTATTGTAACCGAGAGAGCCGATTGATAATGAATCGGATCTCGGCTCACTTGGGCAGTAACTTTATCCGGCATCGAAGACATTATCAGGTACCACTTCTCTGTTGTGGAAGGAATTTGATAGGCAAGTTGAAAAACAACTGGCAGTTTCAAATTCGACACCGACAGCGGCTGGAATAATTGAATTTGATAAATACCTAAATGAACCGATAATCAATAGACATCAAGATCCACTAACATGATGGCGTCAAAGAAAATATGTCTATCCCAGAATTTACGAAATAGTAAAAAAACGTTTATGTGTCTTGGCTACATCTGTTCCGTGCGAGCGCATATTTAGTAAATCTGGGAACATTATTACTGACAGGAGATGTGGATTAACAACCGCGAAAACATCATAAATTATTTTGTATATTTTTTAAATTATAATTTGTAAATTATCAATGTAGAATTTAGATTTATACGTAAGCTGTTTAGTTATTTTTACATTTTGATATTCTGTTCAGTATATTCATTTTATATATTTATAAAATATGCTGTTATGTTGTACAAAAATAAACATTTTAGTGCGTAGTGCGTACCCTCCCTGTTATATAATATCAATTTTTATTTTTCAAGCCGTCCTGCGACCGTATTCCAACTATAATTTCCAAATTATTCAGTCGATACTCGGCAGCCAGTCATACAGTAGGTTCCTTTATGGTTTTGATACGTTCTCGACCGAACCGGATAAAGTTACTTCCCAAGTCAGCCGAGATCCGGTTCATTGAAATTTAGTGAACCGGCTCCATCGGTTCCCTGCTGAGATTCGGTCCACTGAACTGGTTCGTTCGTGAACGACCCACCTCTATGTCCTACACCTACACGTTCATAAACGGTATGCTATTACGGATCCACACGGTTCAAATGAGCCGGTTCCGTGACCCGTCTCACAATGAGGAGCTGAACCGAGTGAGCCGAGTCAAAGAAATGAACCGTTTGCCCACCTCTATGTACTAGACGAGCTGGCAAAATCAGTACCACTAACTAACAACAACCATCGACCATCTTCGAGGATTGCAGACGGGATAATTTTTAAACAATCATAAGGGATTGTTACCCGCAAGGTAAGTGTATGTCTGAGCACGCATATGTATATTGTGGAAGGCTTGATGAGCACTCTGAGTCTTTAATTGGTCAGACTTTTTAATTGTAATAACAACGTTTAACAGAAAACTAAAATAAGACTTGTTACTTAGGGGAAAAACCCTTTCCGACAGAATTGTATAAAAGAAAGTTAAAGAAGACTAAATTCGTAATATTCACGAAAATAATTTTGAATAAGTACATCATAAAATGTCAGTCATTACTTATTTGGCAGGTTATTGGTAGTATAGCATCTTAAAAAATATATTGCGTGGATTTTGTGAATTTCCGGATTGTTGTACTTACAATGTGACTATCAATAGTTCAACAAACTACCAGAAATTTAAGAGAATACATTCTTTAGTATTGGTATTAATTAATTTATTTTTTAATAGCTGGCAGCTGGACGAGTCAACCACATGGCCGTGTCAATCCCGATTGTGAAAATTACACACAGAAAACTATTTTAAAATTAATGAACAGTACAACACGCGCAATGTCATTGCGGAAAATCCAGCTACAGATTTGTTAAAAATGTTAAAGAAAATCACAATTTTCTTGTGTACTACCGTAGAGAGAATATATTCTCTCTACGGTAGTAGTAACGCTATTCATTTATCTCAGATCAATTAGGAAAACTTTATTTGTAATAATAGGTTCAACATTTTGTTTTGTTCTATTCATTTATTTCTTTGTTTAATGTAATGTTTAATATTTGCATTTCTTAGAATAAATTGTTATTGTTTTTTTGATGTGATTGTTTTCTTTGAGGAAGGTTCACCTGGTGTCAGTTTAAATTGAGTTCCGATTTAATCAATTTTACAATAAACATAAGTGGTCATTGTAAGTGAAATAAATCGGTGGCGCATTTACAAGGGTAATTATAACATCGTAACTAAAGAGTCAAACTTGCTATACTTTATGTGCTAGCATTATCAGTGCCACTAACGAAGAGGAACCATTGGTCTTCCTTGGAGGGACTACGTATCAAATGGGCTGGGGTAATCGATCATAAGCGATTGTTACCTGATAGGTAAGTGCGTGTTCGGTCACACACACGCGGTGATTAAAGTTACAGGCACCCTGAGCATAAGTTAGATTTGATTGTTTGGGTGACGAAGCGACGAGCATCGTGCCTAGACAATCTACTAATTTCAGAATGTGGCAGAGGATTTTGAACATGGAACGACCAAACGCCAACAATTACCAGGACAGGATTATTTTCAAAGCAAACAAAAAAGCACAAGCAATGAAGAACAATGTGGAGATCATTCAAAAGGCATCAGGAGGATTTCAGGTAAAATCATCAAAAGGTAAAACTTTTTATAATATCCAATTGAAGCAAGTATATAAAAGTTAATGCCGAACATTGTTTTGTAGAGTGTGCAAAATATGTGTGCATCGTTATGAATGTCATTGTAAAGAATATGTGGTGAAAAATACTATGTATAAACACATACACTTGCTACCAATGTATGAAGAGCGAAAGGGCACTAACTCTGTTTTATACGATGCTGCTGAAGCTTTAGGGCAATACTTGCAAATCAAGAACCATCACCAAGAAGAGATTGAGCAGTTTGTGAAAGAGAAAATGACGGAACATGTAGCGGACCAAGTGGTGAGTCAAATAGGCGAACATTTGATAAATTGGATACACGGCTTGGATGATGAAGCTTCTGACAGAGTCAGGAGAGTCATTCGAGGGGCCATGACAGAAGAGGATCAAAGAAGAAACAAGGCAACAACAACCACGAAGTAAATTGGAAAGCAGGAATATTTTCCTTCCAAAAAACGTAAAGTAAGTTTTTATTTAGCAAGTTATTTTTGTTCAGTTATGTATTAATATGTATTTAGGAGTGAAGACAGAAAGAAGAGATTTCCTAAATGAGAAAATACAGGGTTAAAATGAGACACAAATGGGTAAAAAGAAGAAAACACGGAACAGAATGATGGAAAATAGATTAAATGATAGGTGTATTTAGTTATTTTTTTTTAAATATTATTGTCTTGCATAGGTTATTATAGACTGAATACAAATTGTTCCTTTTAGATACCTATTTTGTAAATACCACACGTAATAATTTATTTTTGTTTGTGTGTTTTGTGTAATAAAATAATGTTGAAAAATATTATCTACTCGGTACTCTCATAAGTTCCTGTAGGTTCTTCTTATGAGCAGTAATTGAATATCATGCAAAGCTTTTGTTTCATTCTCCCTATATTTTATAATTTCTTTAGTAAATATTTAAAATAAAATCAAGACACTTTCATAGATGGCGTCTTGTTGCGTGCTTTTGGCACTTCACAAGAAATGACTAATTTAATTTCAAAATGTTAAATAATATCTGTTTACTTAAATTAGCAATTACTAAATTACTTAAGAATTCCAAATTAATTGGAATATCATCCTTTTGGCTCATACTGTACACTATTTATTAGTTTTGATACGCAAAATATATTCAAAATTTAAAAATGCATATGTCATAAATACCACAGCCAAGCTTGTTGAATTTCCTTGATGAGATCATCCGTGATATCTTATTTTCAAATACGTAGTTATCTCTTAATAGTAACAGCCTTCATAATCTAAATTGAAATTCTTTTTATAAAATAAATATTAGAGTCACGTACACTTGTTTTCTCAAACATCTCTTTGTAAGACACGATGGGAAAGGAATGCTTAGGGTGTTCGCATAATTTTTTTTATGCGTCTGATAGGCGTCGTATTGCATAGAGACCATGGAACAAAATTGAATTTTTCGAGAAGGTTCTCGAAACAGGAAATAGAAACTGACGCGTTATCTTTTTATTTTCGCCCCACTCCGAAGGTACCAATAAAAAGGCAAGAACGCTTAAATTTAATTATTATTAACCGCATAGTGACAGTCGACACAACACAAAAAAATATTTCAAGTGTGGACCGTTGGCCCGGTCGGATGAGCATTAGGGTGTTTCCAGATGCTTGATAAATAATACGGTGCAGTAATAAACCGTCAAGATTGTATTACTCTGGAGTACTTAAATATAGCTGTGCCAAGCTCGTTACGTGACGATTTAAAGTGCCCAGTAGTTTAAATTATCGGAAGGATCTTCAGTCCATTTTAAGAGAAGATTTGCCAACTCCGATAATCCTCCATGTGTGGGATCTGAAGCAATCTTCGACTGTGTCGAGCCGCAGCCGTCAAAAAAACGTTCTTCGTCAAGCTACCGAAGAAGCCTGCCTGTTCTTGGCGGAAACCGGAAGATCATCCGACTACGACCTCGGCCTCCACTGTGATTATTGTATTGTCTGCACTACTCAAGGTAATTCAAATATTGTTTGTGTCTCATAGCGCTTGAAAATTATTTTACCGTCGCCAAAGGTGAATTTACATTAGGCAAGTTCCGTTGCGAAACGCCCGGCCTAGCTTTAGAAATTAACCTATGTTTCTTAATTCATATTGTCATCGGAATAATCACCATTAGGGTACATATATATTGGCTATTCATTACCTTTGTTTATAATTTACATAATCACAGTATTGTTAAACCATAATATTAATTTAGAATTTCGAATCAATCATCATAATCTGTGTTCGCATTACTTATCATCCTATAATCTTAAACTAGTATTTTAAAGTTACAGTAATAGTTATTCATCTTGTTATAATAATACTTGCACTAGTTATTGTGTCATGATCTTAAGGTGATGTTTGATCTTAATTTAATATTTGTATATTCAAGTATGATCTTATAATACAGTATATATGTTAATGCTTATCAAATAATTACATTTCCGTCTGGCCAGATTATCGATCTAAGAATTGTGTAACCTGATTCTGCCTATTGAAACTGACTTTCTTTTGTTATTGAATATTTATATAGTTGAACTTTGAAAGAACCTTTTGTGAATTATTATATGTGCACTATACATTCCTAAATTATTTTATGTAATAAATATTGTTATGTGTACGACACTGGTGTTATAAATTAATTATTCCTCGTTCCTTGTGGTGACTCGACGAGCTCAGTGAATGTTTCTTGCTTTCTTTCACTAATAAATGTAAAGCCACGATGTGCTGATTCTAGTGATAATAAAACACAGCTGTTAAGTAATTCAAAGCAAGTGGCGCCTGACAATAACTTAGTAAATAATCACAAGATCATTCAGGTAAACAATTAGCCATCTAAGAGGACCAACACCTGTTGCCAGGGGAACCACTGTGGAATTATAGAGCATAAGGCTCGATAATTTAAGGTATGTGAGTCTTGTCATTAAATTGGATATACGCATTCACTCTGTGTTAGTTCAATTATTAGTAATATAAGTTCCATTGCATAATAAGTATTTAAACGACCCTGGGATACTGGATGCGGACTGCGCTGCTGGGCTAATCACTCTTTTCTCGCATCCAGTACCGTTGCTGATTGGAAAATAATCATTTAACAAATCATTTAACAATTCATTAACGTAAACAATTTGTATAGCAACAATATAGCAACAGTCTCTAACAGTAATTTTAGACTTCATTTTTTTAAATATTAATTACCGGAAACTCCGATAAAATATAAAGTTTCTTCTAGCTCGTTAAGACTATGATACAATCTTTTGAATTTTTTTTAGGAAAACACGTTACGCGATAACTTAATACTGACTGTGAATTATATATCAATAAATTTGTAAGTAAATAAATAATTGATAAGTAATTATAAATAAATTATATACTACATAAGTTTTATCAACAAAAGTGTGAGATATACCACAACTTTACATTATAAGAAGCAAATGGTGATATTTTGTTATATAAGACAAAATGTGTCTGGACGACAAGCCACATTTGGAGCTTCGGAACTTTAGCTATTTACCTCTACTATAAATGCAGTGTCAAACTTTAGCGTAGATTCACTATAAACTTACTATCGAGCAAATACCAACTAAAAACTTGTGATTTTTACATTTTTAATAAAAAATATCTAAATTCAAGAGGTCTATCTCAGGAAGTATTAGAATACTTTGGAAGATATTTTGTAAAAACTGGTAAAGTGCAAAAATTTAGCAGTTTTCTCAGATTGGTGGCTCATAAGCCAAAAAGTTTTCAAAAAAGCTTGTTATATTTATCGTGTATAGTTATTATATTTAATCCTTTCTACCAATTATCAATCGGAATCATGGCAAATTAGACGTATAAATATTATTAGTAGGAATAATATAGATTTTGTTATGCTCTGCAATAGTAAATCTTGCTTCTTTCTTTGTGCGTACGTGTATAATATAAAAATTACTTTCGTAAGTTATTGATGTAATTCAAGGGTTCTCCGCCTGTGTTATTGAACATTTACATATTTCAAATAGACTCTTATTATTAAATACATAGGTGCATTTTTTAATTATTTAATCATATATAATACTATGAATAAATGAATTAGTATTTATTTAGAGTAATGTATACAATGATAATTTGCGTTAAGCACCGGTAAATCTCAAAATTTATTGAATAAGTAAAAAATGTATATATATTTATAGGTATCAAAATGCCTTTGTAGTACCGTTGCAGAATTCAATAAATTTGTGCATCAAGAATTATTTAATTTTCTGAAGTAGACTAAATAAAATATACCTAGAGTTGGTATACCATCTTCTAGTTTATCCATGTTTATGTGTTTGTTTGGATATTATATTCTGATAATAGTACGAGCTGAAGCATTGTTTAAGTCTTCGAGATTATCAAGATATAAGGTGTACCTCTGCAGATTTTACTTATTTCAGTGCAATTATAAATACACATGTAATTATAATTAGATAACATTATAAGAAGTTAATTATATCATATTAAATCAAGAAAGGTTTTCCCTTTTCGACCAGTTATCACAACATACATATTTCAAATAATGTCAAACATTCAAAAATTGCTATAAATATACATCGCTCGAAAGTAAACAATGTGTAAGATTATTATACCTATAGCAAATTTATTATCGTTTTTGTTTTTATAGGTATATATTTTATATTACATTCCGCAAAGTGTTAAACTGTTGAATAAATAATAATAATATATGTTATTATTATTTGACGAAGTATTGTGAGCAATTGTACTTTTGCATAAATAAAAGTAGCTATCCTTTAGAAATTTTTAATTAATAATACATATATACGCCTAATTTGCAGTGCCCCCTAATGCCCAGAATCTACACTAATATTCAAGTTCCTGATGTGATAGATTTAGATTTTGGCGGTTTTTGTCCACACTATAGTTGAATTGTAACCCTAATATCACATAATATCCACGCATTCTTTTGATATCATTTACAAACGAATATATTATTTTCGTTGCAGTATTTTTTGTTACAATGCAGACTAATTTTTTAGGTCCAGGGGGGTGCAAGAATGCTATATTTTATTTGAAAATTACAGATAAGAAATATTTATTTTTACCTTTAAAAGGGGTATTTTATTCACAGTATATAGTGTAAAAACAGCCCAATTAGACATTTAAAACCCCCCTACGACCTCAAATCAAGTTTCCTTAACATAACTGTGTACTTTTTATAACAATTAAATTAATAGTTTCCATTTCTTATCAAAAAAATATGAGCATGTTTTCAACGTGAATATTATCAATTTGAGAGGTAAAATGTTTTTTTTTACATTTCAATATTTACATTAAATGGATATTACATCACCGGAAAATGCTATTTACTCCGATAAGATTAAATTAATCGTGTTTAAGATCACAGACTATTAATAGCTAAGCTCGTCTTTAAAAAACATTTTTTCAAGGCAGATAAAAGGAATTAAAACAAATTGCCAGTGATAACGGTGGATCACATACATTTTGAATGGAAATTACGGTATGTATTTTATACAACAATTAATGATTTGCAAGCTTTTTAATAAATATATTACAGCTTTTAGTTCACTGAATACTTAAGATACAATTTGTTTACTTAGATTTAAAATATACGTTTGTTGATGGGCCAGCTGGGATAGCAGAATATTTTAATATTCTATATTTAAATTGACTTAGCTTTAGCAAGTATTAGTGTGAATTGTAATGTCTGACATTGAAATTGTATCTCATATCTCATATTAGATCAGCGTCTCTTAAACGGTGTTCTGCGGTACATGGGGTTTCGTGGAGATCACTCAAAGGTTCTGCGAAACTTACGTCCTTTTTGTTACATAAAAGTAACATAAAAAACAATAGAAACAAGGCTTTTACGAAAATAAGAAAAGAAATGATGTGTCGATGCACCCCAAAAGATTAATGCATATCTGAGACGAGTCTCAATATTTGCATAATAAAATGATTTTAGTAAAAACATTGCTACATTTTTGTCCGTCGTAATTTCGTAACGTATTAGTTACAATTACTTTTTTTAATCTAATCAATTTAGTAAACATTTTATTTTCTTAGATACCTACCCACTATGCAGGAACACAACGTTTATTGGAAGTATTCCTGCATAGTGGGTAGGTATCTAAGAAAATAAAATGTTTACTAAATTGATTAGATTAAAAAAAGTAATTGTAACTAAAACGTTACGAAATTACGACGGACAAAAGAAATAATGTATGACATCACGCAGTTACTGAATATCACTAATCATATGGTGAACTGCAACGTCTGTTGTCGCGAAAACGGCCCGCAAAAAAATTGATTTTACCCCTAAATTCCTTTCTTCATGGGCGTAGGTAGAAGCGTGAGGAGTTTTTAAAATTTATTCTAGTTCCTGTTTAATACCGTTTTATTGAATCTCCTTCTCCCAATTATCTTGACGTAAGTGTGCACTGGATTTCGTTAAGTTTCAATAACATACGCATACATTTTTAGTTATCATTTATTTAGACTAGAACACTGTTTAAGTTACTTTTTCAGATATGATATGGAAGAAAGTCGAGAATGGCATCGTGAAACAATGGTGAATTGGATTAAGGGTCATACATATTGTGTGTCCTCCATTCTGAGTGATTCCGAAATTGATTGCAAAGTCTGTAAAATATCGTTACAGAATGCCAAAAAATCCCACGTACAATATCACTTAGCTTCGCTAAAACATACACAGAAATTGGACCCGTTGAAAGCCGACAATTTTAACGAAGAACTCTGTGAAACTTTAATGGCGGCTAATATCCCATATAATAAACTTGACAGTCACACTTTCAAAACATTTCCCCAAAGATATACTGGTCGAAATGTTAATGATGAATCCACCTTACGCAAATATCACGAACGAATTAGAATGCATTAAAAGACATCTTTCAAATCAGTTGGTACCTATGGATAAGTGCCGACGAAACTATCGATATATTAGGACGCTATGTGGTAAATGTTAAAGCTGCACAAAATGCTACATTCGGACGACAGATATAAGGAAAAAATACTTTTATTTGTTACATGTTTATATGACGATGCTCGAAGTGTTTCTGAGTGCAAGGAACTAACAGAAATCCCAAATTTAAAAAATTGTTCCTTCAGAAACACTTTGGAAATTTGCCTGGGGACAATGACACAAAATCTAATGATCTTATAATAGGTTAGATGCAGCATTGGTATATCTTGCGCGTATACAGTATTGTCGTAAACATAAGAGAGAGAAAGTGACATCGTATAAATTCCAAGTGCGACAAAGAATGAGATACTGATATCACGTGGGTTGGGGCAACTTTTATATGATTTGTATTAAGCCAGATTACTAATTTAATTTTAAAAATTGTTACGTCTAGGAGACACGCATGTTAAGGTCTAATTTGAGTAAGGTAAATAAAATGCAACAATGAGAATTTATTAAAAACACTGTAAATACAATTTGAGTAATTAAGTATCAGAATAATAGTACAGTAGTACCCCCATATTCGCGGGGGTTTGGTTCTGTGGTCTTCCGCGGATACTGAAAACCGCGGATAGTAGCGAACGCTTTATTTTCGAGTACAATATGAAATATGAAGCAAAGTTAAAACAATGAAACAAGTTATATAATATTTATTTAAAATAAATAAATAAATATTCTTGTGCTGTGGCACAAATAGAATTTAAGTTTAATAAATATATAAGTTCATACACATGCACATATATGTAGTACAATACATATTTACATACACAACAAGAAAAACTTTATCATCGTGAGCTACATATTCATTCATCTTCCTCCAAGTCCAAGTTAGCAGTCGATTGTTTACTTAGATCCGAAGCAAACGATGTTGATGGCTGTGTATTATCGATAGTTTTGTCGACTTTTTCAAAGTACATTGTTATTGGTAGTTGTCGTTTTTGTCTTTTCATTTCAATAAACAAATCCTCCAAAGGTTTCAAGTCTTCTTTTATAGGGCGAGTAATTTTAATACTGCGTTCCATTATTGGATCATATTCTACTATCTGTTCTTTTAATGTTTGAGCAGTTCGAAATATCCCTGAAAATTTTTCAAGCGTGCATGCTGGCGGTTCTTGTTGACCCTCATCGTCACTCGCTTCTGGAGAAGATTTCACAAGGTCTTCCAATTCCTCGTTGGTGAATACTTGATCCTCTTCGTTTATGTAATCACTGAGTTCCTCTTGGGTTATATCGTTAAATCCTTCTCCATCTACTTTCTGCTCTGTGTAAAATAGCGTTGTTAGATGTGAATTAATATCATGTGTGTCTTCAGAACTAAGAACGATGTCATTCCACAGATTTTTCCAACATGCTATTATCGTTTCTGACTTTAATTCCTCCATTGCTCCTTTGATAAATAGAATTGCGTCAGCAATTGTAAATGACTTCCAGCATTCCATGAGCCCGATATCAGAGCATTCGTTAACCATTGTATACAGCATTTCGAAAACCTGTCGAATATATATGGTTTTAAAGCATCTAATGACACCTTGATCAAGGGGTTGAAGCAATTGGGCCGTGTTAGGTGGTAAAAAAAGCACTTCAACATTTTTATCTTCTGTGCCTAGTGACACAGGATGCCCAGGAGCATTGTCTAGTATCAGCAGCACTTTTTAAATGGTAATTCTTCCTTTTCCAAATATCTTTTCACTTCCGCAATAAAGCATTGATGAAACCATTGTGTAAATAGAACAGCCGTAACCCACGCCTTTCGATTTGATTGCCAAAACACAGGCAGGCAAGCTTTATCTTTGTATTTAAGAGCACGTGGATTCTATGATCGGTAAACAAGTCCGGGTTTAATCATATGACCAGCTGCATTTGTACAAAATATTAAGGTAAGTCTATCCTTAATTGCTTTAAAGCCTGGTGCACTCTGTGCAGTCTTATGAATATAAGCCCGTTGAGGCATTTTTTTCCACATAAGACCAGTCTCATCGCAGTTAAAAACTTGCTTAGGATGATAATTCTTTTCTGCAATAATTTGTTTAAATTTTTCTGGAAACAGGGCAGCAGCTACATGATCAGCCGACGCAGATTCCCCTGTCATTTTTTATATTTTTTAGATTAAACCGAGTTTTAAATCTATGCAGCCACCCCCTACATGCTGTGAATGATTTTCCTTCTTCTTCAGTATAATCTTGGGTTTGCATATCTTCATATAAAACCAACGCCTTTTATTGTAGAACTTTGCCATCGATAGGAATATGTTTTCTTGTCATATCTTCCACCCATAAATTCAAGGCATTTTCTACCTTAAGTAACAGATTATTAGGTATTGTGGTTGCAACTTTTGCAGTTTGGGGTGCACTAGAAAAACTAGCTCGAATCTTATCTTTGTTTTTTAACACTTCTCGTATCGAAGATTCGTTTTTATTGTATATTTTAGCAACAGTTGCAATAGATTTTCTTTCTATTTCAATCATATGAATGATTTTTATTTTTTCATTAATAGTGAGCATTTCACGTTTTCTTTTTGGTTTAGAAGCCATTTTAAAATGATTTTAAAATTTACTTGCTTTATTTAAAAACCATTGCAAGCACTGTCTTGTCCTGCAATTCGAATAGTACTAAACTCATAGTTAACAGGAGCGTTTATATGTACAAGTAAAAGCGAGTGGCACCTTAACATTCCAGTGGTCGCGCACGGTGTAGGAGACAGGTGCAATACTTTCTGTGTGATATTTCAAATGATCGGATAATCTCGTCAATTTCCGTTTGTGTACCTTTTCCAGAGATTTAAATTTATACGTTGCAACAGCTTTTATTATGCGCAGTGTTAAAATAACTGTTATAACCGTCAATACGGTGTGTCAGACCGGGTGCGACCACTGATGTAATAAAATCTGTAAGGCAGTTGTTTTAATTTGCTTAGTGTGAAAATAGTATTTTCGGGTAAGTGTGTATCTATTGTTATTGTATCATTGCTTTAATTAATTTATATATAGACATGGACTATGAGAAAGAACAAGCAAGGTTACTGAGACTATTTGAAGAGGTGAGCAGTGGAGAAGAATACGATGACGAAGAAGAAACAGGAGAAGAGGACAATATCGAAGAAAGACCTGACGATAGCGATACAGAACAAGAGTTTAATGAAGACAAGGCTAAGGAAATGGATGTAACAGGACCATATTTTGTAGGACGAGATAAGAGAACGAAATGGAGTAAACACTGTCCACCCAAAAATGTCAGGACAAGAAAAGAAAATTTAACTATTCATTTGTCTGGAGCTAAAGACTACGTCAAAGGAAAAACTCTTACTGAAATTTGGGAATGCTTTTTTGATAGGGAAATTCTCAGTAAAATTGTGAATTTTACCAATATTAAGATACAGAATGAAAATAATAATTACAGTCGTAGCAGAGATTTGCGTCCGACAAATATTGATGAAATAAATGCATTGATAGGCCTCTTATACCTAGCAGGAGTAAGAAAAGCTAATCATTTAAATACTGAAGATCTGTGGAAGACGGACGGAACTGGTATAGAAACATTTCGTCTCACAATGAGTCTGAGAAGGTTTCGGGCACTACTTCGTTTTATTCGGTTTGATGATATTAGTACTCGTCAAGAAAGGGTCACACAAGATAAACTAGCTCCCATAAGAGATTTGTTCGATCACTTCAATGAAAACTTAAAAAAATGTTATAGCCATTCTGATTACGTTACAGTTGATGAAAAATTGGAAGCTTTTAGAGGGAAATGTGGCTTTAGACAATATATACCAAGCAAGCCGAATAAATACGGAGTAAAAATATTTGCAATATCGGATGCGAAAATGTTCTATACAAGTCATATGGAGGTTTATGTGGGGCAGCAACCAGATGGTCCATATAAAATGGATACAAGTGCAAAGTCAGTAGTTGAAAGGCTTTGTCAACACATTTTTAGAACAAATAGGAACGTAACCACTGACAACTGGTTTTCTAGTGTTCCTCTCGCACTTAGTCTTAAAGATAATGGACTCACTTTTATAGGAACCATGAGAAAAAATAAAAGGGAGATTCCAGATTTGTTTACACAACAGAATGGGCGTTCAATAGAGTCAAGCATGTTTGGATTTGGGTGTGGCGGTACATTAGTATCGTACATTCCAAAGAAAAACAAAAATGTTTTGTTGTTTTCTACAATGCATAAAGGAGACGATATAAATCGAGTAACAGGGAAACCTGAAATAATTCACACATATAATGAAACAAAAGGGGGAGTTGATATAGTGGACAAATTATGTGCTCAATATAATGTTGTGCGTGGGACAAGAAGGTGGCCAATGGTCATCTTTTACAGTATGTTAAATATTGCAGGAATTAATACATTCGTAATTTCTAGTACAAACAATTCAAACTCAACACGCAAGAGAAGAGAATTTCTAGTCGCACTGTCATCTTCATTACTCTATTCCCACCAAAAAAATCGTGCTATGCTCACTAGTCTGCCAAAGACAATAAAACTAAGACTTCGAGAAATATGCCATTTAGACGTCGAAGAACAACAAAATTTGCCACCTCCAGGTACAGTGGGAAGATGTAGTTATTGTGGATGGAAAAAAAATAGAAAAACCAGATACTCTTGCAAACAGTGCGGAAAATTTATGTGTCTTGAGCATATACTTGGCGTCTGTTCTGAGTGTTATGAAAATAGTTGCTAATATTTTTATACTTCTTTGTACTCTGCATGGTGTTTAGTTGGATGAAAACAAATCAGCAATTAGTTAAGGTTTCATTACATTTTTTTTGTTTATACATACTATAAGATATAGCGAGTCAAAATTTTGTTATTTTGTTTCTGTACATTGAAAACTGAATGTTACGCTTAATAAATATATTGATATTAGTTGGCATCTGTTATTTATGTATCTAAATTTGAATTCGGAATTATTTGTAAGTTTTAGTTAGTTTTTGTAATTTGTAAACTGGTCTCTGAGACCGTGTGCGACCACTGACGTACAAAAAGTTCACGCGACCAGTGAAAGGTTTAGCACGTTCCAACTCGTTTAACTTATCATAAGAGAGCGCTGAATTCAAGGGATGACTCATATATACGACGATATAGCGACAAATGCTCCTATAACTTTTATATTTATTGATATAACGCGTTTTCTGCTCATCATAGGTAAATCGCGGATGACTGAAACCGCGGATACGGAGTCAGCGGATAACGGGGTACTACTGTATTAATTACGTAACAAACTGGATTAAATAAAATTATATAATATTAATAATGTAGTAGTAATTTCTTACAACATGTATGAAAATACATTCTATCCCAAACAGTTATTTCAGGAACATAATACATATAAATAAATGCCAAATAAATATAGAGAAAATCAAACAAAATAATTTCTTATTTTATGAGTGAAGTAGTTTCACAGTCAGTTTGTAGAAAAGAAAAGGGAACTGTACTTCCTTTCATTACAAAAGACAATTATTTAAGGAATTTTCTTTCAGAATATAAAAAATAATTATTGATTCTTAAATAAAATTAGTTTAGAATATTTGTGCCGAATTGTATATTTTACCTCATTTATTTGCATATTTTTATGGAATAATCTAACGGAAAAGTAATATTTTAATTAATTTCAATTTAACATTTGGAGATGTTGTAGAACTACATTAAATATTGTTTACCATATATCGTAGTCGTCAAATTTTAATTTCGGTTTACACTTCTATCCCATGCAGAAGATGACCTGATAATTCTAATGTCAGTGTAGCTTGACAATGATTGAATTATTTCAAAAGGATGATTTAAACTGAGACAAGCGTTTTACATTCCATGACCAACATTGGCCAATTTAATTTTTGATATCATAGTACTAGAAAGCACCAAACAATCCACCTTTGTCATCAAAATCCAGTATGGAATAGTTGTAGTACGTCAATGTCAAAGTGTGTGAACGACGAATAAAATTTACGATTTCTGAAGTTTACCTTGAGGTTATATTGACATCAAAATTTACCAAATTTTCTGAATGTAAATTAAGTGCATTTTAGTTAAAAATAAAACAATGCATTCTGTGAGTATGATGAAATAAAACTATATCTTGAATTCACCATTTCATTTAATGAATGGTGAAAATAAAAAATCAGACTCTTCGTACTTTCATTCTTAATTATTTCTTAATATAGAAGACTTAAACAATGGTTATATAATGAGTATATTTTAGGAAGCAAGTTCTTTCAATAATTTTTCATTATTCCAAATAACTTCTTAAACCTGACTTCAATTTACATTAATGTTGTACTTTACAATTAACTTGTATCAAAGTATGTCACAGCTGAACGCAAATTAACTCGTTACTCATCCAAATTTGTAATAAATTATTACTGATAGCACTCTTCAACTTAGCACATACACAAATACAACAAAAAGAGAGTTGCAAATGTTACAGGCAAGTAATAAAAGTCAGATATTTATTATTGTATTTAGTGTTTTTTCTTATAATCGGTATAACGTTGAGTACAAAATTTAAACCAGTACACATTTTAAAATCTGTATATCTAGTCAATTTATTATATCATAATTATATTGTACATCTTTTGTTTGCGTATTTATCTTATAAATTTAATTAGAAGTAACAATTACATAAATTAATACATCTTTACTTGAAACTAAAATTTTCTAAGATGTAATGAAATGAAAACATACTCAAAATATTTACATGTTTCTATACATTTACATGACATATTATGAAATATGCACCTCGCTGTCACATAAGCAAAGAAGAATAATAAAACTACTGGTAATACAAAACTTTTTTAGTATGTAGTACAAATATAAATACTTATTTAATATATTGTTTGTGCTATTTCCATCGCAAAAACAACATATCACAATATAGTACGTCATTAATAATGTCATAAATAAATACTAAACTAACTCTAATCGTCATTAATTAGATCATTAATGTCTGAAGTACACTCACAGTGCTATATTGTATAATAACTGCATATGTTTAAAGTATTTTACATTTGTAATAAAGACGACCTATGACTTTTTTTATTTCAAGTTCTTAGTAAAATTCTTCAATTTTACAAATTAATTATAGTAATATACAAAAATTTTATCAGAAAAAAATTATAGATTTTACAGACATTCTTATTCACTATCACTATTTCTACTGTCCTCAGAGTCTGAACATTGATTTACGTTTATAATAGATGATGTTACTTCTCTGTCAAGTAACAATGCTATCTTTTAGTTCTGCCCACACACTAGGTGGAAAAACGGCTGCTTCTGAAATATAATTGTCAACCAAATAATCGGAAAAGCGTCATAAACGTTCATCTTGTGGTTGTATTTCCGAAAAATCAAAAACATAACAATCGCCTACTTCCGATGAATTTAAAAACGGTAAACCAAATATATAGCGAAGCCACTTTCCAATTTCACTGGTTTCATTCTTATAATAAGGAACAAGGCCCAGATTTTGAATTTTGCGGAACCATGCTTGTACTAAATGGAATGTGCAGCCTATAACTTTGGAATCTGGAAACTCTGCTTTTATAGCATTGTGGAGTGCAATTTGAAAATCCGCTACGGTGACTTTTGGGTTCAGATTTAAACCCAAACTATGAAACTTTTTTCGCAACAGGCTAAAAAGTGTTTTGTAAGAATACTCCTTTTTATTCGGCAGTAAGCAAAATGCTAGTGGGATAGAATACAGTAACTGAATGTACCGTCGACCTATACTTTTTCACTATTGCATAAAACAGTCACATTTGTTAGGCACGTGAATACGACAATTTCTTTAACTTCGTCGATGATAAAGAAAAAATCCTCTTTTTTCAGTGTCGTAATATTCAATGTTGTAACACATTTAATAACTTCTGCCCTATTTTTCGGTAAGGGCGGTAGAGATTTTCTTCTATATATAGATTGTTGCGGATGTAATGAATGTCTTGAACGGTGATTGTACTGAAATGACCAGTATTTGCTTTTAGAGCTGAATGTATTATTTTTGATGGTTCCTCACAAATATCGTCGGTTGCTTTACGTTTAACACTAGCACTTACTATCTGTTTAGCTTCTTCAGACTTTTTTCATGATTATGTCCTATTTCATTGCACACAATTTAATTTTCTTTACCCATAGTAGTACAAACGTTTGCCTTACAAGAGCGATTCGAACATCGCCAACATATTTCACCACTTTTTAAGGATTTGTGTTAAATTTTACAGAGTCTACAATTAGCACTTGATTTCCACGTTCACTCAAACTGACGAAGCTTTCCATGTTTTCTCACAAATAAAAAACACTTCTTAGCCACGAATGTTATTACAGACTGACGAATTCATCAGAATTATATAGTATGTATGGTAGATTTGGGTAAATTTTAAATTTAGATAAATATGAATTTATTTTGTAGTTAATAGGCAGGACAACTTTGTATTTATATTTTCAAGAAAGTATAAATTTCTTATTCTCTTCTCCGGGCACAAATTAAGGTAAGGGGTTTAAACACCGTAATTAGCATGGGGGCGAATGAATGTAGCAGACATAAGATAGTACCTGCTCGGGGACGAGTTTAGGGCCGCCCAAAATAATTACATATATAATCGCTAAATAAACAATAAATCGATTTCACAAAACATACATGATAATTTTTGTCCTTGCCTTTAAATATTCCCTATTTAAAACTTCATACATTGCGGTACAGGTCTCTGGTATGATCTGACCCAAAGCTTGAGGTGAGATGATAATAATATATTATAGTTATTCAAAATGGGAAATAATTTAAATTACTGTTTTATAATTGGACATACAATTATATTAATTCAAAAGAAATCATATTGTTTTAAGCGTGACATAATTTGATTACACAATTCATTTCTAATACAATCCAACGAAACTTCAAACTGTACAGAGACGAACGTTTAAGAAAAATCAAGCATGGAAAGATTTAAAGTACGTAGTACATGTTGGGAATGAAACTGAATCGATATCACAGAGATAGATGTTTTATATGGAGAACTATAATAAGAATAAAAATTAGTCAGTCAATTGATAAATGAGTGCAAGATATTTAATTGCACAGTATCAACAATGTGAAAAAAAATAAAACATGAATTTATATTTATGTTAAATATTAGAACACATGACTGGCATATTTTGATACTATGGGCTAATTGAGGGCCACTTAGTATTATATTCCCAGTTTGGTCATTAAGAACATTGCCTGGTTTAAAAAGTAAACTTTCTTTTAATAACCTTCTAGAACAGTTATTTTTTTTACTTTTATTTAAACTAAACAGCAGTTCTTTAAATTTTCTTGACTTAAAAGTCCAGATTAGCAACAACAAGTTGGATTACAGCGTTTTTAGAAAACCCACTTTTTGCGATATGTTGATACCAATTACTTCCAATCATGCCACTAACGTAAAACATGCTGCGTTTAATTCAATGATTTATAGACTATTGAAAGTACCGATGAAAACGTTTAACTTTCCTAAAGAATTAAAAACTATTAAAATAATTGCACAAAATAATGGTTATAACTCGTATCTAATAGACAAACTAAATAGAATGAATAAATCAATGACATTAAAATTAGCATTTCCCCCGTCTCAGGACTTGAAATTAAAACAATGGGTTAACATTCCATATTTAGGTATGAAGATTAGTAATGTTCTAAAGAAGCTGGATTTTAAAATAGCCTTCTATAATAATAACACTTAAAAAAGTCAATTAACGAATAATAAAACAGCGAATCCTAAGCTAAACAAATCAGGAATTTATAGAATTAATTGTAGTGATTGTAATAAATTTTATATAGGTCTAACGGGGCGGAATTTCAAATTAAGGTTCTCAGAACATATGCGAGCGGTTAAATTAAATTATGAAAATTCAAGTGTAGCTAATCATGTTTTAGACACGGGACATCATTTTTCAATAGACAATTTAGAAGTGCTGTTTGGTTTAAATAAAAGTAAAAAAAAAAGTGTTTTAGAATGTTATTTTGTAAAAGGAAGTTTACTTTTACAACCAGGCAATGTTCTTAATGACCAACCTGAACTCACAAATTCACTGTTAATAAACCCTAGCATTGTAAAAACGGTCTTTCCACATAAGTCATGACCTTTTTCGTCATTTTCTATTTTATTGTACTTATATTTTTGTTTGAAGTAGGTAGTTACAGTATATTGAATTTTAGTTTAGTTTCTCTAGAACTCCTGACGATGTCGCAAGGCGAAATGTGTGCAATAAACTGGCGCACGATTATGTAAATATAACTTTTGTTTTCAATTTTTTATTCTTAACTGACATATACAGATTTCAATATGCCCGCATATTTAGATTTGATAACTAAGGCTCGTATTATAGCGAAAATCAAAGGTCAAAGGTCAATTAGAGCAGTAGCACAGCAATTTGTCATAAATAAATCTACTGTGCTAAAAATTAAGAAACGCTTGGAGGAGAAAAGAACATTATATAAAAGAGGTGGTTCTGCTCATCCCCGAATATTCACGCGCTAAGAAGATGCCCTGCTTTTACAATATTTAAGTGAAAACCCTGTTGATACCGTTAGTATTGCTAAAATCGCAGTAAATTTTCTTGGTTCACTATCCACAGCCTGTCGAAGAATCCATGAATCGAACTTGAAAAGTTCTATGGCGGTTTGAAAATTACAATTAACAGAGGAACACAAACAAGCTCAATTACTATTTCCTTTGAATTACGTTTATAGAGATTTGCCTTTTTGGCAAAATGTCATATTCTCTGAAGAAAAAGTTTTTCAGTCTAGGCACAATGGTCGTATACGTGAGTATAGATCGCCGAATGCACGATTTAATGAACAATACACTCGGATTCAAGAAAGATGATCCCTGCGTCACTACTATATAATTCTATCAAAGAATTATGTCTATTTCCGAATAAGAAATAGTATCAACTTGTATAACAAGGATAGCATAAGCGAATGCATGTGTTTTCAGTGCGATGCAAGCACGACATACGTTTTATAGAATTTATTTGAACAAGACAAAGACGGAGTGATTGCATGGGCTGTATTATTTCATACACTTCCGTTTAGCGTTTTGGTTTTGACTTTGACATTTCTAGTAGTTGGATCGTTTCATTTCGTTTCACAATTTGTTTGTTGTTTCAATCTTTATTAAACCAGAATGTCACGACGCGGAAAACATTACGGTCACAAGCTCAAGGACTCGTTTTAAATTTATTACAATATTTCGAGCAAGAGACGGTTAATGGTGATCCTCTAATATCCCTTACATCTGTACAACAGGTAAACATTGTGAGATTTAACATTTTACAAATTCTAATGAATATCTTTTAGCGAGTAGCAGATGCATTGAAGGTAGGAGTAGCTACAGCAAAACGGATAAAAGCCCGATCACTAAATAGTCCTGTTCTATCTAGTCCAGGGAAGAAAAGGCCCCATATAAAAGCTAAAACAGACAGTTTGGCAGAATGCTCTAAAATGAGTATCCGAAATACATTATACACGATATATTTACAGAGTAAGACCTTAAAAATGTTGAGTATTGAAGTAATATCTTTAATTTTAGAAAAGCATGTTACAGTACTAACTTTAAATGCAGAAATTGCTGAAAACAATACTATAATAAACATATCGGTAGAGATGGATATGGAGACGATAAAGTGAAGGCTATGTGGAAAGAATCACTAGACCAATGTACAGAAGAAATCTGGAAAAACTGTATCAATCAAACTGAAAAACTTATACAAGACTGGTATGACAGAGAAAGCCGTATAGATTGTGAAATCGATGACTTTGTAATTAATGTTAGTGATTCTTCAAGCAGCAGTGATAGTGAAGACAGTGACACAAGTGACATATAAAAATACGTTTTATATAGAAAGTGTAATGTTGTATTCACATATAACGGGTCATCGAAATTGATTGTCATGGTCGCTCCTGTGATTCTGCGATAAGTTGTACACACCGAACCCAATAATGGAGGTAGACACTACAAACTTTTTGTTGGCATGCTGGTTGATAATATTTTTTAGGTTAAAGTATGACATAGTTATTGTTTATAAAGTTATAACTCTAAAGCTAATTACACTTGTTTAAAAGCGTGTGAAAATAATTAGTATTATTTGGTTTTTTAATTCAATTTATTTCAGAAAATTTGCAGTAATCATTTTTTTAAGAATTATATGCATCTGTTTTTTACAATACCTTTAATAGATCTACATTCTGACAATGATTGAAGATTCTAAAAATTACCTTATTTTTGCTATTAGAATCGAATGTAGTGTGGCCTAACATAAAATAGAGAATATATTGAATTATTTTGTTGGATATTATTCTTACATAAATGTAGATCATAATTAGTTTCGCAAAATTATTTTTTTTTTAAATGGAATACATCTTATTCATTTGAAGTTCGCAGATAATATTGTGGTTTCGGTATTATCCTAACCATAATATTAACAAAGTTTAATAAATTCACAGTCTATTTGGTAATGTAATTATCTATTGAGTATTAATAGTTGAAAAAATGTAATCAATTATTTGTCAGTCTAAATGAACTTTTATTTTAAAACTGAGGTTAATAGACGTTCTTATATTGATATTAAAATGTTGACTCTTGAGAAGAGCAGTGGAGTTACTATATCTTTGTCCTACTAGTTCAATAAATGTTGAATTATTTCCCATATACTTCACAATACACTGGTGGCCACACATTTTTTATAGAAATTTATACCTTGAAATATTGTAATGATACAAAGGCAAATTAAAAGTTAACAGTACACTTAAAGAAAATATATATACAGAAAATGTCATTTTTGCATAAATTACATTGTGCTCTTTATAAATATGTGATTAGTTGTTCATGTGTTGACGTACATTTTTTACTCATTAAATTAACTTTGAAAAAATATATTATACGCCCCTTTTTATGTATTTCCTACTATTTAATGAATTATTGTATCATAAGTTTATATAAATATTTGTTAATACATTTATAAAAATAAAATATGGCTGCACATTTTATTTTAAATTAAAAACAAAACTTCTGGTAATTGTATCCAGGTGCCATTCAAACCAACATGTATTTCAATCTTCGTTAAAAGAAAGAAATACATTTTTATTAGTATTACGGAGATAGTGTTCGCTCAAAATTCTTATGAATGTGTAAGGCACAAATTAAAAGAAGTGTAAATAAAACTATTGTTATATAAAGAAAAAGACAAGAATTTGGATATAAGATTTTATTTTTGAGAAACATCCAAAAGAAAATTAAAATAATCACTGAAAAACAGTCATAGAATTAGTGTTGAATTTAAATTGTTATGTCTTTATTTTGCATGTCTTCACATGGAATCTATAAACTATATAATTATTAATTACCTCCAACTACACAGAAAAAGAACAGTAATCAGTTATAAAATAGTTTAACAAAATATTAATGAAAAGACATTTTAATCCGACAATAGTCGATTCATATATTATATTTAAATAATCATGTGCCAAACAGAAAATTATAACTAAAATTCAGTCTTAACTTAATTGCTTTGAGAAACAAATCTTTGATTTGGTTACAGTCTATCACATCCTTATATAATACTGAGATTGCCAGGCTCTACCATTTCAGTTGTTACGGTTGTATTTAATTCATCTAATCTGTTTATATATTTTTTAAAAGTGTAGCTCGACAAGTGTTTACTCTCTGCTTCATATTTTGAAAATGCATATTCCATATATTTTATACCTAAACAGTAAAATCCACCTCTTATATTTATAGGATGTAACTTCATTTCATGTAAAACATGTATACAATTTCGATCAAATTTATTTGAAGTAAATAAATTGTATTTATTGTTTGTTTTGTACCCACGTTATTTCTCAATAAAGTTCTATTATCATTTGTATTTTGGCACATGTTAAATTTAGTACATTAAAAGACTATTGAGTTTATATTACATATTTTTAATAAACGATAAAGGCGATTATCTAACTTAGTTATCTAATTATACATAACCTAAAATTAGATCGATCAATCTAACCGGAAAACGTAGAATGTCATCATTATAATTTCCATGTTCATTTTATAGTTTACAGTACTTATCATGATGGCGAAGTATTGATTTGAATCATACGATATTAAACAATGACGCAGGGATCATCTTTCTTGAATCCGACTATATATAGGTATACAGGGCAATCCAAATTAAGTGTTCACCATTGGTAACTTTGTTATTATTAAAGATACAAGATTGTTTAAATTAGCAAACTTGTAGTACTTTTAACGCTCTTTAAGATGGAAGAATAAAAAGAACAAATGAGCAACGCGTTTTCGAGTTTTGCCGAAAAATATTTTTTTTCAAACCCCTGTATATTATATCATTTTCTGCTAGAACTTTAATTTTTAAACAAAAAATCTTATAAGAAATTCTTTACTGGGATTAAAAATACTTGAGTTATAATGAATAAACGAAAACAGCTAAATTAGTTTTATAAACTTTATTTTATACATAAACTTATCATTAAAAGAAAATAAAAATCACTGATTTTTTCATAGAAGATGTTCAAAAATACCACCTTGTAGTTCAATACATTTTTGTACACGCTTCCGAACTTCTCGAACTGCCTTCAGTATGGTCCTACCATCTATTTGGTTTATCTTTTCACTAACTGCAATCTTTAGGGCGTTTACGTTTTCGTACCTTTGCTTATAAATCTGCTTCTTTAAATAACCCCATAAAAAAAAAATCAAGCGGCGTTAAATCTGGCGATCGGGGAGGCCACTGAATAGGACCATTTGTTCCTATCCATGAAGTGTTAAAAATAGTATTTAGAAGTTGATGAGTACCTCTGTAGTTGTGCGCAGGTGCGCCATCCTGCTGAAAATGCAGATTCTGTCTACTTATGAGATCCAGATCGTCTAAGAAATTATTCAAAATTTCAGTCAAAAATTCTATGTACCTTTCACCAGTTAGAGTGCCCTCATAAAAGAAAGGACCAACAATCCATGAACCGATTAAACCGCACCAAACATTAAAACTGAAACGGACTTGTGACGTCTTGGATTTACTAAAAGAAGATTTTCCTTTGACCAGTAATGATGATTTTTTTTATTGTACATTCCAGAATTTGAGAAATTCGATTCATCGGTCCATAAAATATAACGAAAGTTGTTTACATTTTGGCGACAAAAGTTAAGATACCAGTGGCAAAAAAACATTCTTCCCTCCGGATCCCCTGGCAAAAAAACCTGAACTGGTTTGTACTTATAAGGAATGAATTTGTTTCTTCAGAATCCTATGCACAGTACCGTGACTCAAATCAGATTCATTGACAATATCTAGTATGGAATTCTCACGGTTGGCCTCAAAATATGCGATAACTGCAATTTCCGTGGCCTCGCTTTTTATAAAAATCCTTTTTGTCCTTGTTTTGGCAAAAACACTCTCATTGCCTCTAAATTTTCGGTAAAGTCTCAGAAAATATTGCTCATGTGGTTGTGTTCGGAGTGGATATAATTCAGCGTAGTGTTCTTTTGCCCTACAAGAGGATTTTCTGCACACTAAATAAGATTCTAACATATCACACTTTTCTGAATGGGTAAAAATCATTTTTTTGTCAAATTAATAACTAGCACAATGAAACTTATAAGTGAAAAACTAATAAAACTGTACTAATATTTGACGTTTGGTAGAAAGACTTATCGTCGTTTTCATAGATACATAGAAATGCACTTGACTTAGCTGTTTTTGTGTATTCATTATAAATCAAGTATTTTTAATCCCAGTAAAAAATTTCTTATAAGATTTTTTGTTTAAAAATTAAAGTTCTAGCAGAAGATGATATAATATACAGGGGTTTCCATTTGAAAAAAAATATTTTTCGGCAAAACTCGAAAACGCGTTGCTCATTTGTTTTTTTTATTCTTCCATCTTAAAGAGCGTTAAAAGTACTACAAGTTTGCTAATTTAAACAATCTTGTATCTTTAATAATAACAAAGTTACCAATGGTGAACACTTAATTTGGATTGCCCTGTATATCCGGTACGAAACAGTGGACGTTTCAGCGTAAATGTATGGGCTTGGTGTAGCTATGAAGGGCTAGGAGTTTGCTTCAAAATAGATGGGCGGTTAAATGCCGAAAACTATATCCATATTCTAGGAAACGCAATGGTGTCTTCTGTTCGTCAATTATATCCCGAAGATTTTATTAATCAACATGACAATTGTCCTGTGCACACTGCTAATATTGTTAGAACATGGCTTGGTAATAATAACATCGAAACTTTGCTGTGGCCTGCTATCAGCCCAGATCTGAATCCTATTGAGAATATATGGGGTTTATTAACTAAGAAAATTTATATCCAAAATATTCGTTTTCTAAATGTGAATCATCTTTGGCATACTATAGAAAATGCGTGGGAAGAATTAGCGGCGGATGAAAATTACGTGCGGCAATTAATTAATTCAATGCCCCATCGTTTAAATAAAGTCATTGAAGGAAATGGCAGTATGACTAAATATTAATGTTTTCTTGTTTTGTTTTTATATTTAGTTTTATTAGTATTTTATTTTTCGGGTTGAATATTAAACAATTATATAATAAAATAAATTCTATTTAATGTTAAGATAATATCTTTACAAACGATAATTTTAATAAAATAATCATCAAGATAGAATATACTCAAAACCAATCATTTTGACCAAATAATGATGGCATTTAACCTATTAAATACAGGCAAAATAAGCCATTTTCACACCGGCAAAATAATGTCAAAATTAGCAATAAGACGTGTTTGCCACTTTATTGTACAGAACTGTACATTAAGTGTGTAATTATATATATTTGTGAAACAATGCCAATTGTTTTATTTGTTATTACTTGCTTATAATAAGTACCTAATTCAATTAGGTACTTATTATTAGTGAATGGACGGTAGACATTATCTACCTTCCATCCTGTCAATTGTCAAAGTATCATAATCTTATTAATATCGAAATGTGCCGAATTGTTATGACACGACTGCCGAATATCAGTTTTCGCGAATCATCTCTGGTTGCAATATTTTATCATAAGGAAGTCGCTCGTTGAACCAGTCATATCAATCAAATGGTCTGTAAATACATTTATTGTAGATCATATCAATTAAAAACAGATATGTATTTATTATATTATAAACGATTATTGTTGATTCTATATTACAAGATAAGAATGATAAAATATGTATAAAAATATAAATACGAGGAGTTATTTGGTAAAGAAGACTTTGGAATTTAAAAGTATCATTTTCATGAGGGTCGTCTAATTTATAATTAAGGTATATTTCAAAATATCAACGACTTATTCAATTTATAGTATATCAAAGAGTACTTAAAAACGTTTGGTGAATAATTGATTATTATCATCGTAAATTAACATCCCAATTTAAAGGATAATAATTATAATAACAATAAAAATAATAATAATATTTATTAAATACCCAACAGATTACATCCACAAAGGGTACAAAATTAACTATTATAAGTACAAATGCATAGAAGCTAATGCATAGAAACTAAGGCAAATCTACATTAAAAAAAATGAGGTGTGGCCACCACACGACTTTCTTATACGTATGAAACTGTTACTTCCGGTCCGAATTTTGAAATTTCATTTATACAAAAAAATATTCCAAATCCAACTATAAATACTTTTGTACTCTTCATAAATATAATATAGAATGCATAATTTACGACATATTTGCAAAAAATCGTTATTCGGTAAGAGTAAAAGTGTTACTTCAGGTCCGAATTTTGAAATTTTTTTTTATACAAGAGATATTTAAAAGTACGTTCTAAATACTTTTATACTGATAATGTACCTGCCTAGAAAGCATGACTTGCAAGATATTCGCAAGAAACTGATTTTCGATAAGAGTAAAAGACCTACTTCCGGTCGGAATTTCGAAAAACTTTATTAATACAATTTTTCTCAAATTTAATTTTAAGTACATTTGAATTCTTTATAAATTTGTTTAAACTTAGTAATTGACGAAATATTTGCAAAAGTCGATTTTTTCACTGAAGTAAACTACTACTTCCGGTATGCCGATTTTGCTCAAAATCTAATCAGTTCTCAAGAGGGAGATTATATTCTTAAATATAAAATTTGAAATTGATACCTATAGCGGTTTGACCGCTATCGTGGTCACACACACACAGAGAGAGAGAGACACACAGACACACACAGAGACATTTTTTAAAAACCACTTTTTTGGTATCAGGGGACCTCAAAACGTGGACATCTGCAAAAATCTCGAGGTCGAAAATTTTCATCATCACAATACTTCCTTATACGACGTATAAGAAAGTAAAAAATGAGGTGTGGCCACCACACGACTTTCTTATACGTATGAGCGTTTCAAACTATACAATTTTAAGAATTTTTTTATACAAAACTTATTCAAAATCCTATTCTAAGTACTTTCATTCTCTTAATAAATCGCTATAGAATGCATATTTTGCAAGATATTCGATGAAAAGTGCTACTCGCTAAGAATAAAAGTGCTACTTCCGGTCCGAATTTTTAAATTTCATGTATACAGAAAATATTGCAAATCCAATTGTAAATACTTTTGTACTCTTAATAAATATATATAGAATGCATAATTTAAGTCATATTTGCAAAAAATCGTTATTCGGTAAGAGTAAAAGTGATACTTCCGGTCCGAATTTTGAAATTTTTTTTATACAAAAGATATTGGAAATTAAGTTCTAAATACTTTTATATTCGTAGCGTACCTATCTAAAAAACATGACTTGCAAAATATTGACAAAAAACTGATTTTCGATAAGAGTAAAAGACCTACTTCCGGTAGTAATTTAGAAAAACTTTTTAAATAAAATGGTTCTCAATTTTAATTTTAAGTACATATGAATTCTTTATAAATTTGTTTAAACTTAGTAGTTGACGAAATATTTGCAAAATTCGATTTTTTCGCTGAAGTAAACTGCTACTTCCGGTCTACCGATTTTACTGAAAAACTAATAAGATGTCAAGAGGGAGATTATAAACGTAAATACAAAATTTGGAATTGATATCTACAGCGGTTTGACCGCTATCGTGGTCACACACACACACACACAGAGAGAGAGAGACATTTTTTAAAAACCACTTTTTCGGTATCAGGGGACTTCAAAACGTGGACATCTGCAAAAATCTCGAGGTCGAAAATTTTCATCATCACAATACTTCCTTATACTACGTATAAGAAAGTAAAATTGAAATTTCTCGCTGCGTGTACCAGAGGCGCCCTCCATAAAATATTTGACCGAACCATCGGCACCCAGAGGAGCCGGTGATGCCTTGAATGGAGACGCGGTATATGGACATCCATCCTGGAGAGAAGGTTGGGTGAGTCGATCCTATTTGTGAGGACGTTCAGTGCAAAGGACATACTTATGCTTTTTCTTCTTTCTCCCAACGAAATGAAGCCGTGCGCCTCCAACATTTCACCATAATCAACACCACGCGCAGGATAGTGCCCGTCGCTCCTATATGAGAGGTATTTCATGAGATTAAAAGTACAAATTTATCATGTGTTATATTATTATTATTGATTGTTGTTTGTTCATTTATCATTGTGGGACAAATGACTCAATTGAATTTGAATAATAAAAAAGTTTCACGTAATAGGTACTTGAATATTGCATTATGTCTTTTCAAATTATAATTCTTTCGAAAAGAGTTTCTAACAGCAGTATTCGGAATTTATAAGCAACACCGATATTTTTTAATCATTAGAAAGGACCAAATATACCAAATAAATAGTATCAACTTATATAAGTCTCCATCTTCATTAAAAGATTTATTTAATAGCATTAAAATAATATTTAAGATAACTTTGAATATCAATATTTTGAAATTTTATTTTATATTTTTAAAAATAATTTACACATTTGCATCAAAATTTTATTTTAATATTGATTATTTCTTGATCATCTCCCTGTATAGAGGGTTGCACATTAGTACGGCAAAATAAGTTTTAAATGTAAAATTTTCAATATTTTTAAACGGATTCTTATTATATACATCCTCCAAAAATATATTCAGGTTATACAGAATGTTGTGAATACAGGATCCCAACGTCTCCTGCTTTAAATTGATTGGTATAGTTTTTGATGCTGTTGTGGTGGAACATCTTGTTCTAAATGTAATTGCACCTTACCTTTTTAGGGTGTCGGGATTTTTAGTCAATGGCAATTAAAAATGGAGACGGTACATTAATAACAGAAGATCCACAAGTGGTGAATAGGCGAAATGAATATTTTAAAAGTCTATTAAACTTAGAAAGAATTATAAAACACCAAATTATGGAAAACCATAAACTTTCTACGAGAGAGACATGACTAAGTCATAGAAAAAGAAGAACTGATAGAAGCAATCAGGAATGTAAGAAATGGAAAAACTCCAGGACACGACAAAATATCAGCAGAGATGTTTAAGAATATGGGAGATCTTGGAATGGGGCTGCTTTTGGAGACCTAGAATAAGGTATGGCAGGAAGAAAGAGTACCCAGAGATTGGACGATTAGCATTATAATACCAATTTATAGCACGGAGGCAAAAATATTGCAACAATTACAGAGAAATAACCATATTCAGGAAAGTGGTAGAGCCAACACTTAATAAATCACAAAGTGGGCTTAGAAAATGGGAAAAAAAGTAGAATGCTGCCTAAAGTTAAAATATCCTACTTGGCTTTTATGGACATGGAAAAAGCATTTGACAGAATACTTAGAGAGAGTATATTGAATCCTGGAGGAAAGAAACGCCAACAATAAACTAGTAAAACCATGAGGAAAATAATTATAAATATATAATTAAATAATCTTAAATATTTATTCAAAACAAAAAAAGGAGATAAATATAGGTCTAGGTGGAGTCAGTTTACTGTTTATAGGCTATAGTACTTTTACCAATGTTGAGGTTATTATTTCAGATAGCGAGCAGAAATTCAAAGAGAATTTAAAAGTATGGAAAAAGGTATTGGCGGAAAAAGGAATGAAATGAAATACAATGAAAACAAAGGTAATGATGGTAGCTAGCGAATGAAGAAACGGGAGAAAATTGGAACAGGTGGATACATTTGAGTATTTAGACACTTCACTGGAACACAATGGGAACAACGATATTGAGATAAACCAAAGAATTCAAAAAGCTAATAGGATGTATTACACTATGACGATAGAATTTATCAATAAAAAAAATTACAAAAAAAATGAATGTGTTCAAAACAATATGCATATATTACATATGGATGTGACTCCTGGGTGCTATGAGTAAAGCAGAAGAGCATGTTGCAAGCGGCAGAGGTGAGATATCTTAGACTTAAGGCGGAGCTTGAAATAATTTACCGAAATGACTGCATGCACAGGCTTGAATTTATTGAGCAAAGACAACTAAGTTGGTAGGGCCACCTGCAAAGAATGGAAAAAAGTGTTCCAGTATAGACTGTATGAGAAGCAAGGAGTCCAGGTAGAGGAACTAAAGACCAGGCCGAGACAAACGTGGGACAATGTAACTGGAAACATTTTGTCGAAAAGAGGCAAGACGTAGACGAAAGCAAAAAAGATTGTGCAGGGTAGAAAGAAATGGTGTCAATTTGTGACTTACTCATGTCTCTCTCGTACAAAGTTTATGGTTTTCCATAATTTGGTGTTTTATAATTCTTTCTAAGATTAATAGACTTTTAAAATATTCATTTCGCCTATTCACCACTTGTGGATCTTCTGTTATTAATGTACCGTCTCCATTTTTAATTGCCATTGTTTTATTTTCATGACTGTTTCTAATATTTTTGAGGACCTTGTAGAATAGTTTCTGGTTCCATTTAGTGTCACTTTCAAGTTTTTCCTCGAATTTTACCTAAGCCTTTTGTTTAACTTCTTTTATCATGTATTTAACTCTTTTACTTTGTTCTTTATATGATTTAAGATTTTTTTCTTTCTTGTCTTTATCTTGTTTTAGTTCTTCTGACCACCGGGCCATTTGCTTCGCATTTTATTTATTTTTATTGTTTCCCATACCTCTTTTGGCGCTCTTAATATGATATATTTGAAAGCTGTCAATAATTCTTCAAGTTATATGATATATATATAGGTAATTTTTATTCTTTATTATATTCGCCATTTCTTTGTCTACCTACCTTTTCTTCAAAATATGTTGCCTTTTCTCTGTTTCGCAACTTGCATATTCTTATATTCTCATTAGTTTTTACTCGATATTTACCTATAATTTTTTGTGTTTGTTGGGTTATGTTTTTATACTTTAATCCGGATTCCACATTAGGTCTTGCTTCTACTAAGTAGTGATCACTATTTATTTCATTACTTCTTCTCACTCTCACATTTACTACAGATACATTACTACTTTTTTCTACTTTGATATAGTCTATAATTGACTTCTCGCTTATGTTGCGTGCCCCAACACATCTTACCAACACACGCATTATAGAACAGGATATTTTCAACTACATATATTCCTTACTTAGAAAGCACATATCAAGGAATTTCTAAAATGTTAATGACCGAAATGAAACAAATTACAGTTAGTAAAAAAGTTATTGACAGAAATTTTTTACTAACTGTACTTTGTTTCATTATCTTGTTCTTAATTAGTTTATCCTGAGGAAGCACAAATACCTTATGTGCGAAATATTGAGAAATAAAACGTTAGACTTCCTATAAAAATAAGTCTTTTTATTGCCGGATTCCCTAACACTCTTTTCTGACATTAATACATAACGGCAAAGACTACTTCAAACTATATATATATATATATATACATCTTTCTATCAAAGTCAGGCCAACTAGGATTTCATACAATTCTGAACCATCTATTTCTAGTAACCGTAGACAAAAAATTCTTACATAGGCGGACCTAAATGACATATGGTACACATGGAAATCATTATATACAACACTTTTTCTTTATAATAAAGTTTTTGTATATCGTCTCAAAAATACGGCAATCTCAAGCCATTGGCTTTTGGTAGCAACTCAGTCCAGTATATACACAAACATGTAATAGCACCGCTTTTCCTGAACCAGAGCAGGGTTGCCGTAACTTAACACATGAGAAGGGTGATTTTAACTTGCGAGTGCAATGTGGTTTACATTTTGTTGCCTCGTACAAAGCAAGACAGAGTAAGAAGCGGTATGGAAAATGATTATAGGTTGGGAATTATAATGGAACTTTAAAGGAGTTATTTTTTTTGTATTCAACTACAGTTCATGTTTAGTTCTATTTTATTAATTAATGAAACCTATTTGAATGCTAAAGTTATTAATTTCGATCATAAGGCATCTCATAAAAATTGATAGAAACAGTTTCTGACTGATTAATTTATTAATATCGAAATGATTAACCCCGAAAGCTCGGATAAGAGTTACGCATTTGTAATGCTTGCGTTTAATAGTTTTCTTTTTCAAGCAAAGAAGTTTCTTAATTCAAACAAATTAATTAACAAATTAAAATATTATGTACATTAGGACTGAATTGCTTGAATAATGTATGTGTATGTAGACTTAATGCCGAGCGTCAACTATCGCGCAGTGTTCCCAATTCCAAAAAACTTGATCAAAATATAAAATCTTTATCAATTTGTTTTAAATTTGATGACTAAGCATTTTTGATTCTCTTATTACGAATGTAAGAACACAAAGCTGATACAATATTGCGGAAAAGAAATGTTAAAAATTTATTTTACAATAGGTAGTGATAATAATTGATAAACTGCAGTTAATATATACCGTAAAGATAAACAGAATAATTACAAGTAGTATATTTTCAATTATCGCAAACTTTAGTAATACTATTAGGGCTGAAATGAAACGTATAAAACGTGTATAAAAAATATATTTATAGGAGAAATACTTATACCGGGTGTCCCGTAAAAAACGCCAACAATAATAACTCCGTTATTTATTGTCCGATTTTATTGAAACAAAAAGTCAGTTAATTAGCATCAAAAATACTACAAGAAAGTAGTGTTTTAGTTGTTTTCAGTTGTTTTCATTAATGTCAAACGATAGTCAACTTTTTTATTTTAAATGGAAACAGATATATTTTTGACAATATTCGGATTGGATTTTCTTTTCTGAATTCATCGATGTATAAACATGTCTATTTTTTGTAAACGATTATTGAAAGAAAACCATTTATTAAAATTGACCATGTTTTTAATAAATTATGTATAACATTTCGAATGTGCTATGAAACATTGAAAACGTAAGTATTATAAGTATTATTCTAAAAAACAAAACAAAACACTTCACAATAATTGTTCAAATTGCCCGCCACCTTGTTCAATACATAACGCACATCTCCTAATTACTCCACGAGTCGCATTTAAAAGACAAACGGCAGGTATTTCTTGACAAGTGTTAATAATTCTTTGTCTTAAAATGTCAACATTTTCTGGAGGTGTCAAATAAACTCGATCTTGTAGATAAGCCCACAACCAAAAATCTAGGGGCGAAAGATCGGGTGAACGCGCAGGCCACTCGATAGGATGGGATGTTCCTATCCACCTATTTCCAAATTGGGTGTTCAACCAATCAGTATTTACTCTGGCGTTGTGAGCGGGGGCCCCATCTTGTTGATAAAATATTGTATTTAAATTTGCCAAAGGTAATTCATCTAAAAAGTTTTGGTGATTTTCGTTTAATAAAGTGTGATACTTTTCTTGATTTAAGCAACCATCTATGAAAAATGGCCCAATTAATTGATCGCCTAAAATACCACACCAAACATTTACGCTGAAACGTCTTTGAAAATTATTTTCAACGACAAATCTCGGATTGTCTTGGCTCCATTGTCGATGTATGTTTCTATTAAAAATACCATTGTTGCTAAAAGTGCATTCATCAGATCAAATTATCATTCTGTAAAAACTCCGGTCTTGTTCTAATGCATTTAAAAAAAGTCGACAAAACTGTATTCTTCGGCGTTGATCATTTTGTTCTAATGCATTAACTTTTCGAGCTATGTACGGTTTAAATTTGTGTTTTCTTAAAACACTATGGACTGTAGTTTTTGATACCCCAATATTATGTGCAATTTCGCGAGTCGAAGTTCCTGAATTTTCTTGTAGTGCAAGAAGAACATCATATTCCGTATCTTCGGCGAATCTACGTCGCTGTGTTTTAGGTTTTTTAAATGATCCATAATTCCTCAAATTCGTTTCAATTCTCTGAAATATTTTCGAATCTGGAACTTCTCTGTCCGGAAAACGAACGCTGTAACGCCGAACTGCTTGAAGACGATTTTTATTCAGTCAAAAAACACTTGCAACATGTCTGTTAACTCATTGTTATTCATTTTTACGAATATGTATACTTTTTTTGTGGCAAAACGTTCAAGCAGAACAATAAATAAGACTTAATAGACACTCACACTGACGTTTATTGACGTTTATCGCATTTTTGTTTTTTCATGGCACATTCCAAAATTTATAAATAATGGAATACAAAGATGAAATTTATTAGGTGTTTTATATTTTTTTTCAATAATTGTTTATCAAAAATAGATATTTTATACATTGTTGAATTCAGAATAAAAAATCCAATCCGAATATAGCCAAAAATATATCTGTTTCCATTTAAAATAAAAAAGTTGACTATCGTTTGTCATTAATAAAAACAACTGAAAACAAACAAAACACTGCTTTTTTGTAGCATTTTTGATGCAAATTAACTTTATTTTTGTTTGAATAAAATCGGACAATAAATAACAGAGTTATTATTGTTGGCGTTTTTTACGGGACACCCGGTATAAATAAAGTACATTGTTAGAAATATTTATTTGTAATAAAAGTTAAGTAAATTAAAGCTTTGCATATACCGAAGAAAATATTTTCTTGTTTTCGTTTTTTTAAATTAAGAAAATTGGTATTAAAGTAATTAAAATGCTTTTCTTGCGTGAGAAATAGATTTATTCAACTTAAGAAAATGGTAAAATTGGTTTAAGTAAATAAGTTACTTCAGTAGTATAAGTTGGTTATCACTTTAAAAAAATGGGATTTATTTCCTAAAAGCAAATATTTATTTGCGCCAATTCAATTACACATTTGAACTAAGTAACTTGGCGATTTGTTATAGGAAAGTACTTTCTTGATAGAAGCATAATATTTATTTAATATAAAAAATATATCTATTCATCACACATTCACTGAACTAATATTTATTTTTTTTTGTAAGTGACTACCATGTAAACATCCACTATAGACTAAATGAGCTTAATCTTAGTCTAACCGAAGTTACAAACTGTTTTGAAGTTTATAGAAAAATATTCTTTTATCACAAAACTAGAGAAGGGAATACCTATACTTTTTATTGGCTTTATACCCCCACGCTTTAGATAAAAAGATGTGTGACTATTTTCGCCTTAAATAACTTAAAAACAACCATTCTGAAAAATAATAGAAAGAAATCCTCACTATAAGTTAAAATTGGTTACAATATCGAAACAATAACAAATACACTTGTATACCATTGTGCAAAACAACACCCCTTTTTCTGAAGTCGAGCTTGTCGAACTTAATTATTTATGAATGGCGAATATAAAAAACATTCCTGTTTTAATAGATATAAAGGAACTGTCATGTCGTACTTAGATAAGTAGTTTTATGATCTTTTTCTTGCAACTGAAGTTACAAAAAAAAACGGTCGCCAATGTTTTTTTCTGACCTTTTTAAATGTATGACTCCCTGGGTAGAGAGCCATAAATCTTAAAGGCTTATTTTCAAGCTATAATTATTCCTAAACTCTGTGTTAAATTAATGTAGAGGTATTTTCCTGACATCGTAAAAATTATAATAATACTGTGTAGGCTATTGTTTCATATATTACATAATAATGCATTATTTTTTGAAATGAAAGAACAAATAGATAATTACAAAAATTATTTCAAAAACGTTTCTGTAGAAGGTATAGAAAATCTCATTCATCTAAACCTTATATTTAATCTTGCCAGTAATTTTTATTCATAGGTACTGAAATAATTTTAAAAAGTTATTGGAATTCTTTTCTTAACTCCGTAAATGATAGACGGGGTATTTCCGTGTTAATCGCAAGTTAGTAAATGCAAGAAGTAGACGCCTTTCTTCTAGTATATACTTTTTGAGTACGATATAGGAAAAAAATGAGGTGTGGCCACCACACAACTTTCTTATACGTATGAGCGTTTTAAACTATACAATTTAAAAAAACTTTTATACAAAAGTTATTCAGAATCCTATTCTGAGTACTTCCATTGTCTTAATAAATCTCTATAGAATGAATATTTTGCAAGATATTCGAAAAAAAGTGCTACTCCCTAAGACAATGTGTTACTTCCGGGCCAAATTTTTAAATTTCATATATACAAAGAATATTGCAAATCCAGCTCTAAATACTTTTGTACTCTTGATAAATATATATAGAATGCATAATTTACCATATTTGCAAAAAATCGCTATTTGGTAAGAGTAAAAGTGGTACTTCCGGTCCTAATTTTGAAATTTTTTTTATACAAAAGGTATTGAAAATTAAGTTCTAAATACTTTTATACTTGTAACGTACCTGTCTAAAAAGCATACCTTGCGAAGGATTCGCAAAAAACTGATTTTCGATGCGAGTAAAAGACCTATTTCCGGTAGGAATTAAAAAAAACTGTTTGATAAAATTTTTCTCAAATGTAATTTTGAGTACATTTAAATTCTTTATAAATTTGTTTAAACTTAGTAATTGACCAACTATTGGCAAAATTTAATTTTTTCGCTGAAGTAAACTACTACTTCCGGTCTACCGATTTTGCTGCAAAACTAGTCAGATCTCAAGACGGAGATTATACACGTAAATACAAATTTTGGAATTGATATCTATAACGGTTTGACCACTATCGTGGTCACACCCAAACACACACACAGAGAGAGAAATTGTGTCTGGACATTATTGAAGCGACCTTTATCTACAGTTCTTTATAAAATATATTATTAAAATTGTTGGTTGTTTTTATTTACCTAATAAGGATTTTATAAATTGGTTTCAATAAATAATAATTAATAAATAAGTTTACTGGCTTTCATATTAAAAAAAATGACAATTTCACTGACAGTTTCTAACCTATTTGCAAATATAATCTCAAGATTCACATTTACAAAGTACAAAATACCTAAAAAGATGATTGCTTGATTTTGAAGTGTACGAGATTTTTCTGCACACAATTGCACATCGGGTCTAAAATTTGCTGAAGAGTAAATGTTTCTAAAGAACAGACGATTACATAATTATGTATTAACGAATTTATTAAGAAGAACTGGAAGTTAGAACGTAAATGTACCTAGTTACGTTCCACGTGAGCGATCTAAATTAGATCTTGCTATTTGTCCTATGTCTCCTATGGTTTTAGTTTATGGGGCAATTCTAAATTTAAAGTAGACATAAATAGGCCCAAAATCTCAAGATAATCATGTAGAGACATGTAAAGTTTTTCTAAATTGTCCAGGCAACATTAAGAAAGACATTATTGTATTATCAAATCATTAAATATCAAATAATGTCATTTTGCGCAATTTTGATTCATTTTTTTATCTCCTTTTGTAGTTAAAAATATTGTTTAATTAAAATAAAAAGCTTTCCTTTAAAAATTTTTTTAAAAGATTTTATATTAAAAATTTCAGTGATTTGTAGGTATTTAATAATAGACATTTTCGATAAAAACCTTCTTTACATTTACTAATACCGCGCAATAAATACCGCGTGCATGTGAATAAATTAAAAAAGAGAGCCCAATGTTTCAAAACGTAAATGCGCGGTGTTTTAAGCGCCCGATAATCACCTCTATTTCTAAAGCAATGCGAAGGGTCACAAAGTCCACCGTTCCGCGGCGCTTCATTGTGGAAATACTCGTACAAATATACAATATACCACGCAATGGCAATCCGCACGGAAGCAATCATGTGGTGTAAAAGTGAGGATAGCAGGTAGTAAGAATCACGATGCATCTAGACCTTTATGTTAGAAAACAAGCATTGTTGCCAGGCTTAATTGGCTCAGAATTGTGCATATGTAACTATATACAGTATATTACAACAACGACTTCAAGCGGCATAACCTAGAACTAAACAAACGGTTATTCCTACAAAGCTGAACCATCATAAATGTCCATTTTTTTCGTAACCGGCAAGTTCTAAACAAAGTCAACTCTGCTGGGTGACAGCGAAATTGAGGGTCACTTCAAATTGTAGTGGGGCGATTACTGTACGGTTGGAGTTAAAGAAGTTATATAGGGAAAACGATCCTGAGCCATATATATGGTTCAGGTTTGTTTGCCTGGCTCAAGATTGTGCATTCATCGTGCTATATTTGGCCTGACTTTGTATGAAAGATCTATATATATATATATATATATATATATATATATATATATATATATATATATATATATATTAATGAATAGTAATAGGAATTTTTAGATGATGTCTATTAACGCGGTCATTAAAATTTTAGAAATTCCTTGATATGTGCTTTCCAAGTAAGGAAAAGTTCATAAGCAAACAGAAAATAGTAAAAAATACTCTAACGTCAACATTTTGAAAATTCCTTAATATATACTTTCTATATTGTTATGTTGAACTAAACAGTTGAAAATACCTTGCACCATCTAATTAGCGCTTTATATTTCGGTACGTAATGATTGAAATTAGTTTTGCAAAAAATTAAAGATTTAGAACTGGGCTGCCTACTCATCTCTTATCCTTCTCACCCCAATGTATAATAAACTTAAATGCCAGCCTCCGTCACCGAACTTGTCAAATATTTTCAAAAAAAATTAATAACTCGAAAACCATTGACTCAATTTGGAAAAGGAAAAAACAGATAAATAGACAGTTTAAAGCAGTACTAGAAAATCCAAAAATATATAGGGTGAGTCATTTAAAAAAATTGAATTCCGTGCATTTACGGTGAAACCAGCAACAACAAAACGTAGCGAAGGGCGTGGCTACCACTTCCAATGTCAGAGCTCAACTGACATTCGGCATTCGGTTCATAGGGGAGAGTAATTTCGCATCGCTTCTGCGCAGTAAATGGCATAAGAAGCAATTTTCGTAATTATTTATTTTCTAAATATTTGAATTTATGAAAAAGTGAACAACTATCATTTTTCTTACTTATGAAACCATTGTACTAATTTTTTTAAAAAAACTACAATATTTGCTATATTGCAAGTAATAGTTATTTTACGAAAATTGCAATGGCTGTTTAATTATTTTTATGTATTTTTGTAAATAAAATGTATATATGTATATCGAGTTTCTTTTTGCAACTTAACCATAACATACAATTATTTCTTAATTACCTTGCCACTAGCCCGGACGGGAATCGAGGTCATTACGTAAGGATACCCATCTTTTAAAATCTACTGGACCGGAGTCGAGGTACAGCATGAATTTTACTCTATCCGCTGACCGGAATCGATGCGCCCCGGTTTATAATACCCGAAATAATAATATCACCCTACCCAGGCATAATCTTCATCTCTCAAGTGTAAGCCCTCATATTATGGGAATTAAAATGTACAATCACCTCCCTAATGTGTTCAAATCACTACCAGCTCCGATATTCAAAACAAGAATTAAAAACGTACTCCTAGGGTGTCCACTTTATACATAAATGAATTTTTTCAATCACCACCATAAGTGAATTGCATACATATATATTTTAAAAAAAATATATATTTAAAAAAAAATTATATCTATATATTATAATTATTTTAGTAATTATCTTGCAATATTTCAACAACCTATATATTTTTCTTATTTTTATATTTTTATTGTTTTGTAACCACTTATTGGGTGGTGGCTAATGGATATTTATAATTATAAAGGGAGTATCCCGATATCATTAAAAGAGCTAGGTATATAAGTTGTACCCTTACTTACTTTAGGTTAGGTTAGATAAGTAACTCTTTGATAATGGCATAACAGCCGAAACATATGTTAGATAATTCTAATAAAACTGTGTGAAATATAGCCAAGTGTATTATTCTCGACAATTAAATTAATTTATAAAATGTTTCACCAAGATGTGTCTGCAACATCAATTAAGGAAAGGGGAGAGACATTCTGTGGCGTTAGAAGAATATATAAGAAACTGGAAAATATTTCGTTTTTCTCGATACGATAAATAGAATTCGTAAAATTGAAAATTCTTCTCTATATTTCTATACTAAGTGTATATTTAAGTCAAGTACGTTTTTTTAATAAATTTCATGAAGTCTGTATACTTATAAAGTAAGGTTGCACGGGAAGCTTTAATCTTATCAGATTTATTTAGATTGTATTGATTTATCTTACCAATTTTAAGTGTACGATATATATACATATATATATACAGATTGTCGTAGTTAAAAGTTAATATGCATCTTCAAATACACACACATAAACATGTACCTATGTATAAGACCGGTGGTGTGGGGAGATAGTGGGGAGATCGAGAGCGGGGACAACACATTCGTTCCATAACTTTAGAGCGTGAACGTACATACAGTATCTGAGCAATCTCGCAAATATTAATACCGCTGAAGGAAATAGAGCGATTGATTTGGATGGCTTACGAGAACACCTTCTTAACGCCATACAAATGATTACTCCTGAAATGCTATCGAATGTAAGAAATGGGTTTTATAATCGTTTAGGGTACTGCTTGATGCAAGAGGGACAGACATTTGAACATCTTCAACATTAAATTTTGTATAGTTCATTTAATATTTTGTGTCGTTTTAAATGTGAGAATTTTATTTAATTTTTTTATAAGAATTTTATTTTAGTTACAAATTTTATAGAGTTTTGTTTCAGTTCAATGTTAATACATCAGTTACCAAAATATTATACAAAAGCCGTAAAGAGCGTAGCAATTCCTTAAAGCAAACGTCTACACACTAACTTTCAACGTTTTGCACTAAAGCCTCGGTACCCCGGTGTCCCGATATGAACTGATCTGTACTCCCCTACTATCGTACCCCTCCAATTCATGTTTGCATGCACTTGTGTGCGTGTTTGTGTTTCCCTATATCTACTTTTATTTCAGTCAAACGGTATATAGATTTATACATGTTTTTCAATTTCATAATGTCTATATGAGCTTTTGTGTCAACTTAGTGTGCATAGAAATTGAAAGGTAAGGGTCTCAACTATTCATGTTTATCGCAGTATTTTACATAATATACGTTCGTTAATTTATATCTGTATGTATTCAGTGACTATACAATCTGGAAATTACAACTGATACCCACTACTGTTCCATTCAACTAGATATTTACTACAAATTAAATATACTCAATATACTAGAGAGGAAAAACGAAGAATAGTAATCAGGGTAAGTACTTTTTATACATGCAATAACTACAAAAGTCTCTTCCCTTACTTTACATAAATTATTGCTACATTAATATCAAGCATAAACGCAATGAAAGTTATTTGTAAAAAAAGAAAGGATTGTATGCCAAAGGTTATTTCAATTTAATTTTATCCTGTACTTGATGGATCACCCAAGTGAACTGCATACTCTCAATTTTATACCTGTTGGATGATATTTTTTTGTGATTTTGTTGAAAAGGTATAAAATACGTTTGCATTTTTAGTGTAGAAAAAATACAGAACTATTAAAAAATATATTAAGGCACCTATCCTATAGACAGTCATACCTAATATTAATGATACTGATATTATGGGTGTCAATTAGGGGAAATTATAGTTTTCAAATAATTATTTGGTGCTCTATTTCATGAAATTCTTTTCATTTCGTGAAATAAAGAGCCACCATGTGTAAATCACTTGCGTCATGTGTTGGTTAAGGTGGTTCTACTTTTTTAAATAAAACCGAAATTTTAGTTTTTGACGTTATTTTTCTCTACGTGCTCGGTGGTACAGATAACGTAGATTCACAACAAAATAAAACTGATTTCATTGCCGTCGTCGGCCGGTCTATAATGCAGGTGGTACATACATATGTTTAGTATTACTAGGTCTGGTGGTGTTTGCAACCGTTATCAGTGTTTGTGTGTGTGTGGGTATCATAATTACTAGAGTTCGAATTTTTATGCACCAGAAATGCTTTAAATATGCTCTTAAACATGTCAAGTTTTTTCCAGAAATGTGTCAAATATATGCTTCGCTTTTACAATTTATGCTTACTGGAAATCAAGGAAAGAGTAGTAAAACAACAAAAGATAATCTAAATTACGTTTATACATAAAAAAAATATTATTACATAATATAAATGATAACACTCAGTGTTATCCCACTGGCGATTTGGTGAAAGCCAAAAATACTACGTTTAACAATCTTTTTTTGCTTTATACAGATTTCTACTGAAGATGACAATTTAGTTGCCGAAATACGTATATAGATTTTTTATATATTTTTTGTGGTAAGGGATTTGCATTTTATTTCAGAGTTTTAACCACAATCTCCACTCATTATTAGAACTATGGATGTTACTTAATAACTATTCACTTTCGCAATGAGATCTACTTAACTTATTATTGTACCAATTAATAATTAAAGGCTTTTCTAGATTTTCGACACTTAAATTACGTCTTCTATCACTTAAAATATTTTTATACGTTGAAAATGTTCTTTCTACGTTAACTGAAGTAATAGGTGCGTATTTTAATGATGTCAGATGTTCGAAGTCTAAATGTAAATTATTTGACTTAATGATAACATTTTTGATATCTCTGTTAACTTTTGAAAACCGTCATTCTTTGTTGTAACCTTAGAATAAGTAAGATATATAGAGAGAGCATAATGTCAGTGTGTAGACAAAAAAAATGAAGCCTTGTGAGGTATGGGCAGGGTAAAAATGTTGCAACCTTGGCGGGTTGCCTACCGTTAGTTATCAACAAAACGTATTAAGTAACAGAACACATGTAACAAAATGTATTAAGTTATATAAATTCGAATATTATTATTTTTTAATTGTTTATAGATGAAAGCTACTTCTGTAATAATTATACTTTTAAAAAACGGTTTATAGATTTTTCTAAAAATAAATATTTGCTAATGCCCATGAGTTACTCGTAAACCTTCAATACATAACTGAAGTAAAAATGTTACTTAAAGATGCCTTCCAGAACAATTAATAGTTCTGCAAGCATAGAAATGTGTGTCATTCAACTGTAATATTCACTTAATATTTACTCTATGTAAAACTGAAATTAATAATTAAAAATGTGTGTACGTACTTAGGTTAGCAATAGTATAAACAACTTACACATCAACAAATTTATATACATATATACTATCTGTCCATCGGATTTTTTAAGTCACGTGATTAATTTTGATCCATATGAATTAAATCAACACTTCTGGCTCAAATTCATTACTTACAAAATAGAATTACACATTTAAAAATAAAGAGCTTACAATGCTTATATCTAATATTTTTTATATTTTATACTATGTTTTATTCATTGCTTAAAATTAGCTATATCTATCATAATGAAATTTAATAAAACAGTGTAAAACAATAATAACCGTTGGGGTTATGAACAAAATTTACCGGTCTGTCATTCATTCATTCATCTTACAACATATGGGTTATGTACAGTTCCTTAGTATGTATTTATTAAAAAGAACATAATAGTGGAATAATATCTCAATATATTTAACAACAAATCATGTCAGTCTGAATATAGAACACATAAAATGTTTAAATGGACCTCTACCTATTTTCTAGTGACAATTTTTTAATGGAATTATTTTGTGGAAAATTAGTTCAGTTCAAAATAATTTTTGTTTTATGGTTATTTTTACAATTTGTGAGTAATTATCATTGGAAAACCATATAATAATTTAGCTCAGCAGTAGTACTGTTCTATTTATAAGCACCATAGAAATTTTAATAGCAATAACTCCTCACTGAGTATATGCTACATTAGTGAAGCTCCGGGTGACATACATCTGAAAAATAAATGGAAGAAGTAATTTTTGCAACAATCTTTACCCAGGATATGTTGTTCTAGGAGAAAGAGCATTTTTAGTAAAGGAAGCACTAGGAATTCTGCAAGTGAATTTTAGTTATTCTAAAAGAAGAACTCGTAGCACCTTAAAATATCTCATTTCAGTATCTGTGTTAAAAAAGTGTAAGAATATGCAAAAATTAAATAGTATAGATAAAATTGTGATTGTATTTAATGCTCTAATTAACATATACAGCAAGAGCGCGCGAGGTATGATCACCCGATGGTATACGTAAACTCGCATCTAAACGTGGTCCGATAATACATATTAGAGTTACGGCATAACATACTAGCATTGCCTGCTCATATTCGAACTCATAGTGATCTAATTATTTTTTCGCAGATTGACAAAAAGAACAAATTAAATTTTCTCTTTAAGTGATGACGATTGCTTAGATAACTAAGTCGATAATAACGCGAAGATTGTAATACTTATAACGTAATTATGATTATCCTTATGAAATTAAATAATAATGTAGTTGTGTAAAAAGTTATAGCAGTACAACTGGGTTTTAGAATGAAATAAAAACAACCCGCCTGAAACATCTGCAGAATAAACTAAGATGTCTAGAGAAAAATAAATAAATAGAAATTTCAAGGTAAAAAAAAACTATAAATAAGTATAACAGAAATACCATAAAATAACACAAAAACCTACGTGCATTCCTCTTTGCAGCCAATACGCAACTGATCTAAATATCTATATCTGGCGAACACAGCTGGCGGAGATCAATTTTCCGAATATACGTCCGAAGAATATCGACTGGTATCGGGTGATCATACCCCGCGCGCTCAAGCTGTATATACAGCGTGAGGCACCTCATTTCCGTCGGTTTATATACGAAAAGCGGTAATATTTTTTATTTTTATTTTTATTAAAGGTTGTGTAGGTTCATTAGGGGCACGTTTTAAAATTATTTTGAAATATACAGAGTGATCCAAAAAAATTTGGCACACCAAACTTATGAAAATTTAAATGGAACGCCCTGTATATTATGGGATATTTTGATGCTATAGGCTAAATTAAGGCCACTTACTGTTATATTCCCTATTCCTAACTCAACCTCTTATCGAGATATTTCACTATTTTTGAAAATGTAGATCAAAATTTCAGAGACATTGCTGTCTTCCATAATTAAGCGAATTATTTTAAATTATATTTAATGTATAGTCAAAGCAATAGACTCTAAGATAAGCTAAAGTTGATATCTAAAAATTATACAGGGTGTTTAAAAGGTACATTTGTGTTTTGACTAATATTAAAGGCAAATAACTTTCTTATTTTAAATGGAACACCCTGTATTTATTGCCATATTTAGATTTTAATTTTAATTGTTTTTAAAACTGTATTAGGGTTTCCTAAACGTATCTCTTATAGTTTTTTGGTAATTTAGGATTTTCAATTTCAAACACTAATTTCTTGCAAAATATTTTTCAAAATGCTAATATTTATTAACCTATCAGGTTGATTGGTTTTGCTTCACATTAATGAAAAGGCGTCATAACTAGGTAAATAAAAAATACATACTTTATTAAACAAACAACAAACTTAAATTGTAAAAGAAAACTAATGTTTTAACTAGTGCTCGAAAGAATGTCCATCTGTTTCAATGCATAATCGGATTTTCTCTTGAAAGGACTGTTTAACTCTTGTTAAAATATTTGGTGTTATAGAACGAAACGCTATTCTTATTCGTTCTCTCATATCGTCGGGTGTGGTTGATGGTGTATCATAAATGATATTTTTGACATATCCCCATAAGAAACAAGAAAATGGGCGTGCTTAAAACCACACAGCAGAAGTGTAAACTTCATCAAGGCGAGGTTAATAATACGAAATACACGCGTATAATATTCAGTAACGTATTAGATAAAACGTATTCGCACATTTATTACATTTACACATGTACATGCGTCATGCTCTCCCATGTAACGGTCGCCGAATGAGTATAGCAGTGACGTATGTATATGTATAAATAGACGATATGAATAATCGATTACGTGTCCCGCGTTGGTCTGATGCAACGTGCCGGCGTCATACATTGGTCATATCCGTTCGGCTCGGGTTCGAATCTGCTCGCGGACATGAATTTATTTATTCATTTAAATTTCAATTTAATTGAAATTAAATACCTCTATATGATATATTTATCTTGTTTCCTTAGCCGACTCTACCCGAACGAGCGTTGTTCACTGCCTACAATCAGCGCAACGCGCCTAAAGAAGTTTACACGTCAAAAATCGGGACTCGTTAAGTGTGGGGATCTTGCTGGCCAATTCTGTGGACCGCCGCGTCCTATCCACCTATTGGGATATTCCCTATCCAATTCATTTCTTACATTTACTTGAAAATGCGCTGGCGCACCGTCTAGTTGTAACCACATCCTTTGACGAATTTTAAGTGGTATATTTTCCAAAAGTACAGGCAAATTGTCTCTTAAAAATCGAAGAAACATGGCGCCGTTTAAGTGACTATCAAAAAAGAACGAATCTCCCACTTGCGTTCCAATTATTCCACCCCATACATTGACACACCATTTGTGTTGCCTATCAATAGTTCTAAAAAATGGTGATTTTCGTCACTGTAGTAATGAAAATTATGTTTATTAACTAATCCGTTATTGTGGAATGATGACTCATTCGAAAAAAGTACAAAATCGAAGAAATTCTCATCTTCACTAAACTTTTCTAAAACCCATAAACAAAATACGAGTCGTCTATCGTAATCTACTTCCAAAAGTGCTTGGTGTAATTGAATACGATACGGGAAGAAGTTGTGCCTTTTTATAATTCTTCCGACGCTCCGTCTGCTTATTCCACTGGCTTTGAGTATACATTAAATACAATTCAAAATAATTCGCTCAAATATGGAAGACAGCAATATCTCTGTAATTTTGATCTACACTTTCCAAAATAGTGAAATATCTCGAAAAGAGGTTGAGTTAGGTATAGGGAATATAATAGTAAGTGGCCTTAATTTAGCCTATAGCATCAAAATATCCCATAATATACAGGGCGTTCCATTTAAATTTTCATAACTTTGGTGTGCCAATTTTTTTTGGATCACTCTGTATATGTCAAAATAATTTTAAAACGTGCCCCTAATGAACCTACACAACCTTTAATAAAAATAAAAAATAAAACATATTACCGCTTTTCGTATATAAACCGACGGAAATGAGGTGCCCCACCCTGTATACTACTCGATATCAGAGTTCTTGAATGAGATGTAAATTAGAATTTGTGTGTTTATATTAGTTTATGTTCACGTTGTCTTTTTTATGTATGTTGTATGTATAATTGCTTTGTTTGTTGACATATCCCATACTACAATGTAGTCGAGAGGACAAATAAATTATTATTATTATTATTATTATTATTATTATTATTATTATTATTATGTAAGTTGTAAATAATTTTGTATTTATAATTATTTATGGCACTATACAATATTAATTTATTCCTCTACAACGTGGCCATTATTTTAGAATTTAAATAGGCATTTCATTACAGACAAAACACAAAACTTTAATAATAAGTAAAATTTATTTATTAATATATTTGAAATCTATTTACATTTTTTTAAACTGTTATATATTGTATGCTAAATATCTATAATAAACTTTTATAATCTCACACATAATATTTCTATATGATTAAACTCATTTTCTTATTACTATTTATTAACTATTGCTTCTATTATAATTAAGTGAAACTATTTTAATAAATAAATCTTATTAAACAATCCTCTGATTATTTTGTTAGGTATTGTGAATTTAAAGACATGTTTAAATAATTAATCCTTAACCAGTGCATGAGTGGCTTTCTTTTTCTTCGTATGCTAGAAATAATAATGCACCAACATAACTACAATGTTCGGCTGTTACCAGCCATGCATGTAGAGTGAGCCAAAAGTATTGATTCACATTTCATAATAATACACTACACATCCATTGGTTTTAAATTAACTTCTTATAAATGCTTCGCCGAAACAAAAACACTTATATTTCCACATAAAATAAAGAAGTTGTTAATAAATGTAAGCGGTGAGACTTTTGTACACTGTCATTTGGTCCTTAGTGTAATAAATATGTAATAAAACCAAATATACAATATCCGTACTTGGCACAGGTGGAATACCATCTATTAAATTGTCTAATTTCAAGAGTGAATGGATCCAAATTATCAAGTAATTTAATGTTCATCTGATAGCTGCCAAGAAATACTTTCTCACACGAATAATTATATTCTATGATGATTTCAACAAAATGTTACTCCAATTTCTGGATTTTCAGATAAGAACTTTTTCAGGTAATCACTCTGCATTATCATGTTTATAAACTCAACACACACATTGTTTTATATTACAAAAACTTCACTCAGATTCTAAATCTGAATCTGAACTGAATGTTTCATTAGGATTAAATACAGTTTCTCAGGTTTGTTTATCCTAACTAAATCCAACAATTCATATTTTGTGAATTCATCGGAAAAACTTATATTATTGCTGGACAGCCAGTCTATTATTTCCAGTTTTCTCGATGCAGAATTTGGGATTTTATTTAATACTACACAATGATTTGGTGTATTGTCCATTATCACAAGTGAATTGTTTGGTAAATGTGGCATGAATTGTATTTTAATCCATTCCTCAAACTTTTTACTGTTCATTTCAGCATCATAGTCTTTTGCTTTGGTTTTCGTTGCAAATATCAAACTTGCACCTTCAATAAACCCTGATTCACCTCCGGCATGTAAAACTATAAACCTTTTGCCATCATAACCTTCTGGTTTTCGAACACTTTTTGTAGATGCATCCTGCCAAGATCTTCCTCAATTATCTTTTGAATCTATCCATGTTTCATCAAAGAATATCACCGGTCTTGGAGAATTTGACTTTAAATTATCTGTATACTTCCTCAAAAGAGTGCTTCGGTAAAGGGCTATTTTATGCTTTTCCACCAATGCTCGTCTGTTGTCTTCCTTTTTGAATTTAAAACCAATATCTTTTAATAAATGGGACAAAGAATATTTTTCAATATCGATTACTGCTTTGGTGTGTAATTAGTTTTTCAATGTAAGCCGAGTAACATGTTTCTCTGAAATAATTTCAAATATATTAAAATTGTGAAACATAAATGAAATACCTAATAACATACTCTCTTTATACATGTTATAAATAGTGTTTTGTACTTCCATCTTTGTAGATTCTCGCAAATCTTCTGTTTTGGCTTTGACACGAGGTCTTTTCTTACCGGGTGAAGAAAGTACTGGGTTTTGTCCTTTATGTTGTTTTATATTTATGGTAGTTTGTGTGGAGATTTTAAGGGCAGCGGCTGCTCTCTGCAATATTCAAACTTTTATTATGATTTCAAAAATATATGTATATGATTCTTATTTCAATAGGTGCATTTATATTTATGAGAGGTGCACGACTTTGTTTTTCTCTGACATTTAATACAAGTTGTTGAGATTGTGAATTCAGAATTCAGACGTTTCCCAGGCATGTCTCTGTAATAAATGTAAATTCTTAACCTATAACCAATAAATTTAGTGATTAGAATACTTACAGAAAACGTATAAAAAAAATTTTTTTTTGTTCTGAATCGAAAAATTATTTGCAAGATAGAAGAAAAACGAATTAGAAAAGCAATATAACGAAAATAAACCAAATCGCAGAGAATAATGTTATATGTCAAAATGTAATAAATTGACTAACGCAGTAAAATGTCATGGCGGTATATTTTCTCTGTCTGTCTTATTACTCTTATGGGCAAGACAATCCCACGTTAAAATTTAAAATTTCTATGCTTATTTAGTCATTGAGATTGGAAAGAAATGAGTATATATACATTCTAGGTGCGGATGTCCTTGATAACGCACGCAATTAATCACATGACCCAAAAGATCCGATGGACAGATAGTATATTTATTACTAATTTATTTACATACTTCAATCTTTAACCAGTGGCTTGATTTACCATATATGAGGTTTTATTTTATGATTTTATTTACAATATAATATATAAAAGCTTTTCGTCAAGTTCTTATGGATCTCTTGATGGAAGGTATGATTCACTCTCACACGTTGATGCAAATATATAATAAACAATTCCACTGCAACCGAAGAAAATGATGGACTTGCTTCACAATTTATGTTTGTATAGCACTTCACTAAGGTATATAGCAGTTATAGTATATTTAAAATTGCAATTCTTCCCAAAATGCTTAGACCAAACTGTACTACGTACTACTTTCCTTTGGAGCCCAATTTGGCCTATCTATTTTCTTTATCCGCAGATTCTTTCTAATGGGCTTTTTTTTGTATCCTATAATCAACAATTTTCAATGTTAAAAGATTTATATTCACCAAATTTTGGATGAAATTAATAACTTTATGTGCGTACCTACAATTGTGGAAAGATAATTTTCTTTTTCTAGACTTCTAATTTCCTTGCATTCTTCTTGCTACTCCAATTCTGCAATGAAAAGCGGCACATCAAACCATATTAAATGCTAAGTACTAAATTAAAGATAAAACAGCTAAATCCTTAGTAAAAATTTAATGGGAAATTCTTAACCTTGAACTAATTAACAACAAATGATAGTATTGAAGGTATAAAATAAAAAATAAATTATATAGGTTTGTAATTCACAATAATAAAGAATAAAATACAAAATATATATTATGTACACAAATAAGCAGGTAATAACCCACCAATAGCAGAAGTAAACATACTCCTCTTGGCATCACTTTTTGTCGACAATGCTCTCTCCTCCTTTTCTATCTTCCTTGGTTGTAACACTATAAAATTTATCTAGTATAACTTTACTAGTTCGACCTGGAACATTTTTCAATAAATATTCACAATATTCTACAACAGAAATTGACTCTAATAAAGACATTTGTTCAGTCTCTAATTTTTTAATTTGTCCACGTAAAAAATTATAATCAGCTTTATTATACGTCAACTGATCTAGAATCTCACGTTCTTCGAATAAACTTTTGGATTTTATAATTGATTCATCTGAGTCAGAAAAATTTAATTCGCGTGGGATACGGCTGCGTTTAACCACGTTCCCCATCGGGTAATTACCGGTCCAGGAGGAAGCGGAACATTCGGCAAATTTTGTTTATATACTTGGACTCGTATCGGTGCTTTGTTAGATATTTTTTTTACGTTCGAAATTAAAGAATTAACCAAAGGTAACAGACCTCTTATTTCCTCAGCAACTCTATTTAATCCATGCGCTAGACAAGTCACGTGGACTAAATTTTTGTAAAAAAATGTTAAATTTGCTCCTGGTTTAGTCATATACGTTGCCGCATCTGTGACGAAAAGAATAATTTTGTGAGTCGGCAGTATATCTGGAGCAAAAAGAGTCATCAAGCTTTCATTAACAAAGCGAACATCTCTAGGCTATTGGTTTTATTTACTGTACTGATTCAAAAAGATTTTGGCAAAATATTTTGATTAAGAGCACCAACTAATAAATTTGTGAATTACATCTTTGTAAATGACACATACATATTTTTTTCTTAATGTGCTTTCGTGGGGTACATTTTTGTTAGAATCTGTTTCCAAAAACTGTTTAAATTTAGGATTTTGTACCTTATTTAGTGGAATATTTACACTTAACACTGCTTCACATGGCCGCAAATTGAAATCATCTTGAACGGCTGTTCTTGAAGATATCGACGAAATGCAGTGTTGTAAAGAAGTCTGGCAAATATTCATCTTCCTTATTCTCTCATATCCACTGTTATGTTTTCCAGTGGGCACGTGCTGGTCTATCTGCAATTTTTACTCACACGTCACCTTCAAAATAAACTATTAGTTGAATATAATAAAAGAAAGCATATTTCAAAAATGTATGTAAATTGTGATTAAATAAAGTTTTATATTGTATTATACAAATTTAAATAATTAATGACAACTTACCACTTTTCCACAGGCCTTGCAAAATGCTTCTTCTTTTTCCAAAATTAGTTCTGGATGATCTTTTATCCACACAGCCACAAGACCCACTTTAGGCATTTTGAATTAAACTGAAGATCACCTTTGCAAGTTCGGATAGCAAATAATTTGCAAAAGCTATTAAAAACTAAAATTTAAAGACTTGAAGAGGGTGGGATGTATTTTGGCACAATTTACCCAGTATAGTCCATTCGGAAATATAAGAAAATAGCTGTTTGAGATGTAAATACTTTAAGTAGGCGCCCTACGGTGGGGGTCAAGGGTAGGCAGAGCAGTATTAATTTTTATTTGATAGGGCTAACAGTAAGTGTTCATCAGGTTTATTTTGCTAATATAAATTGTTTATTATATAAATCAAATAATATAAAAAATGATTTTAATTTAAACAGATAGGAAGTATTACATTGTTACATTACTTTGATATCAAAACGGAAATAATAATGTATATAGATATACATGTGTTTCATTGTCACAAAAGCTATCATATTCAATAAAAATAATGAGGTGTGGCCACCACACAACTTTCTTGTACGTATGAGAGTTTGAAATTATAGAATTTTAAGAAATTTTTAATATAAAAATTATTCAAAATCATTATAAATACTTCTATTCTCTTAATAAATCTCTATAGAATGCATACTTTTCGAGATATTTGAAAGAAAGTAATACTCGCTAAGAGTAAAAGTGTTACTTCCGGTCCGAATTTTGAAATTTCATTTATACAAAAAATATTCCAAATCCAACTCTAAATACTTTTCTACTCTTGATAAATATATATAGAATGCATAATTTCCGACGTATTTGCAAAAAATTGCTATTCGGTAAGATTTAAGTACATATGGATTTTTTATAAATTTGTTTAATCTTAGTAGTTGACAAAATATGTACAAAATTTCATTTTTTACTGAAATAAAGTACTACTTCAGTAAAAACCTGCCGATTTACTGAAAATCTAATCAGTTCTCAAGAAGGAGATTATACTAGTAAAAGCAAAATTTGGAAGTGATATCTATAGCGGTTTGACCGCTATCGTGGTCACACACAGACACATAAAGAGAGAGAGAGGGAGAGAGTTTTTTAAAAACAACTTTTTCGGTATCAGGGGACTTCTGCAGAAATCTCGAGGAGTCAGCTATAATGAATGAGGCAACTAATTTAACAAAATATTTCCAAATTAAAAGATATATTTATATAATAGGTACTTACAAAGTAGAGTTTGTTAACATTACATATGTATATGCATTATTTTTTTCCGGAATATTCAACACTTGTTTCATCACCATCACTTAAATGAATTATAAGGGGAATATTTTCAGTTTCTTATGTCATTTGTTTCTCATATTATGACGTCACCGACTTTTTTTTAAATATCGACCTATAATTTTTTTTAATTGATTTCGATAGTACTTTCAATTACCTATCCAACGGTATTTAATAAAAATGGTTATTTTTGTCTTTGATGTTATTGTTAGTTTTTTTTCTGGTTAATCAATTTAGTTTTAATGTAATTATTAATTTTGAATGGAGTAGATAGTAAAGTAATAGTTCGATTTTTCAACATTTTTATAATTTTATAATAAAAATGAATGTGCCGTCATCTTTCGATCAAATTTATGTGACTAGATTTGTTTAATGAATTTCTAATATTTCAATTTTCTCAATTTTTTTCAAATGTAATATATCAAAAGTTTTATACCTTTGGATAGGGAATTGAAAGTATTATCGAAATTAATTTAAAAAATTTATAGGTTGTCGTTTAAAAGAAAAGTCGGTGACGTCATAACATGAAAAACAAATGACGTAAGAAACTGAAAATGCAATAAAAATATTCCCCTTAATTAAAATAGCTATACCCCTTCGAGATTTTTTTCAAAAAATGAATATTAACGAAGTTAATGCCTTTATCCATTACTTTATTTCCACACTGTATATACATACCATATATATGGGTGGATATTTTTGTGTATTACGGTACTGACAGATCAGTAATATTATTCAGGTTAATATATTTCTAGATTTTCACAAAAGGAAATTACATTACTATATACAGGGTGTCCCAGAAATAAAAAGACGGAGTAGTAGGTATGTAAAGTCCGAACAGAAACAGGCCCAAATATACCGCAATAACGAAGAAATTAAAAATTTAATTTTCTATGTTGTTTTTTAGATAAAAAAATTACATTACGGACCTGGCACAGAATGTATGTTTATAAATACACGTAAGAATGCTCATTTGTAAATAGAAACGAACACGCATTCATAGAAAAATACGCTTTTATTTGTATAAAACAGGAAAAAAACGTTAAATCGTACTCATTCATTTAAAATATAATTTTTGCCAGATGGGCGACCCACTTTATTGCAGACAATAAAAGATTGTTTTTATTTTTAAAATAGGAAGGTTGTTGCTTTTTAATGCGTTTGTAGTCGGAAACAGCTGAATATTATTATTTTAGAATATTCAATAAATCGTGTTTTTCTAGCCTTTATTACAGTTAATATCAAGAATGTAATTATTTTTTTCTAGCAGGTGTAAAATTAAAGTAATTAATGGTTTGATATTTATTATGAAGTATCTATTCCTCCTCCTTTTTTTTAACACGAGTAATATGGTGGTCCTGAAAAGGACCGATTGTGAAAGTGAAGCAGGTGGATATTTAGTCCAGGGTCAGCGTAAGGCCAATTGAATTCCTTATTATTTTTTTCTGCCGACTGCGCACGAATAAAGACTTAATATTTTGAGGGTACGTTTTTACACAATCTAGCTTCCGATTTCTGCTACTCCGTCATTTTATTTCTGGGACAGCCTGTATGTATAGGTATATATAAATAGCAATGGCCCCTAATATTTTCTGTTACGGTCCTTATCTTTAATAGACGACCGACCGCCTCGTTCCTAATCCTTGTGTAAACAGACCGCAATAAAGTATTTATTGAAACCCTTAGGCGTTTCTTATATTTCCGAATGAATTATACTTAAATTCTTGTTATCGTTAAGATCACATTAGACAAATGTATCCAAATATTAAACTGCGGCCGATTTATAATAAGTAGGTAAAAGGATAATATAATTCCAGGTAAATTTTACTTCTCCTCTAATGAATGGGACAAACCTAATTGAAAACTGTTATAAACTATAGCATGGGCCAAAATATGCCATTTTAAGTTGAAAAAGTAGAAAATATTCACTCTATACGCAAAAACTAAAAATATTAATTAAAGCCTAATTTTATGCAAAATATGTAATGTTTTTGAACTGTTGATCGCATTATTTCAGTGCAAAATGGATATATCCACTATGTTGGGGTGATACTCCTAATAATAAAAAAATATATATTTTCAATTAATAATAATAACATTTATTTATTTATTAGATTACAGACAGATCATGCATTCAATAACGTCAAATGAACTCATTTTAGGAGTTGGATTAAAATAAAATACAAATACATATACCTATACACTCTAATTTTATACGGGATCCTATTTATGAATTCATGGCGCAATTCAGTCTTAAAATTATTTCTTGGTAGCAATTTATTCGTTCATTTGGTAGATGTATACAGGGTGAGTTATTTCCGTGGGTAAAGCGGATCGTGCCTTTATGAGTAATTATATTTCGAATCGGCTTTTTTGCTATATTAGGAATTTTTTTTTGTATTATACAGAATGTTCCATATGTTAGTGGCTAAACATAGTTGTAGTTTGTTAAATGGAACCTCGTGTATATTATCACATTTTTGTATTATTCGTACTATGATATCAAAAATTAAATTGGTCAATGTTGGTCATGGAATGTAAAACGCTTGTCTTAGTTTAAATCATCCTTTTGAAATAATTCAATCAATGTCAAGCTACACTGACATTATCAATAACCTACAAATGTGTTACCTACTTAGTTCAGCTGTAAAATAATAATGACCTACAAGTTATGAAATAAATAACGTTTTTATTAACCAGAAAAATTAAATTACAATAATTGTTGGAAATGTCCCCCGTTTTGTTCAATGCACAAGTTTACGCGGCTCCTCATGCTGTGAAAAGCGTTTTGCAGCATTTCTGGCATTATGGTTGCACATTGCTGAACAATTCTTTGTTGCAGTTCTTGCAAATTATGTATCGGATTTGCGAAAATCTTATTTTTTAAATAAGGAAAGATAAAATAGTCCATAATTGTCAAACAAGGTGATCTCGGAGGAAACTCAACTTCCATATGCAAACTTATCAGCCGGTCATCAAAAAACTCGTGGAGAAAAGCAAGATTTTCTCGTGTAGTATGTGCTGTTGCACCGTCTTGCTGGAAATAACCGTATTGAAGTTCATCATCGTCTAACTGTTGCACAAATTCAGTCAAAAAATATTTCTGTACCTTTCTGCGCTGACGGTGAAATTGAAAAAAATTGGCCCAATTAATCTTCTGCGAGAATCTGCCATACAAACACCAATTTTCTGAGCATGTAGTGGCGTTTCAATAAAAATATGCGGGTTATCAGTGCTCCACATTCGCATATTCTGAGAATTTATGTATCCCGAAAGGTGGAACCAAGCTTCGTCAGAAAAACAAGTTAAGTTCAGCAGTTCGTCATTCATTAAATTATTAACGAACCAATGGCAGTACGCAAGGCGTCTGGGGTGGTCTGCAGGCAGAAGAGCTTGATATGATTGCATCTTATATGGATGCATGTTCAGGTCCTTCTTTACAATCGTTTGGCATGTTCCATAAGAAAGCCGAGTTTCTTGAGAGAGACGTTTTAAAGGTTTTGTAGGCTCTTCTTCCATACGTTGACGAACGTCATTAATAACTTCTTCTGTACCAACTCTTGGTCTACCAGCACCTTTTTTATGCGTCACAGAACCAGTTTCGCGAAACACTTCAACACAATTTGTAAGGCATGCATAAAAATTGTCCGGTAATACTGCTACGGCTGGGAAGTGCTGTCGAAAATTGTCCAAACACAAACATTGACTGTATTCCCAAGTTCCATTAACTAGCACACCCGTTCGAAAATAGGCTTCAATCATGTAAATTTTGTGCTCTGTGGTGAGAACCATGATTCAAAAACCGTGCAGGATTAGAAAACTTCAACACAATAACTTGACAGATTTTGATATTCAAAAAATTATGACATACCTAAATGTACGATGCACGCTACGAAAATAATTTTAAAATCCATGACCACCATTGACCAATTATATATATAGGATAGTATAGGCCTAAAGTCTAAAGTTTTCGACTGTTTGTATAAAATTATATTTCTCGAAAATGATGTATTAGATGACCGCAATTTTTCGTAGTGTTGTTTACAATAAAAGGACCTGATACAGGCATATTTAATTTTTCTCAATTGCTAGTTGCAAAACTGGATTAATGTTACATGACACATTTTTGTCTAAAAGTCAAGTGTTTCACGTGGAATGCCTGTATATCGCTTCCGTTTTGAATTGCTTACTAAATTTCACACCAAAAACATATAGGGCGTTATTATTTTAAAATTCTGGGTTATTGTCATTTTCTGATATAATTTTGTCAATTTCATGGTTTTATATACTGTATGCCAAAAAAAAAACGAATCACCCGTAAACGTTTTTATTTCTTAGCCAAATTTTGTACAGATATTTAGGGTGTTGAGAGTAACAAACCATTAAAGTTTCATCGCAGAAATCGCACTTGTTATAATGAAAATTCAATAATAAGTTGATGTCCACGTAATCGTATACATTCTGCTATTCGCCTAGGCATGCTTCGAATTAGGTGTTCTATGGATTCCTGTGGAAGCTCATTCCAAGCAAATTATAGGGCATCATGTAGCTGTTGTATGTTCATAGGAGGGTTAGGTAACATACCAAGCCTGCGACCCATCATATCACAGACATGTTCTATGGGTGACAGATCTGGCGATCTGCACGATCGCGTTCTACAGCAAAATTCAAAAACCGTCTTTCACCTCTTCGACGCCTAACTCGTCTACGACCATCATGGACCCACAAACAAAAGCGAAATTTGTCAGAAAAGAGATTACTGTTCCACTACACTCCCAATTCATTTATTACTTTCAACACCATGAACGTCTGTACAAAATTTAATTAAAATATAATCACGTTTGCATGGTGATTCGTTTTTTTGTCATACAGTATATGAAAATGGTATAGTGTGCGGTGGCATTATTGACAACGGCATGAAATGAACCTCTGCTGTTCACAGAGAGTCCTTCCAAATAACATTTCATTTAATAACCCCCTTTCTTGGAATAGTCAACTCGCTTTCCGAAAAAAATATGTTTACTTTGGTACCTTTAGAGCTATACCGTTTTAGGGCCAAGCCTTTAAGCTTGGTGACGTAGTTCCTAAGAAGGTCATTAGAACATTCCACCTTCTCTACTACAAGTGGATCGTAAGGTTTCGCGCTCAAAATTGTTCTGTGCACATTGTGGAGTCAGCGTCGCCAACCAAAAATGCATATATCACGTTATACATTTCCATGCTTAGTTTTAATCCTTCTAGAGTGATATCGCTTTCCATGGCCGAGCTTGATTCTCCAAGTTTGAAATGGTACATTATTTTTGTCTACATGCCCACAATCTCTTGAAAGTTTGGCTTCTTTCTTTCCTGTCTCCATCATGGATTGCCAACATTCAATATCAAAGATTTCATTCATTTCATCTTTATTTTTTTTTTATATAAGTTGTAATACAATCTGGGCATATTTAGAGAACTAGCTAGTTCATTAAGTTGAGAAAATCCACCACCAACGTTTACAATTCCTGTCACTGCAACACCATTAGTATTTAGTTTACCATAATTCCTTACTTAGCCGTATGTTCGACTTTGCACATTTCACACTTCAAACTGAATTTCGATATAAATCCCCTTCTGACTACTCGAATGAACTTGACATCATCACTCGAATTGCAGGAGAAAAGATTATGGTGTTGAAAATTCATGACTTGTTCAAAGAAAAAGGAAACACTTACTAAACGCCTGTCATCCATGTTGTTTTAAAAAAAAATCGACAATTTACATTCACATTTGTTATGGATGTACCTGATATCATCATTACCTTTATTTGCGACATGGACAACTGTTTCGTCTGCATCCTCGTTATCGGTAAAATCCACGCGATGGTGTTTTGGCCATGGAAGTGCTTGCAATCGGGATGGTTCGAATCGGATTTACATGTCTGAATGTAGACTTGATTTTTCGACAGGAGACTTACCTTGCGTTTACAAATATCCATGTCCAAAGATAATCAATAGTTGATTATGAATAGATTTTAGTATTAGGTGATAAATATATAATACAGGTCTACAATCATTATCATGTTTACGAACAAGCAACAGTTCTCGAATGTTTACAACATTGGTAATTAAAAAATGAGGTGTGGCCACCACACGACTTTCTTATACGTATGAAAGTGTTACTTCCGGTCCGAATTTTGAAATTTCATTTATACAAAAAAATATTCCAAATCCAACTCTAAATACTTTTGTACTCTTCATAAATATATATAGAATGCATAGTTTACGACATATTTGCAAAAAATCGCTATTCGATAAGAGTAAAGGTGGTACTTCCGGTCTGAATTTTGAAATTTTTTTTATACAAAAGATATTTAAAAGTACATTCTAAATACTTTTATACTCGTAATGTACCTGCCTAGAAAGCATGACTTGCGAGATATTCGCAAAAAACTGATTTTCGATAAGAGTAAAAGACCTACTTCCGGTAGGAATTTCGAAAAACTTTATTAATAAAAATTTTCTCAAATTTAATTTTGAGTACATTTGAATCTTTTGTAAATTTGTTTAAACTTAGTAATTGACGAAATATTTGCAAAATTCGATTCTTTCACTGAAGTAAACTACTACTTCCGGTCTGGGGATTTTGCTCGAAATCTAATCAGTTCTCAAGAGGGAGATTATATTCGTAAATACAAAAGTTGGAATTGATATCTACAGCGGTTTGACCGCTATCGTGGTCACACACACACAGAGAGAGAGAGAGAGACACACAGAGAGACACACAGACATTTTTTAAAAACAACTTTTTTGGTATCAGGGGACCTCAAAACGTGGACATCTGCAAAAATCTCGAGGTCGAAAATTTTCATCATCACAATACTTCCTTATACTACGTATAAGAAAGTAAAAAATGAGGTGTGGCCACCACACGACTTTCTTATACGTATGAAAGTGTTACTTCCGGTCCGAATTTTGAAATTTTATTTATACAAAAAATATTCCAAATCCAACTCTAAATACTTTTGTACTCTCCATAAATATACACAGAATGCATAACTTACGACATATTTGCAAAAAATCGCTATTCGATAAGAGTAAAAGTGGTACTTCCGGTCTGAATTTTGAAATTTTTTTTATATAAAAGATATTCAAAATTATGTTCTAAATACTTTTATACTCCTAACGTACTTGCCTTAAAAGCATGACTTGCGAGATATTCGCAAAAACTGATTTCCGATAAGAGTAAAAGATCTACTTCCGGTTGGAATTTCAAAAAACTTTTTTAAGACAATTTGTTTCAAACTTAATTCTAAGTACATATGAATTCTTTATAAATTTGTTTAAACTTAGTAATTGACGAAATATTTGCAAATATCGATTTTTTCACTGAAGTAAACTACTACTTCCGGTGTGCCGATTTTGCTCAAAATCTAATCAGTTCTCAAGAGGCAGATTATATACGCAAATACAAAATTTGGAATTGATATCTACAGCGGTTTGACCGCTATCGTGGTCACACACACACAGACACACACACACACACACACACACACACACACACACACAGACACACAGACACACAGACATTTTTTAAAAACCACTTTTTTGGTATCAGGGGACCTCGAAACGTGGACATCTGCAAAAATCTCGATGTCGAAAATTTTCATCATCACAATACTTCCTTATACTACGTATAAGAAAGTAAAAACGATGGTTAGTTATAACCTGACGTGACATAAAAAATGAGGTGTGGCCACCACACGACTTTCTTATACATATGAGCGTTTCAAACTATACAATTTTAAGAATTTTTTTATACAAAACTTATTCAAAATCCTATTCTAAGTACTTTCATTCTCTTAATAAATCGCTATAGAATGCATGTTTTGCAAGATATTCGAAAAAAAGTGCTACTCGCTAAGAATAAAAGTGCTACTTCCGGTCCGAATTTTAAAATTTCATGTATACAAAAAAGATTGCAAATCCAACTCTAAATACTTTTGTACTCTTAATAAATATATATAGAATGCATAATTTACGACATATTAGCAAAAAATCGCTATTCGATAAGAGTAAAAGTGGCACTTCCGGTCAGAATTTTGAAATTTTTTTTATACAAAAGATATTGAAAATTATGTTTTAAATACTTTTATACCCGTAACGTACTTGTCTAAAAAGCATGACTTGCGAAATATTCGCAAAAAACTGATTTTCGATAAGAGTAAAAGACCTACTTCCGGTTGGAATTTCGAAATACTTTTTTAAGATAATTTGTCTCAAATTTAATTCTAAGTATATATGAATTCTTTATAAATTTGTATAAACTTAGTAGTTGACGAAATATTGGCAAAATTCGATTTTTTCGCTGAAGTAAACTGCTACTTCCGGTCTACCGATTTTACTGAAAAACTAATCAGATCTCAAGAGGGAGATTATACACGTAAATACAAAATTTGGAATTGATATCTACAGCGGTTTGACCGCTATCGTGGTCACACACACACACACAGACACACAGACACACACAGACACACAGACACACACAGAGACACACACAGACAGACAGACAGACACACAGACATTTTTTAAAAACCACTTTTTCGGTATCAGGGGACTTCAAAACGTGGACATCTGCAAAAATCTCGAGGTCGAAAATTTTCATCATCACAATACTTCCTTATACTACGTATAAGAAAGTAAAAAGAATGAATGATATTTTATACAAAATAATTAGTCATAAAAAACGAAACATATTTTCAAAAGTTTAATTTTGTAGGCCAGCATAATTACTTGATTTATACGAATGTAACAATTTATATTTAAATTTACCTGAACAGTTCATCCATGTTACACGCCGACTTTTCCTGTTTTTGGAAGGAAAAATTTTAGAATTTTTACACATTCTTCCCGCAAAAAACATACAAGAGAATAGAAATTAGTGGCGGTTCGACAATAAGTGCACTCCCAAATTTAATGTGTATTCTTATTAAATATATTATATATATATATATATATATTGTGGTAGTACTGGGTACTGACCATCAATATTTATAGTTGGTTATGAAAAGAGTTGTATTTTGATATTAAAAGTTTAAGAAACTTATAAATAGAAATAGTATTATGAAAATTGATGTTTATTATCCTAGTATTAATATTTACAATTGTTGATTTGATAATGTAGTAAAGTCCATTGGTTAAGGTCCATAGTTCAGCAAATGATACCAAAACCTGTAAAATAGAGATTTTGATATTAATCGTGTGTTTATTTTGTAATATAAAATTGTAAGAACTTGTTCAATTGTCTTAAATGATGAGAATTGATTTTTAAAAAAGAAACTTTGTTTAAAAGTAACGTTAAAATAGATAAAAACTCCCGCCATAATTTAATTAGAGGAAAAGTCAGTGGTTGACAGATTTTGACATTTACAGAATTTTTGAGAGAGTATATTTTAAAATTGTTTTGAATACTGAAAAACATTTATAAATTCATGGTAAAAATTGTTAAAATATGAATATTGTAATATAGAAAGGCATACAAGAGAGTATTAAAATAATAGAATGTATTTTGAATATCATTAAGAGGTGTTGAATAGAGATTGGTCAATTCAAATATAGAAATTATTACTAAGGTAATTGGAGAGTAAATAATAGGATTCTTCTTAAAAAATTCTGAGAAGAGAGTTGATGAAAATTCGGTACGAAGAATTTATACCGTATTTTCATACATAAAAGTGCATAAAGAACATATTGTGTATAGAAAATTAATATTCTGTTACTGGGTTATATAAAATATAAATTTAAACTCAGTATTTATACATTATTACTGCAACGTAGGCAGTATAAAGTGATTTGGATAGCAAAAGAAGAGTTGAATGAATATAAAATAAAAACAAATAAAAGTACTCACCATTAAAGGAGATAATTTCTTGGGGAATTCCAGTAGCACGTTACAGTTGGAAAGGAAAAGGAGAAGTATATATCCATAGCAAGAAGTTCATTGTGAGAATATTCTTGAGCGCAGTTCACGAATATTAGAAATATAAGAAGTGCATATCCAATTAAATAAATCCATCCGAGGTAGGCGTATAACCAGTTTAACTATTGAGCGACCATAGGTATTGAAGATTTTCCTGTGACGAAGACACCGAATAATAGGATCCTTGTACCTGCATATCCAGTAGAATATCCAGTACGAACTCTTGTAATTATTTTTCCGAAGCATAAACAGCTGTTAGTTTGTGGAATTCCAGTTCAACTGATGCTACAAAGAGACAAGAATCAACAAATTAAAAGGAACTCCATAATAAGAAGTTACACAAATAAATTATAAGGTTGTATTATTTGATTGTTCCTATTAATATGAAAATCTCTTTAATTTAACGAATTGACACAGAATAGATTAAAATTAAAGGACTAAATGTATCAGAAATTAAATTTTGAAGTATAAACAACAGTTACATAATACTATTTGAATTAGAAATTATGGATATACATTTTTAAAGTTTATTACATGTTGTAAATTAATCTTACCTTGAAAAATAGGGTTAGAATATCAATTCCTATCATAACCACAGATATAAATAACAAGATATTGGACAAGTTTAAATAAGAAATTGTTAAATATACTGGCATTTTCATCATATACATGATAATTGTATGTTATTTCTCAACAGCACATTATATTTATTGTTACTCCACCATTTTTGATTTTATTTACGTAAAGGTATTTGATAGGATAACATTCTGCAATTCTCATAGTATTTGGACCTCCTAAAAATAAAGTAAACATACCAATTAATGTATTGGGAAGATATAGAAATAGTTTAAAAGTAACTTACCATTCTATTAGATAAGAAATGATGTAAATTAGAACTTAATCTGAATATAAAAATATTTGTATCAATTAACGAAAACAGTTATTAAATTTATCAAAGTTAGTTCACATGAGTAGCGGTAAAATCGTTTAGTTGCGGATTACCAACGTTTAGAGTGAAAAGAACTTGGACAATAATCTTTCTTAGATATTTTATAGAGACAGGTCCGGACTAAGATTTTTATGATTAATAATAATATGCAAGTATTAGAATTTTTTTTAAACGACTGAGTTAGTTAGGGCATATAAATATTTGATTTATAAACAAGTAAAATATAATATTGAAAACATTCAACGTTAATTTATTGGCTTACCCAACGTGTGACGTAGGAAGAAGTTGAATGTCTAACTTAGGGTGTAATTAAGGGATTATTTGGGTGATTGATGGTTATATTAGCTTGATTTTACTTAGATATTTTTATATACTCTGGGTTACGACAATATATATATATATATATATATAATCTAATAATCCCCTCTACCATATTAATGGTGTGGGGCGTTTATCCTCTTCTAACTTTTTATGAAGCTTTTCCATTCATTTCTATTCCTCGCCATGCTCTTCGCCTCTGTCCAATTTTTGCCTTTCCTCCTCAAAATCTCTGCTATGACATCATTCCATGTCGTCCTTGGCCTTCCTCTTCTTTTATTTTTCATTATTCTTGCTTCCCATATCCTTCTTGTCTGTCTCGTATTTTCCATTCTATATAGATGTCCCCACCATCCCAACTGTCTTTGCTCAATATGTTCCAACACTGACTGTATATTTAGATCTTTTCTTATTTCCGAATTTCTCATTCTTTCCATCTTTGTAACTCCTCTGACTCTTCTTAAATATTTCATTTCTACTGCTTGTATTTTACTTTTTTGTCTTGTGTTTAATATCCAGGATTCGCATCCATATACTAATATCGGTCGGTATATTGCCTTATATACTTTTAATTTTGTTTCGAGGGATATCTCTTTTTTGTTAATGAACTTATTCCTCATACTATAATACAGCTTTGTTGCTTTTTCTATTCGTTGGTTAATCTCGGCGTCCTGGATCCCTTTTCCATCAATTCTCACTCCCAAGTACTGGAACGTTCTCACTTCTTCTATTTCAATTCCTTCTATTTCGATTTTCATATCTATCTCTTCATCTCCCACTACCATTACTTTGGTTTTATTCTTATTCAACATCATTCCACTGTTATTTAGTGTCGTATTCCATATTATTAAATTCCGTTGTAGATCTTCCGCACTGTCAGCTGTAATTAATATGTCGTCTGCGAATTTTCCCTGTGAAACTTCGACTAGCTTTAAGTTAATGTGTCCAACTCTGATCTTTTTACTTTCTTTTGTACACCTTTTGATAATGTCGTCCATATAAACTATAAACAGCATTGGGCTCAGGCTTCCTCCCTGTCGGAGTCCCTCCTTTGTTCTGAAGGTTTCTGATTCTAAATTATTAGCTATTACAGCGTTGGTGTTATTATCATATATTTTCTGTATTAATCGTCTTATTTTCTTATTAAATAAACATATTTAAATTGTATCATTCTTTAAATAATTTTATAATAACAGTATAACATCCCTATTAATTCCAAAAGCAATTCGTCAAAGACCCAAAGATCAGAAATTAAAACACGAGATATAAATTGTTCCAACTAATAATATCCAAGCAAGCCCAAGTCCACCGCGTCGCTTAATCGCTTCGATCGCTGCACATGTGACTATTAAATCTGATTCGAGGAACATCTGCCGCCCGCACTCTTTGTTCCCCGCGACAGTCCGGCGACGTTCGATGTTTTAAGCTGTTCGATGTATGCATTAGATTTGCTAATATGACGTTTAGGAAAAAAGACGCGTAAGAAAATTAATTATTCAGACTGCATCATGAAGCAAACAGCCCCGCACGCAGATATAGTTTTTATGATTTTTTGAAAGCTACTCTGTTCTCGAGAATGGCGAGGGTTTATCTAAAAGAAGCAACGTCTAATATAGATTATGTATACTATAGATATACAACTGAAGGTGAGTTGGGGTAGGTAGCCACCAGAGGGGTTCGGCAGTAGGATGTGCCCATTCATGAATTTCTCCCGCTAAATTTGTTATAGTAAAAGCAGTATTCTGAAATACATATTGCAAGACGATGTAATGAAGAAATGTCATTTTTCCTATATATTTTATCTTATAATTGACAATGATATTGCAGTACAAGCAGAAAAAGGTTCAAAGTACTAACTGGTACTAACCTTTAATAAAACCTTTGCTTGGTTATGAATTAGTGTGTTTGTATAACTTGTTGGGTATGTACTATCCTCAACAATAATTGATGATTATTCATCCAGGATTGCATCATGGCAGTTGTTGTTACGATTCAGGCCTGGATAAAATGAAAATAACTAGAACCATAATAAAATAAGTAATGTCAAAGCTGAGTACATTTAAGTGTGTATCTAATTACCTTTTAGGAAGTGATAGACTTTCCTTCAATGAGTATGAAGGCTAAAATTCTACATATACAGGGTATTTCACCTAACCCGTTCGTTAGAACTTTTCTATGTTAACGCCTTAGGACAGTTTTGAAAATTTGTAGCACGTAATGTTGATGCTTGGACTGTTAATATCAAATATTTACACTCATTAACCACTTTTGATTATACAGGAAGTCATAGCCAACTTTGATTTTTTAAATGGAATGTTATATTTCTTATTGCTTTTTTAGATTCGTTGTAGAGTGCTGTAACACATTTAATTAGGTTTTATTTTGTGAATAATTAACCGTTTTCGAATTATTTTGATTTTTGTCAAATTTTTTGTTTTTTCAATGCACTTTTTAAAACCACATATCTAAGGCGTATTTAAATAGAATTACGTCATATTTCTACTGCAAACAGGGAAAGATATAAAATTATGATGAATGTCTAAATATTTAATAAATCTTCGAAATTTATCGATTATTTATGTAATCCTAAATTTAAGAAAAGTCGTTTTTTTTTAAATGGAATAGCCTGTCGATGAGCACGCCCTAGTAAGTAGATGAATATCTTGCATCATACAGATATAGGTTTCCCTATGCCTATCTCTCAGAGTTTTAAAGATATTAATGATTATTTTCTAAATTGAGCATTATTAGCAGTAAACTGTGAAAAAAAAATCTAAATAGTTTTGGAATTACACCAATTGTTTTTGATCCATCAAACTTTGTGTAAGTAGGTTAAAAAAGAAAATAAATAGCAAAACTTAGAATGCCTTTAATATCATATGAGATAATAAAAATAACCATAACAATCTCAAATGTGAATAAAATCAACTTATTAAAGACAAATAATGCGTTCAGAATGATATTCACAAGTGTTCAAAATGATCTCCGTTCCGTTCTAAACAAATCATAATGCTTCTTCTTAACTCTGTTGTAGTTGCTTTTCTTACTTGCTCAGCGTTCAAGTTTCGAAAACCGTCTCTAACTATAGCTATAAGCTGTTCTTTGTTTTGCACGGGAGACGCATAAACCTCATTTTTTATTTGACCCCATAAATAAAAATCAAGGGGAGTCAGATCGGGCGATCTAAGTGGCCATAACGAGGGTCCATTGCGGCCAATCCACCTTTCCTCAAAGATATTTGTTAATTCCCGATATACCTCATGTGAAGAGTGAGCGGGTGCTCCATCCATATGAAACCAACATTGCCGTATGAGATTGTGTGGTAGGTTATTCAAAAATAGCAGTACTACTTCTCTTAACAACTGTAAATACCGGACGCTCGTTAAATTCTCATTATAAATTTCGTATTCCACGCGGTTATTTACAATTATTGCAAAAACGTTGAAACTAAAAGTGTCATGAAAATTTGCTTCTCTAATGGCATGTGGATTTTGTTGTGCCCAATGATGACAATTTCTTCTATTAACTATTCTTTCACGATTAAATTACGATTCATCTGTCCAGATAATTTTTGATAAAAATCAGGATCTTCTTGTGTTTTAGTTATAATAAACTCGCAAAACTGAATTCTTCTATCTTGGTCTCCCGGACGAAAAGCCTGAACAGCTTGAAATGATAAGGGTGCATCTTATTTTTCTTTAAAATCCTATGTATAGATGTACATGAAATTCCTACATCTGCAGATGCCGCCGGTATAGAACTGGTTGAATGTGCATGAAAATATCCCAAAACAACGATTTCATTACCATCGTCGCCCGTAATCGGTTTTGGAACTGTCTTCTTGATTTGAATACCAAAACGAATGAAACTTGACTCTATTCGTTTAGATTTAGTTTTATTCATTGCTGGTAAATGTGGGTATCTTTCATTATAAAGTCGACATGTTCTATCAATTATTTGAAGAGATTCTTGTGAACAACTTAAAACCAGTTAGAAACGAAATGAACTACCTTTCAATTTTGACAGATCAAATTTACATTTCAAGGCTTACTACTACGATTTTTCTTGAAAATGCTCAATTTAGAAAATAATCATTTATAATACCATGAGTAGTCAAAGTTATGTCGATTATTTTTGTGGTGGTTACACGAATGTCTTTCATGATTGCATTTAAATACTACGAGTGCGGAGCACGAGTAGTATTCGCAATTATGAAAGACATGAGTGTAAAGCACCACAAAAATAGTCGACTCAACTTTGACTACGAATCGTATTCGAGAGACTATTCAATGAACCAAATCAATTTTTCATATTAAAATGACTCAAAATTTAGTTACACATGATTACGTTTCCATGTCCACCAAAAAAACATTTATGTTTGTCATTAAAATTTTTGGAATCGTGTTCCTATTTAGTTCGTTTCGTTGAATAAAAACTGGTGTTTCTAAATAATGGGAACTGAGAAAAGATTTGGCACGAAATCTGAAGACGAAATCGATGCTGAAATTTGCGAAAATATCCCTTGGAACACGAAGAAATCCAAAGATTCAGTATGGAGACAATTTAGTACATTTTTAACAACAAATGTGTCATGTACAACTTCGACATCTGTCAGTAATAGTGACGGTATTAAGCTACAAGAGAAAGGTACTCCCTCGGGTACTCCCAGTGATAGCTCTGTTCCAGAATGTCTGCTGCAGCACTGCAGTAATGTTAGTTTTTCTAATTGTACCTTCAATATTGTTAGTAAATGAGTTACATTAATAAAAACTTTCACTTGTTTAAAATATCCACTTGAATACCTTCTAGGAAGATATAATCGCTGAAATTTCCTGTTGCTATGATACGAAAGTAAATATTTGCTATTTTATTGGTTCATATTTGAACAATGACAGGTGAATTGAATAGTCATTAATATCTCTAAAACTGTGAGAGATAGGCATAGGGAAACCTATATCTGTACGATGCAAGATATTCATCTACTTACTAGGGCGTGCTCATCTACAGGCTATTCCATTAAAAAAACCGATTTTTCTTAAATTTAAGATTACATAAATAATCGATAAATTTCGAACACCCTGTATGAGATTTATTAAATATTTAGACATTACTCATAATCTTATACCTAAGCCTTAGATATGTGGTTTTAAAAAGTGCATTGAAAAAACAAAAAATTTTACAAAAATCAAAATAATTCAAAAACGGTTAATTATTCACAAAATAAAACCTAATTAAATGTGTTACAGCTCTCTACAAAGAATCTAAAAAAGCAATAAAAAATATAACATTCCATTTAAAAAATCAAAGTTGCCTATGACTTCCTGTATAACCGAAAGTGGTTAATGAGTGTAAATATTTTATATTAACAGACCAAGTATCAACATTACGTGCTACAAATTTTCAAAACTGTCCTCAGGCGTTAACATAGAAAAGTTTTAACGTTTAAATTGTGAGAGTGGGGTTGAGAATATTTCATTGGCTGATTAGTTTCATTCATAAATATTAATCCATTTGAAAGATATCAGAGGAAATCAACAAAAATATCTTGCATCAAAAATCTACTATTATTCACAGATCGACTATACAGGACCCTTAATGTCTACGATTTGATAGTCCAAAAAAGGTATTATTGGGCGTGGGCGCCAAAAACTTTTTGGCCTTCGGCGATTTGTCAACAACACTCTCTTTTATTCTTAGGTTGTGCACTTCCAACCACACGCCGCCACTGATATAAATTATTATTATACACCGGACGTCCCGGGTTTAAATTACTACGGAGCAAAGAAATAACGTAAACAACACCTAGTTACCGAATAGCACTATTCATACGGTAAATTGCAACATCTGTTGTTGTCCCAAAAACGACAGCAAAAAGAGCCGCTCAAGAAAGGAATTTATGAGTAAAATCCTTTCTTCATCCGCGTAGGTAGAAGCGTGAGAGGTTTTTAAAATTTATTATATTTACCTTATATTTCCTAAGATAAATAAAGTTATATATGTATATCCCTATTCATACTTATGTTAGTTTCGTTTTTTCATTGCTTTGACTGTTAATTACCTACTTTTTAATTTCTGTAATACTTCCTATTTAATACCGTTTCATTGAACCGGATTGTCCTGAACAACCTGAGAGTTTCGCTACCCGACACCCGTCACCCACTCGAAGATCGGGGGAAGGAGAAAGTGCCGTTTCACAAACAACACCGGAACGGCCCTAATCCCTAAAATAAATACCGCCACCATCAGACTGAGGATCGGCACGCAATATGTACTCGCTCGAATAGACAGCGCCGCCAGCCGCAACCTGGTCAAAAAGAAATGGATAACGGAGCCAATCAAAACCATACCGCGTGTGGATTTCTGTATGGTCCTGGACGGACACACATTTTCTACTAACCAAGCAGGAACTTTGAAGGCCACGGCTGGGGAATACCCCTTCCAATGCGACGCATTAATGGTCAACGACCTTCAAACAGATGTCATCCTGGGTCATCCATGGTTACATGATAACCAAGTCGTATTAGATTACCAGCGAGGTTGCCTCCACCTCGGCATCGAACACAGACAAACAGTCCACTTTGATAGGGCCCAACCTGAACGGGTGGCCCCGAGCCTGGACATGGAAAACATACCAATAGATATTGATCTCTGGACAAAAAGCCAACGAACGGTGTTCCAGTCCACCATTCAGGAATTCGGGACACTGTTCGAAGAAGCAGGCCCAATCACCACTACGGCCACTACCCAACATGTAACCCGCCTGCGAGATAACCTACATACCTATATTTGTATGGAGGTACTCTTATGTACCTCCATACAAATATACACCGGAAAAGAAAAAGCTGATTGCTGAACAAATCGAAGAAATGCTGGCTGCCAGAGTAATACGCCCCAGCCACAGCGAATACTCATCACCAATAGTCATAGTAAGAAAGAAAGATGGGGGCCCCAGTTTTTGCGTCGATTTTCGACGTTTAAATGATAAAACTTATGATGAGGCCAGCCCACTGCCACCTATTCAAGAATCTCTGGGAGACCTCGGCAACGCTCGAATCTTCACCACATTAGACCTACGCAGTGGTTATTGGCAGATTGGGTTGGAAGAAAAATCGAAGCACCTCACCGCCTTCACGACTCCAGACGGCTCAAGTTATGAATTTAATGTTATGCCCTTCGGGCTCAAGGGCGCCCCTACTACATTTCAAAACCTTATGGCGCAGAATGTGCTGGTGGGGTACATCCAGAAGTTCGCATTGGCCTACCTGGATGATATTATCATTTATTCAAAGGACCTAGAAGAACACCTACGACACATCCGACTAGTATTCGAACGTTTGGAACAGCACGTCTTGAAATTAAACCTGAATAAATGTCGCTTCGCCAGCAACAAACTAAACTACTTGGGACATATCGTAACAGATCAAGGTAACCAGCCGCAAGCGTCTCACGTTCAGGCTATCCAAGAAACTGAGGCCCCAAAAACTAGAAAGACCCTTCGACAATTCTTGGGCACGATCAACTGGCTCCGGGATTACATCCCGGACGCCTCGCGAATAATGGCCCCACTTACCGACCTATTGACTACTGACAAACCCTATAAATGGACAAAGGCCGCCCAGGAGGCTTTCCAAGAAATAAAAGCCGCCGCCGCACAACCATTATTCCTGCATAGGCCGGATTTTGAGCTTCCATTTATCATACAAACCGACGCCAGTGGAATAGGGGCTGCAGCCGTTTTATACCAGGAGAAGGATGGCCAGCGAAGAATTATAAACTACGGAAGCATGAGGTTCAATAAAACGGAAAGACGTTACCACGTTAATGAACAGGAATGCCTCGCCGTAATCTGGGCTATTCGACGATACAGGCCATACCTCGAGGATAGGCCTTTCAACCTCAGAACCGACAGCAAGGCCCTCACATGGCTGCATCGCTTCCGCGAAGCGAAATCAAAACTCATGCGCTGGTCCCTTCTCTTGCAAGAATTCACCTATAACGTGGAACATATTCCAAGAAAAAACAACGAACTACCGGACGTCCTCTCACGGCACCCGGGCGGAGAGGAAACTGACCCTGGATTAGATGCAATCGAACGTTTGGTTCCTGATGCAAGCCCACCTGTCCACCCGAACAACCAGGAATATGCGTGCCTGACCCGAAGTAATGAAGCACCTTTGTACCATGTGATTCAGGACGCTCAACAAACCGACCCCGCCCTCCAAGGATTAGCTCAACGGTTGCAACAAAGACTTCCGGAGGAGGAAGAACAGACAACCTTCATTTATGCTGATGGATTCATAAGATACAAAGAAGGGCCGCATAACCCAATTTTCGTCCCGAAATCTACCCGGCCTAAAGTTATATATCAATATCACGACGACCCTACCGCCGGACACCCAGGGGCGGAACAAACCTATGGAGCCATCACTAGGCGATTTCATTGGCCGCAGGTCCGTGCTGAGGTAATGGACTACGTCCATGGCTGTCGACTATGTAATGCATTTAAGCGAGGACCGCTCCAAACCAGGGCCCCGCTTCGGCCCCACGCACCTAGACAGCCCTTCGAGGTCCTATCCGTGGACATAGTTGGACCTCTAACGGAATCACGGGCAGGTAATAAATTTGGAATCGTCGTGATGGACATACATACTAGATGGATAGAGGCCGTGGCGGTTAAGACCACTGGAACCGCCGTTGTCATTGGATGCCTTGAGGACATTTTCCAGCGTTTCGGCTATCCCATGGCGTTACTCACTGATAATGGACCCCAATTTACGTCGATTCCCTGGGATGCCGCCCTGAGGAAGTGGCAGTGTCTACACTGGACCACCCCGATCCACCACCCCAGGGCGAACCCAGTGGAGCGTAGAAACCAAGAACTAAAAAAGGGGCTCCGCCTGCAATTGGAGGGACAATCGCCGGAACGCTGGGACGAAAAGCTCGGGCAGGTCCTTTTTAATCTCAGATCCCGTAAAAACGCCGCTTCGGGCTACTCTCCGGCTAAGGCTCTGTTCGACCACGAATTACGAAGACCTGGAGAATGGAGGGACCCTCTCCAGGAGCAACCGAAGTCCGCACCACAACGAATTCGAAAAATCCACGCCAACGAATTAAGGTACCGAGAACGCAGATACGCGCAACGAGAGGCTCCCATGCCAATACAACCTCGGCCAGGGGACCTAGTGATGGTAAAGGCGCACCTTCCGCCGGGACAACCATTCGGGCCACGATGGATGGGCCCATACCCGGTTAGGGAAACTGTCGGACCCACGGCCATTTGGCTGGAACGCCCTGGGGCTCAATGGGTCAAGTTCCACTTGGACCAGGTGCGATTGGCCAGAAGACCTAACACGGGGGAGCCGCCACGAAACGAAGACACAGGAACAGCCGTCGAGAGGGATCTGGAGCAACAACCACGCCCTGGGACCACCCACGATCAATGCTAAAACAATACTAAAAACAAAGGCCGGACCTGGAACGCCACGTGAAGCAACGTCTATTTCAGAGGGGGGCACTTGTTACGCTCCGCCTCCTATGAAATCAACGACGTTGCTTCGCAACAACGTTCCAGGTCCGTGCTCACGTACTTGTGAACCCCCGGCCAATTAGAGGACGCGTGACTAGTGACGCCGGCCAATCATCAAAAACGTGACATCAGCACGGACCAATGTGTGAAAAGCATAAATGGAAGTGGCACGCGCGAACCAATCACAGACGGAAAAACATTAGTGGGGACAGTGCGCGTCAGTGTAGTGACGTGTGCACCACCAATGATGAAATTGCTGACATCAGCGTTCACCAATCGAAAGGCTCGTCCTATACAATCCATAACAACGGATTGTATATAAATTGAGATGCATTGTCTCGAAGGATCATCAATCTTCTGACATCTCTACCGACTTCAACATCTCTAACCAACTTTAACAAACTTCAAGAAGCCAGCAGATACAAGAAGAAGCTTCCAGCCACATCATCTCAACAGTATAAGGCCCATCCAGGACGGACCAACACAAGGCCTACCGCATCATTAGGCCCAACGTTATAAGGCCCATCTAGGACGGCCCAACACAAGGCCTACCGCATCATTAGGCCCAACGTTATAAGGCCCATCCAGGACGGCCCAACACAAGGCCTTCCGCATCATTAGGCCCAACGTTATAAGGCCCATCTAGGACGGCCCAACACAAGGCCTACCGCAGCATTAGGTCCAACGTTATAAGGCCCATCCAGGACGGCCCAACACAATGCCCGACGAATCATTAGGCCCAACATTATCAGGCCCATCCAGGACGGCCCAACACAAGGCCCGACGCATCATTAGGCCCAACGTTATAAGGCCCATCCAGGACGGCCCAACACAAGGCCCAACGCATCATTAGGCCCGGCGATATAAGGCCTATCCAGGACGATCCAATACCAGGCCTAAGGCATCACTGGACCAGCGATCCAAGGTCAATCCAGGACGGCCCAACGCAAGGCTCAAGGCGTCACTAGGCCCGGCAACAGGAGGTGCCATAACGTACCCAGGAACCAGGCAACACCGGGACAGTGTGAGTCGTCAACACTAGTGCGCGAGTGTGTCCAACTTCCGCCAACCCCTAGTGCCGAAGCCACACAAAGGATTACGTGAGTGTGCCAACAATTCGCCCCCCCCCCATTTAGTGCGTGAGTGACACCACCCCACCAACCTCCAGTGCCGAACACAAGCAAAGGATTACGTGAGTGCATCAACAACCCCCCCCCCCCATTAAGTGCCAAGTGACACTACCCCACTAACCTCCAGTGCCGAACACAAACAAAGGGATTACGTGAGTGCACCGACAACCCCCTCCAAAGTGCTAGTTGACGATTACTCTACCACCCCTAGTGCCCATAGACACGGTCAATTTTCTTATAACACGTGTCTTTCGTTACTATTTGTTCTTTGTTGTTTTTGTGTTTGCTTGTATGTTAATAAAGCATATTTATTTATTTGTGTGTAAAACCTGTTTTCATTGTTACCACCACCAAACAAGAGTCTCCGCCGGCCCCGCTGACACACAATAAGTGCGTGGTAACAGTCTATCTGTCTTATATCAATGCTTATATTATCAAGAATTTTGTAGCAAGATTATACGCCGAGATAGGAACGATGGCTAAGCTTAAACAGACATCCGGTTTTCAATATGTAATAAAGTTTTAATCTTCATCCATTTAATATAAACTAATGGTCTATGTCTAGAAATGAGATATTAAAAAAACTATAAAATATGTTATTTTGATGAAGATATTGATCACTACTACTTAATGATATTATAATACCCACATAGAACAACCATTTATTATATCGCTTCTATTACTATTTACAATTTATCTTTTGTGTGTAGATAATCTTCTTAATTTCATTTAATTAATGTTTGATTATCCCATGTAATGACTGTTACAATCTTTACAGGTTATTTAATATATGGTGTATGTTTGAATATCTTTTTCGATCACAATTAAGCCATTAGATTTTCTAGTGAGAATATTATATTGTTGACCGATCATTCCTGCTATCCCTGACTACATGTAGAATTTACTTTCCAGTGCTTAAATTTTTTATATAATATTTTGATATTTACTATATAATATGAACACATATTCTAGAATATTCTTAAAATGAAATGAAGATACAGATACAGAAAGGAGCACCTAAATTTTTTGTTCGAATATAAATATTGCGTCAATGTTCCTGTAATACAATCCACAGATAAATCAACAAAATACTTCACGATAGCAACGTTAAATCATACTTCAGATTTTTTGATAATGCAATACCAAACGTTATAGTTTTGCTTATAAAACATAAACAAGCTATATATAGATATGCAAACCTATATTTTAAGCACTTGATTACAATCCTATTGATAAATTCACGTCATTAAAACGCATGGTACATATAATAATTGGAAATCTAAACAAGTAGATAAAATCTGTGAATATTTGTAATTCCTTAAGCTTAAATTTAAATACTTTGATTTTTATTTTATCCAATCAGTGAAAGTACGGCTTTTCAAATAGCGAATTGTGATAGTTGAACTTTGTAAGGGAGCAAATTTAAATCTTTTGTCCAAATTTCATATAGCGTGACTGTCGAGAGGTTTAATACCAACATACATTCGTCATTGTAGAATATGGGCATGCAAGAATAACTGAAATGCTTAAAAAGTGCTAACTAAATTGTAATACTATCACTCAAAAAGTATGCCTTGGCAGGATATCTTTAATCCAACTATTAAATAAATATGGAATATCTGCCATATTATTTTAACTATTTTAACATAAAACTTTGATGTAAATTCTAGACCATTTTCTTCTTATATATGCGAAATAGACATACATCCTCCACCCCTTACATTTACATATATCGGAAACTAAGAAAATTTTTTTAAAACAGAATAGGAATTTATATACAGATATTTTCACCTACCTAATACAGGTAGCATATTGGACAAAACCTAGGTGGAAAGACTATGGTAATCCGCTCCGAACAGCGACTACACCTCACTATCTCCAAATCTATAAAAGAATGTATGCTGAATTACCAATTTTCATCTCTTTTATTCATAAAACCCACCAGTAATAAAATAATTAGCCACAAAATGTGATAGGATTCGATAGCGATCCATTTCCCTAGGAAAAGCATTATAATAGCAAATACCACATAACACATTGCCTTGACCATGTATTTGATCAAAACCTGAGGTTATTAGATACATATTAATGTTACTATTGTCCATTAATTGGTATCGACCGAACCCTTGGTCATGATATACATCAACACCCAAATTATTAGAACTAACATAAACGTAGCCATAGTCGCTCTGGATTGAGGACAGGCTTAGTGTTGATATGGATCGCCAATCTTCTACAATCACATCTGCACTCGAATTTGAAGATAGTGAAATGCGCTCGTCATTGTCCATCTTCTTTTAAACTTCAACAAAAATTAAACGATCCTAAATTGTAGTATATCATTTAGACACTTTCAAACAAAATCACAAATATGCTGATTGATTTATATTTAAAAAAAGGTTTGTGATAAAACACAAAGTATTTTCACTTACAAAATCAGTAGTTATTCGGAAATTTACAAATAATAAAAACACACTTAATAACAATAAAAGAACAAAAATTCAGCTGCAGAAACACGTTGGAACTAATATAAAATCACTCCGCTTACACATATTTATATAAAAAGCGATTTACCATCCCCCTCAACAACATAAAAAATAATTTTCACACGTACAGAAATGCCAAAAAAACATGGGAATGTATAGCAGTATCTTTCTACATAATTTAAATGGTCTTTTTTGTCGCCCTGAACGGAAAACATATACAGGGTCCGGCAACGAAGCGGAGACGGAAGATTACATGCTTATTTGAAAGTTAGTCAAATATTTAGTCATCGGATATTCTTGCGCGCCATCAAGCGCACGTTTTAAAAATATCTTGGTTTATACAGGCTGTTCCAGATGGAAATGCCAGACTAAAGTTGCTTTTTTTTTAATGAAACACCCTGTATATTAATAGATAAAATGATCTGCGCTTGAAAGCTGGTTACATCGCTATAATGGTGTATGGGTCTAAAGTTGATAGTTTCTGTGTTAATAATTATTATACTTGATAAATTAATACATTTCAGTAGGCTATTCTGCATAAGGAAAAACAAAAGATCCGAAACCAACAGAATCGAAAATTTTTTCCTAGTATTCAGTTTCGTTGTACGTGAAATAAATTCTGTAATTGTTCGCGTTATACAGAGTGTTCACAATTTCGCAAAATCGAAGGAATCTCGTAATTTTTAAATGGAACACCCTGTATATCAGTTCATTTTTGAATTGTTTATTAAATTTCATGTCAGAAACATGTAAGACCTTAATACTTTAAATGTGACTATTACTCAGCTACTGTCGTTTTTTTGATATGCTTTTGTTAGTTTTTGAAAAAAGTAAATTTCTTCAAATGGAACACTCTGTATGTTATTTTATTATTGAATTTCTTATTAAATTTCCCATCAAAAACATGTAAGACGTTAATAATTTAAAAGTGACTATTACTGAGCTATTGTTTCTTTTTGATATAATTTTGTCAGTAGGTACTATACTATATTAATTAAAACCACAAAACTGACAAAATTATATCAAAAAGAGTGTATTTGGATCGCTATATATGACGGCAAATGCCCGTGAGAATATCTCAGCGACATCTGCCAACCAAGCGCGACGGCTTCTGAATGCAATCTCGTAGGCGCATGGCGCATTGAGAAGCCGTCGCTTTCAGTGTCGCGCTTGGTTGACAGATGTCGCGATATTCTCAGGGACATTTGTCGAAGTTAGCCGTTATAAGCTACGCGCCCACTGCACCGACCGGTACGACCGACACGGGCGACCGGGATTTTACTAAAAGTCAATTGCATGTTTCTCTATGGAGGCGCACACACTACACACCGACCGGTACGAACGGACGCCTCCATAAAGAAACATGCATTTGACAATCCCGGTCGCCCGTGTCGGTCATACCGGTCGGTGCAGTGGGCGCTTAGCTATATATAGCGATCCAAATATTTGTTCATTGCTAGCAGTCCCTTACGTGCACTGAAGAGGCCTTCAATGCCGAAACACGTGTCTGTACGTCGATTGCTAGTAATGAGCGGGTATATTGTGTATCCCATTGCATTACATATATGCATATACGTTCACGTATAAATGTATATATGTATATTTGTGTATTTCGTTACATGTTTAAATGACGATGCTCGAAGTATTTCTGAGTGCAAGGAACTAACACAAACCCCGAATTTAAAAAATCAGTTGTTATTCCTTCAGGAACACTTTGGAAATTTGCCTAAACTAATCACATATTTTGAAAATCGAAATCTCAAATTAAAAGATGGTAACCACATTAGATGTGGCTATTAATAATTAAAAAGTATTCCAAGTGACGTCGGATGTGAGTAGGGTACTTACGCCGATTCTGGCGCCTCCTCCCCCTCTCACCCAGCTCCCCCTCACCCCCCTCGCCCTAGTGGCGCCCTCTGCCAACCCAACTGATGTGGCGCCCCCTCGCGGTCGCCAACCCAACTAAAAATTACAGATTTCATCATTACCAACCCAACTAAAATTACAGATTTCATCATTACCAACCCAAGTGATGTGGCGCCCCTCGCGGCCTCCAACCCAACTAAAAATTGCAGATTTCATCATTACCAACCCAACTAAAAATTGCAGATTTCATCATTACCAACCCAACTAAAAATTGCAGATTTCATCATTACCAACCCAACTAAAAATTGCGGATTTCATCATTACCAACCCAATGTGGCGCCCTCTGACGGCCACTAACCAAACTAAGAAATGACAGATTTCATCATTACCAACCCAATGTGACGCCCTCTCACAGCCACTAACCAAGAAATGGCATCTCTCATGATTGCCATAATGCAGCATCCTCTCACGGTCACTAGCCAAACTAAGGTGACGTCAGACAAAATGGCTGACCATCAAGATGGTCTTTGTTTCTAGAGAATTCCTGAATAAATTACCAGGCTTGCTATCGCGCTTCTCAATGTACTTCAAACAGGTCTAAACATGTTTCCAGCGGAAACCGCAACGGCTGTATGCTTCTGTGATAGCCGCATGCTTGAAATGTATATCTTACTTATAAAATAAAATAAAACAAACAATGTATTTATTATTATTAATTAACAATATGACCAAGTTTCATACCCTCAAGATGGTCGATAAAAATATAAACTTTATATCTAAGATCGGCATACCATTTCAAAATTATAAAATAAATATACAGTATGCTTCTGTGATAGCCGCACGCTTGAAATGCATATCTTACTTATAAAATAAAATAAAACAAACAATGTATTTATTATTATTAATTAACAATATAACCAAGTGTCATACCCTCAAGATGGTCGATAAAAATATAAACTTTATATCTAAGATCGGCATACCATTTCAAAATTATAAAATAAATATACAGTATGCTACTGGACGAGATAGCAACCAAGTATGAATATACAGGACGTTTCAAAGGTAGGATAGAATAGCAAGATGGCCGCCAAAAATCTAATAAACTAAGGTGACGTCAGGCATCCAATCTATCAAAACCATGCACTCAAACTCCTATGAAACATCATCTCAAAACCATCGCTAGAATCAGCTCACAACCGGGTCATGAAGCAGTTCTGAAACCCCTATATTAAAACCACACATTCAAACCACTATCAAATCCCTCTTTTCTCAAAAAGCCATCCAACCATCCATCAATCCATCCATCCATCCATACATCCATCAATCCATCCATCCAACCATCAATCCATCCATCCATCCATCCATCCATACATCCATCCATCCATCCATCCAACCATCAATCCATCCATCCATCTGGACGAGATAGCAACCAAGTATAAATATACAGGACGTTTCAAAGGTAGGGATTTTTAGAAAAGCAAGATGGCGAATCCAAGATGGCCGCCAAAAATCTAATAAACTAATGTCACGTCAAGCATCCAATCTATCAAAACCATGCACTCGAACTCCTATGAAACATCATCTCAAAACCATCGCCAGAATCAGCTCACGTCATGAAGCGGTTCTGAAACCCCTATATTAAAACCACACATTCAAACCACTATCAAATCCCTCTTTTCTCAAAAAGCCATCCAACCATCCATCAATCCATCCATCCATCCATACATCCATACATCCATCCATCCATCCATCCATCCATCAATCCATCCATCCATCCATACATCCATCCAACCATCCATCCAACCATCCATCCATCCAACCATCCATTAATCCATCCATCCATCTGGACGAGATAGCAACCAAGTATGAATATACAGGACGTTTCAAAGGTAGGGATTTTTAGAAAAGCAAGATGGCGAATCCAAGATGGCCGCCAAAAATCTAATAAACTAAGGTGTCGTCAGGCATCCAATCTATCAAAACCATGCACTCAAACTCCTATGAAACATCATTTCAAAACCATCGCTAGAATCAGCTCACGTCATGAAGCGGTTCTGAAACCCCTATATTAAAACCACACATTCAAACCACTATCAAATCCCTCTTTTCTCAAAAAGCCATCCAACCATCCATCAATCCATCCATCCATCCATCCATCCATCCATACATCCATCCATCCATCCATCCAACAATCAATCCATCCATCCATCCATCCATACATCCATCCATCCATCCATCCATACATCCATACATCCATCCATCCATCCATCCAACAATCAATCCATCCATCCATCCATCCATACATCCATCCATCCATCCATCCATCCAACCATCCATCCATCCATGCATCCAACCATCCATCCATCCATCCATCCATCTGGATAACATAGCAACCAAATATTAATATACAGAACATTTCAAAGGTAGGGATTTTTAGAAAAGTAAGATAGCGAATCCAAGATGGCCGCCAAAAATCTAATAAACTAAGGTGACGTCAGGCGAAATGGCCGACTATCAATATGATCGATCAAAATATAAACTCAACTTCTAGAAAATACCCAACTCCATATCACGCATCACAACAACAACCACCACCACAACCACCCAACATAGTTTCAAACGCCACAACACCAGACCAACTTAAGAAGATACATCTAGGTCAATCCCCAACACAACATACTTTCAAACGCCACCACCGCGGATTTACATCTAAGATCGGCATACTTTGTCAAAATCATAAAATAAATATATAGTATGGTACTGGATAACATAGCAACCAAACATGAATATACAGGACATTTCAAAAGTAAGACTTTTAGAAAAGTAAAATAATGAGCCCATATTTTAAGAAAACAATTTATTAAAAATAAAACAACTACACACATCAAACAAACCTCAACCATACTTTCAATTTCACAAATATCAAAATTTAAACAAAACAATCAAATGCAAAGGCAAGGAATGTTCTCGAGATGACCCATATAGTGCAATATAACAATGCAGTAAAACGATAGAGGTGAGATACATGGTCTATCAAAAATTTTTATTACCCACTTTTTTTTCAGCAATCAAAACTTTTTTGACAAAACACTATACATATGAAAATAGACATAACATTAAATATTTCCATTTTAGAGATACCCCAGTTTAATCTCAATTTTAAATAACATAAATTCTTAAATTGATTTAGTTAACTTTCTTATAATATTTAAAAAAAGGTTGAAAAAGAAAACATACTAAGTCCCACAACAGATAAAATATGTACTATCTTTTTACACTTCATGTTTAGTACTATCATTAGAAGAAATATGCTTGAGGTACAGCTTTTAATATGAAATTTAGAGGTTTTTATGCAAAATACATAGTTTATCACTAATAAAACTAATTTTGAAACACATTGTCCACATAGCAAATACCACTTCCTGTACATTTTAAAAAATAACAATTTTTATATATCATAAAAGAACCAAACAAAAAACTAATATAAAGACAGCATTAACGTTCTAACCAAAAGATTTACAAAAATATTAAATATATACTTGTTCTAAAAATGCTTCTATCTCTCTTTTACAGTTTATGTTTGTACAGCAGCGAATGTATTACATTTCCTTTGAAATTACATAAAAATCCATGCAATACACTTAAAACATTTGAAAAATCATGTTTGGTAAGCCCACTATATATCAATATTTAAGACAAAAAATTATTATTAATTTTCCATCTACAGATACCCCTGCTTAATATCAATTTGAATTAACATAAATTCATAAAATGAGTCTATCTTTTACAGTTCGTGGGTTGTACTATCATTAGAAGAAATATGATTGACGAGCGGCTTTTAATATGAAATTTAGAGGTTTTTACACAAAAACATAGTTTATGCCTAATAAAAACTAATTTTGAAACACATTGTACACATAGCAAATACCACTTCCTATACATTTAAAAAATAACAATGTTTATACATCATAAAAGAACGAAACAAAAAAAACTAATATAAAGACAGCATTAACGTTCTAACCGAATTCGAGCCATACTTTCCCATGTTTTGTGAGCTGTTGCATTGTCCTGTTGGAAATACCTATGTAAAAGTTCGTCATCATGAAGATTTTGTAAAAACGGTTCAAGTAAATTATTTCGATATCTCTCAGCATTTATCGATCCTTCAAAAAACACAGGTCCAAATATACACCTTCTAGAAACCGCTAGCCAAACACCAATTTTCTGCGGATGGAGAGGCGATTGAATAAACTCATGAGGATTCTCCGAAGACCAAATACGCATATTTTGTTTGTTTATATAGCCGGATAGGTGAAACCATTCTTTTTGTATATATTTGTAGAGTAAAAGCAGCATTCGATCGACTAAGAAATAGTAGCACTTAAAACATTTGAAAAATCATGTTTGGTAAGCCTACTATTTAAGACAAAAATTATTATTTATTTCCATTTACAACAGATAGCCCACTATTTATCAATATTTAAGGGCAAAAAATTATTATTAATTTCCCCATTTACAACAGATTTCCTTGTTTAATCTCAATTTTTGAATAACATAAATTCTTAAATTGATTTAGTTAACTTTCTTATAATATTTAAAAAAGGGCGAGAAAGAAAACATACTAAGTCTCACAACGGATAAAATATATGCTATCTTTTACAGTTCATGTTTTTGTACTATCATTACAAGAAATAAGCCTCGCGATTAGCTTTTAATCTGAAATTTAGATGCTTCATAAAACCACCTCAGAGACACTAAAAAATTATGATTCTCAGCTCAACCAACCATTCAAAAAGTTGATACATCAAATTCATGAATATTAATATCACTCTACACTCTTAATAAAAAATTTAGCAGAAGTCTCACATTAAATGAATACAAAATTTATATATGCACTACATTAAATGAAGATTGCATTTTATACACTGCTTATATCACCAGAAATTTTGTTACAAGATTATATGATTAGATAGACTCATGACTAAGCCTAAACGGACACCAGGCTTTCAATATGTAGTAAAGTTTTTTTTTCTTCATACATTTAATATAAACTAATGATCTATCTTTAGAAAGCATCCACAGGTCCATTAGAACTTGTGGGTGGTGCAACATCTACTTTAACCCTCTTCTTAGGCGGTCCGGCAACATGCTCACATGTATCCACACCCTCCCTACAAATACCGCAAACAAAATTGCGGTGGAGAGTATTCACATGTCGCTCCATGCTATCACGCCGGGTGAAGGATTTTCCGCAAATGATGTAATTCATTCTATGAAAAACAAATTAAAAATAATTAATATAATAAATTTAAGAGAATAAAAAGCTATTGAAACCTAATTTTTAATATATCGAAATTGCTAATTTATTTGACTGATCCGCATATATTTAACTAAAAAATACCTGTATTATTCAGAATTTATTTAAATTATTAAAAAAAATCTCTTTAAAGAACCATATAAAATAATTAACTTAATTATATAAATTTACATTAAAAACAATTTAAAGAAAGCACTAAATGCAAAAAATGCTTGTATTATACAAAATTTATTTAAATTATTGAAAAAATCTTTTTAAAGAACCGTATAAAATAATCAACTTAATTATATAAATTTACACGCTTAAACGTTAAAAACAATATAAAGAAGCTACTAAATGCATATAAAATACTTTGAGGCACCCTGGATTAATTGTATATAAAAATAATATTCAATAAAATATTCAATAAAATTAGCACCATTAAATTATTAAGAATAGCCTTATAATTGAAAAACAATTTTTAAAAAGTCCTATAAAATTTTAGAGTGGTAGAAAAACTATGATCCGCGTATATTTAACTAAAAATACCTGTATTATTGAGAATTTATTGATAAAACCTTATAAAATAATCAATTTAATAATATAAATTTACGCACCTAAAAATTTAAAAAAAAGAAAACAATATAAAGAAGCTACTAAATACAAATAAAATACTTGAAACATATCCTGGATTAATTGTATATAAAAATAATATTCAATAAAATATTAATAAAATTTACGCCATTAAATTATTAAAAATAGTCTAATTGAAAAAACAATTTTTAAAAAGCCCTATGAAATTTTAGAGTGGTAGAAAAACTAATGAAAAATATTGCAAGTTAATATTATATAAATTAGGGTTTCTAAATACCTTATAGTAAACACAAACAAGCACTAAAAACGATGTTGACTGTTTAAAGACACTGGTTATAATAAAATTAAATATGCCGATCTACATATATATAGATACACATCTGTTTTTTCCCGCGCATACATATATATACATATATACGTATGCGACCAGAGGTAATTTAGCGCTGTAAAATGCCTTTCTCACGGTGGTCCGGCTACAATAGGCCCTTTTTCACACACACACACACACACACATATATATATATATATATATATGTATATGTATGTATGTGAACGGAGATAATTAGTAGCGGCCACATTCCATTCTCACGGGTGACTGTGTGTTCTAAAGCATCTGTTTAATTTTTAGCGTCGCATACCTGCATCCAATGAGGGTCTCGAGTCCGGGAATTTCGTCTTTCTACCTGTACAGATAGATCTGTCTTTATATAAAATTCGTATATATTAACTATGATTTTAGTTTTAAAATAAAAAATAATAAGAAGGTTAAAATAATTCGTTATTTTGTAGATAGTTGCATAGAGCTAAAACATTATTTTGCATGCATATACATTCTCCAGTAGTTTTATTATTATGATAAAAACAATGATTGACATTTTTAATAAGCTTTGGTACATCATTAAAATATTCCAGTAAATTAAATGCTAATGATGTAAAAATACCTAAAAATATTTCGTAAAACAAGAGTATTTTAGTTAAATATACGGAGATCCATATGAAAAACTACGAAAGTTATATTAATGTTAAATATTAAATAATTTAATTAAATGAAAACACATCGTTTCACAAAAATTATGTTTTATTAAACACAAGATGTACATTTCATTTACCATAACAGTACATTATAAACCTTTCTTAATATTGATGATACAGGATCAGTTAAATTAGTATAGTTGTTAAGAAATTGGAGGAGCATTTGATAGTATTTTCTTCATAAAAGTAGTATGTATTGTAATATAAGATAGTGTTATAAACTATACAATAAATATTATTCAGTATTGGAATACACAATGAATAACACAAATTTGAGTAGAGAAAGATAAATATTTCTAATTGCACATGTGTGAATTTGAATCTATCGGGAATATACAGAGTAATTATTTACATCTGATGGTGAAACATGGTCGCGTATTTTATATCATTCAGTAATTTAATTTGCTCTATAGCCAGACAATGAGGTGGATGCTAAGCATTAATGTGTACACACGTAATGTTATGATCGTCAGTGTAACATATATATTCAAGTCTAACACAAACTTTTTGATTTATTGAAACCCCAATAGAAATTATCACTATTTCGAGAAGAATAGTCATGTACCTGTACATATTCAAAGCCGCTGAAGTATGAGTACATTAACAGCTGTATACGCATGTCTTTATCATCCACTTTAATGTGTTACTGTAATTCCAGTTACTTTTTTTTTATTTATACGTACATATATTGTGAATTATTACACTAATTATAAAACAAAATTAATTATAGATAGACAAACATTATGCTAGTATATTGCAAACATGTAATGCTAAGATAATCAGAGTGATATATACATACATGTAAAGAAATTTATAGTTTATTCAATCTCTTATTAAAAGAGTTATTAATATTTTTCAAATGAATACCTGGCAGTGGTGGAAAACTGTTGAAATTTGGATAGATTAATAGTTACATATGCGAGCTTCAGAATAGCTTCTGAACATGTTGGGGAGAGGTTTAAACTGCTTTCTATTCAACATGAACTCCGGTGAACTTGTTAAAAAAAAAAACCGGTTCTGTATCGGTTCAGCTTGACAGGAGCGGCTTTTAGAATTCTAAGTCATGAATGGCGCACCACAGATAGGTATTTTTTTATTAAACTGTATTATCACACCCTCTTCCGATGCCGATGCTTCACCATTTATCTTAGGGATATCCTCAGGGCTATAGCTGGATCAGCAAGAATTGCAGAACCAGCACCAGCCGTGATTATATCCTTAAGATAATTGGTGAAGCATCGGCTTCGGAAGAGGGTATGATAATACAGTTTAATAAAAAAATACCTATCTTTGGTGCGCCATTCATGACTTAGAATTCTAAAAGCCGCTCCTGTCAAGCTGAACCGATACAGAACCGGTTTTTTTTTAACAAGTTCACCGGAGTTCATGTTGAATAGAAAGCAGTTTAAACCTCTCCCCAACATGTTCAGAAGCTATTCTGAAGCTCGCATATGTAACTATTAATCTATCCAAATTTCAACAGTTTTCCACCACTGCCAGGTATTCATTTGAAAAATATTAATAACTCTTTTAATAAGAGATTGAATAAACTATAAATTTCTTTACATGTATGTATATATCACTCTGATTATCTTAGCATTACATGTTTGCAATATACCAGCATAATGTTTGTCTATCTATAATTAATTTTGTTTTATAATTAGTGTAATAATTCACAATATATGTACGTATAAATAAAAAAAAAGTAACTGGAATTACAGTAACACATTAAAGTGGATGATAAAGACATGCGTATACAGCTGTTAATGTACTCATACTTCAGCGGCTTTGAATATGTACAGGTACATGACTATTCTTCTCGAAATAGTGATAATTTCTATTGGGGTTTCAATAAATCAAAAAGTTTGTGTTAGACTTGAATATATATGTTACACTGACGATCATAACATTACGTGTGTACACATTAATGCTTAGCATCCACCTCATTGTCTGGCTATAGAGCAAATTAAATTACTGAATGATATAAAATACGCGACCATGTTTCACCATCAGATGTAAATAATTACTCTGTATATTCCCGATAGATTCAAATTCACACATGTGCAATTAGAAATATTTATCTTTCTCTACTCAAATTTGTGTTATTCATTGTGTATTCCAATACTGAATAATATTTATTGTATAGTTTATAACACTATCTTATATTACAATACATACTACTTTTATGAAGAAAATACTATCAAATGCTCCTCCAATTTCTTAACAACTATACTAATTTAACTGATCCTGTATCATCAATATTAAGAAAGGTTTATAATGTACTGTTATGGTAAATGAAATGTACATCTTGTGTTTAATAAAACATAATTTTTGTGAAACGATGTGTTTTCATTTAATTAAATTATTTAATATTTAACATTAATATAACTTTCGTAGTTTTTCATATGGATCTCCGTATATTTAACTAAAATACTCTTGTTTTACGAAATATTTTTAGGTATTTTTACATCATTAGCATTTAATTTACTGGAATATTTTAATGATGTACCAAAGCTTATTAAAAATGTCAATCATTGTTTTTATCATAATAATAAAACTACTGGAGAATGTATATGCATGCAAAATAATGTTTTAGCTCTATGCAACTATCTACAAAATAACGAATTATTTTAACCTTCTTATTATTTTTTATTTTAAAACTAAAATCATAGTTAATATATACGAATTTTATATAAAGACAGATCTATCTGTACAGGTAGAAAGACGAAATTCCCGGACTCGAGACCCTCATTGGATGCAGGTATGCGACGCTAAAAATTAAACAGATGCTTTAGAACACACAGTCACCCGTGAGAATGGAATGTGGCCGCTACTAATTATCTCCGTTCACATACATACATATACATATATATATATATATATATATATGTGTGTGTGTGTGTGTGTGTGAAAAAGGGCCTATTGTAGCCGGACCACCGTGAGAAAGGCATTTTACAGCGCTAAATTACCTCTGGTCGCATACGTATATATGTATATATATGTATGCGCGGGAAAAAACAGATGTGTATCTATATATATGTAGATCGGCATATTTAATTTTATTATAACCAGTGTCTTTAAACAGTCAACATCGTTTTTAGTGCTTGTTTGTGTTTACTATAAGGTATTTAGAAACCCTAATTTATATAATATTAACTTGCAATATTTTTCATTAGTTTTTCTACCACTCTAAAATTTCATAGGGCTTTTTAAAAATTGTTTTTTCAATTAGACTATTTTTAATAATTTAATGGCGTAAATTTTATTAATATTTTATTGAATATTATTTTTATATACAATTAATCCAGGATATGTTTCAAGTATTTTATTTGTATTTAGTAGCTTCTTTATATTGTCTTCTTTTTTTTAAATTTTTAGGTGCGTAAATTTATATTATTAAATTGATTATTTTATAAGGTTTTATCAATAAATTCTCAATAATACAGGTATTTTTAGTTAAATATACGCGGATCATAGTTTTTCTACCACTCTAAAATTTTATAGGACTTTTTAAAAATTGTTTTTCAATTATAAGGCTATTCTTAATAATTTAATGGTGCTAATTTTATTGAATATTTTATTGAATATTATTTTTATATACAATTAATCCAGGGTGCCTCAAAGTATTTTATATGCATTTAGTAGCTTCTTTATATTGTTTTTAACGTTTAAGCGTGTAAATTTATATAATTAAGTTGATTATTTTATACGGTTCTTTAAAAAGATTTTTTCAATAATTTAAATAAATTTTGTATAATACAAGCATTTTTTGCATTTAGTGCTTTCTTTAAATTGTTTTTAATGTAAATTTATATAATTAAGTTAATTATTTTATATGGTTCTTTAAAGAGATTTTTTTTAATAATTTAAATAAATTCTGAATAATACAGGTATTTTTTAGTTAAATATATGCGGATCAGTCAAATAAATTAGCAATTTCGATATATTAAAAATTAGGTTTCAATAGCTTTTTATTCTCTTAAATTTATTATATTAATTATTTTTAATTTGTTTTTCATAGAATGAATTACATCATTTGCGGAAAATCCTTCACCCGGCGTGATAGCATGGAGCGACATGTGAATACTCTCCACCGCAATTTTGTTTGCGGTATTTGTAGGGAGGGTGTGGATACATGTGAGCATGTTGCCGGACCGCCTAAGAAGAGGGTTAAAGTAGATGTTGCACCACCCACAAGTTCTAATGGACCTGTGGATGCTTTCTAAAGATAGATCATTAGTTTATATTAAATGTATGAAGAAAAAAAAACTTTACTACATATTGAAAGCCTGGTGTCCGTTTAGGCTTAGTCATGAGTCTATCTAATCATATAATCTTGTAACAAAATTTCTGGTGATATAAGCAGTGTATAAAATGCAATCTTCATTTAATGTAGTGCATATATAAATTTTGTATTCATTTAATGTGAGACTTCTGCTAAATTTTTTATTAAGAGTGTAGAGTGATATTAATATTCATGAATTTGATGTATCAACTTTTTGAATGGTTGGTTGAGCTGAGAATCATAATTTTTTAGTGTCTCTGAGGTGGTTTTATGAAGCATCTAAATTTCAGATTAAAAGCTAATCGCGAGGCTTATTTCTTGTAATGATAGTACAAAAACATGAACTGTAAAAGATAGCATATATTTTATCCGTTGTGAGACTTAGTATGTTTTCTTTCTCGCCCTTTTTTAAATATTATAAGAAAGTTAACTAAATCAATTTAAGAATTTATGTTATTCAAAAATTGAGATTAAACAAGGAAATCTGTTGTAAATGGGGAAATTAATAATAATTTTTTGCCCTTAAATATTGATAAATAGTGGGCTATCTGTTGTAAATGGAAATAAATAATAATTTTTGTCTTAAATAGTAGGCTTACCAAACATGATTTTTCAAATGTTTTAAGTGCTACTATTTCTTAGTCGATCGAATGCTGCTTTTACTCTACAAATATATACAAAAAGAATGGTTTCACCTATCCGGCTATATAAACAAACAAAATATGCGTATTTGGTCTTCGGAGAATCCTCATGAGTTTATTCAATCGCCTCTCCATCCGCAGAAAATTGGTGTTTGGCTAGCGGTTTCTAGAAGGTGTATATTTGGACCTGTGTTTTTTGAAGGATCGATAAATGCTGAGAGATATCGAAATAATTTACTTGAACCGTTTTTACAAAATCTTCATGATGACGAACTTTTACATAGGTATTTCCAACAGGACAATGCAACAGCTCACAAAACATGGGAAAGTATGGCTCGAATTCGGTTAGAACGTTAATGCTGTCTTTATATTAGTTTTTTTTGTTTCGTTCTTTTATGATGTATAAACATTGTTATTTTTTAAATGTATAGGAAGTGGTATTTGCTATGTGTACAATGTGTTTCAAAATTAGTTTTTATTAGGCATAAACTATGTTTTTGTGTAAAAACCTCTAAATTTCATATTAAAAGCCGCTCGTCAATCATATTTCTTCTAATGATAGTACAACCCACGAACTGTAAAAGATAGACTCATTTTATGAATTTATGTTAATTCAAATTGATATTAAGCAGGGGTATCTGTAGATGGAAAATTAATAATAATTTTTTGTCTTAAATATTGATATATAGTGGGCTTACCAAACATGATTTTTCAAATGTTTTAAGTGTATTGCATGGATTTTTATGTAATTTCAAAGGAAATGTAATACATTCGCTGCTGTACAAACATAAACTGTAAAAGAGAGATAGAAGCATTTTTAGAACAAGTATATATTTAATATTTTTGTAAATCTTTTGGTTAGAACGTTAATGCTGTCTTTATATTAGTTTTTTGTTTGGTTCTTTTATGATATATAAAAATTGTTATTTTTTAAAATGTACAGGAAGTGGTATTTGCTATGTGGACAATGTGTTTCAAAATTAGTTTTATTAGTGATAAACTATGTATTTTGCATAAAAACCTCTAAATTTCATATTAAAAGCTGTACCTCAAGCATATTTCTTCTAATGATAGTACTAAACATGAAGTGTAAAAAGATAGTACATATTTTATCTGTTGTGGGACTTAGTATGTTTTCTTTTTCAACCTTTTTTTAAATATTATAAGAAAGTTAACTAAATCAATTTAAGAATTTATGTTATTTAAAATTGAGATTAAACTGGGGTATCTCTAAAATGGAAATATTTAATGTTATGTCTATTTTCATATGTATAGTGTTTTGTCAAAAAAGTTTTGATTGCTGAAAAAAAAGTGGGTAATAAAAATTTTTGATAGACCATGTATCTCACCTCTATCGTTTTACTGCATTGTTATATTGCACTATATGGGTCATCTCGAGAACATTCCTTGCCTTTGCATTTGATTGTTTTGTTTAAATTTTGATATTTGTGAAATTGAAAGTATGGTTGAGGTTTGTTTGATGTGTGTAGTTGTTTTATTTTTAATAAATTGTTTTCTTAAAATATGGGCTCATTATTTTACTTTTCTAAAAGTCTTACTTTTGAAATGTCCTGTATATTCATGTTTGGTTGCTATGTTATCCAGTACCATACTATATATTTATTTTATGATTTTGACAAAGTATGCCGATCTTAGATGTAAATCCGCGGTGGTGGCGTTTGAAAGTATGTTGTGTTGGGGATTGACCTAGATGTATCTTCTTAAGTTGGTCTGGTGTTGTGGCGTTTGAAACTATGTTGGGTGGTTGTGGTGGTGGTTGTTGTTGTGATGCGTGATATGGAGTTGGGTATTTTCTAGAAGTTGAGTTTATATTTTGATCGATCATATTGATAGTCGGCCATTTCGCCTGACGTCACCTTAGTTTATTAGATTTTTGGCGGCCATCTTGGATTCGCTATCTTACTTTTCTAAAAATCCCTACCTTTGAAATGTTCTGTATATTAATATTTGGTTGCTATGTTATCCAGATGGATGGATGGATGGATGGATGGTTGGATGCATGGATGGATGGATGGTTGGATGGATGGATGGATGGATGGATGTATGGATGGATGGATGGATGGATTGATTGTTGGATGGATGGATGGATGGATGTATGGATGTATGGATGGATGGATGGATGGATGTATGGATGGATGGATGGATGGATTGATTGTTGGATGGATGGATGGATGGATGTATGGATGGATGGATGGATGGATGGATGGATTGATGGATGGTTGGATGGCTTTTTGAGAAAAGAGGGATTTGATAGTGGTTTGAATGTGTGGTTTTAATATAGGGGTTTCAGAACCGCTTCATGACGTGAGCTGATTCTAGCGATGGTTTTGAAATGATGTTTCATAGGAGTTTGAGTGCATGGTTTTGATAGATTGGATGCCTGACGACACCTTAGTTTATTAGATTTTTGGCGGCCATCTTGGATTCGCCATCTTGCTTTTCTAAAAATCCCTACCTTTGAAACGTCCTGTATATTCATACTTGGTTGCTATCTCGTCCAGATGGATGGATGGATTAATGGATGGTTGGATGGATGGATGGTTGGATGGATGGTTGGATGGATGTATGGATGGATGGATGGATTGATGGATGGATGGATGGATGGATGGATGGATGGATGTATGGATGTATGGATGGATGGATGGATTGATGGATGGTTGGATGGCTTTTTGAGAAAAGAGGGATTTGATAGTGGTTTGAATGTGTGGTTTTAATATAGGGGTTTCAGAACCGCTTCATGACGTGAGCTGATTCTGGCGATGGTTTTGAGATGATGTTTCATAGGAGTTCGAGTGCATGGTTTTGATAGATTGGATGCTTGACGTGACATTAGTTTATTAGATTTTTGGCGGCCATCTTGGATTCGCCATCTTGCTTTTCTAAAAATCCCTACCTTTGAAACGTCCTGTATATTTATACTTGGTTGCTATCTCGTCCAGATGGATGGATGGATTGATGGTTGGATGGATGGATGGATGGATGTATGGATGGATGGATGGATGGATGGATGGATTGATGGTTGGATGGATGGATTGATGGATGTATGGATGGATGGATGGATTGATGGATGGTTGGATGGCTTTTTGAGAAAAGAGGGATTTGATAGTGGTTTGAATGTGTGGTTTTAATATAGGGGTTTCAGAACTGCTTCATGACCCGGTTGTGAGCTGATTCTAGCGATGGTTTTGAGATGATGTTTCATAGGAGTTTGAGTGCATGGTTTTGATAGATTGGATGCCTGACGTCACCTTAGTTTATTAGATTTTTGGCGGCCATCTTGCTATTCTATCCTACCTTTGAAACGTCCTGTATATTCATACTTGGTTGCTATCTCGTCCAGTAGCATACTGTATATTTATTTTATAATTTTGAAATGGTATGCCGATCTTAGATATAAAGTTTATATTTTTATCGACCATCTTGAGGGTATGACACTTGGTTATATTGTTAATTAATAATAATAAATACATTGTTTGTTTTATTTTATTTTATAAGTAAGATATGCATTTCAAGCGTGCGGCTATCACAGAAGCATACTGTATATTTATTTTATAATTTTGAAATGGTATGCCGATCTTAGATATAAAGTTTATATTTTTATCGACCATCTTGAGGGTATGAAACTTGGTCATATTGTTAATTAATAATAATAAATACATTGTTTGTTTTATTTTATTTTATAAGTAAGATATACATTTCAAGCATGCGGCTATCACAGAAGCATACAGCCGTTGCGGTTTCCGCTGGAAACATGTTTAGACCTGTTTGAAGTACATTGAGAAGCGCGATAGCAAGCCTGGTAATTTATTCAGGAATTCTCTAGAAACAAAGACCATCTTGATGGTCAGCCATTTTGTCTGACGTCACCTTAGTTTGGCTAGTGACCGTGAGAGGATGCTGCATTATGGCAATCATGAGAGATGCCATTTCTTGGTTAGTGGCTGTGAGAGGGCGTCACATTGGGTTGGTAATGATGAAATCTGCCATTTCTTAGTTTGGTTAGTGGCCGTCAGAGGGCGCCACATTGGGTTGGTAATGATGAAATCCGCAATTTTTAGTTGGGTTGGTAATGATGAAATCTGCAATTTTTAGTTGGGTTGGTAATGATGAAATCTGCAATTTTTAGTTGGGTTGGTAATGATGAAATCTGCAATTTTTAGTTGGGTTGGAGGCCGCGAGGGGCGCCACATCACTTGGGTTGGTAATGATGAAATCTGTAATTTTAGTTGGGTTGGTAATGATGAAATCTGTAATTTTTAGTTGGGTTGGCGACCGCGAGGGGGCGCCACATCAGTTGGGTTGGCAGAGGGCGCCACTAGGGCGAGGGGGGTGAGGGGGAGCTGGGTGAGAGGGGGAGGAGGCGCCAGAATCGGCGTAAGTACCCTACTGATGTGGCCTTCGGCAAAAGTTGGACACAGTTTTTAATAGAAATACAGATTTAATAACATTATGGCAATTGTATATGGGGACAATGACACAAAATCTAACTGCTAAATACACTGCAATAAAAGAATATCTCCAGTACGCACCTATAACCAGTAGCGATGTAGAAATGACGTTTTCTGTCTCCAAAGATGTACTTCATTAAAAGGGAACAAATCTTACAGATGAGAACCTTGAGAAAGTGTTGCTAGTAAATATTAATACTTATTTACTCGACTTGAACTACAAAATGAACAAATAATGAGGTATTTTGTATTTTCTAGATCACCATCCACTTGTTATCCAATTATATAAATAAAAGTAAAAACTCTTTAAAATACAAAATTTCAATAGTGCGCCCATGGGCGATGAGTCGTAAACATTTCGTGTCCGGTCTGTAATTATTATTATCTAATTCATTGTACTAATCCCTGAAACTAAAACTAAACTGATGTATATTCCGATTTTATTTTAATATCTGAGTGCATTTTTATTTATTTTACAACACTCATAAAACCAGATGTTTGCCGAGGCCCGACGGCGATAGCGAAGGCATGTAGAGGATAGAAAACTAACTTCAGCAAGGCCTACATTTTAACAATAATATTTAATTAGTTAACAATTTAATGTATTTTTAATTGGGGGTTGTTGTAGGTAAAGCGTCAAGGAAGTTCCCTAACCTGTTGAATTTTGAAGTATGTCTTCCTTTTTAACCACAAATTTTAGTAAAAATAAGGTGATTTTCATGAACTTTACGATTTTATTACAAAAGAAGGTGTACTTAATTTGAAAAACAAATAAGTTAGTTGAAATAAACAAATTCACTGGTGCAATTAAAAGAGCCTTAATTCAAAAAGCATGTGTTGCCGTGGAAGAATAATTTAAGAATATATTTGCATATATTCTTTACTATTTATATTTATATTTAGGCATTTTTTTCAAGGTAGGTGTGGCAATCTTATTTATTAATTATATATGAAACACATTATTTTGTCACGTTTCGGCATAAAAATTTACGACTGACTTTCTATGCGTTTTATTCTTACGAAGAAAACTGTCTATTGCTAAAATGCAATTTCAGCATCCTTGGTACTCATACAGGTCACAGAAGGAATGTTCTCACCGTAGCTTATCTGACTGCATGTACGGATCATGTTACTCCTCCATCCTTAGAAGGGTTCTTGACGTCCTGTTGGATTCTCAAGAACCTGCTCCGATTTTCTTAGAACTTGTTTACACTTAATTTTCTTTATAATTAGTACAATTGTGATTATTATCATGATTACACAAACTATGAAATAATTTATATAAGAGTTTACTTTAACAAACTTTTCTAACTTGGGTATTTTAACATTTTGTATTTCTTCTTTTATTTTGTTAAAATCTTTAACATTAATTTTATTCAATTCAATCGGATTTACATTGTGATTATTATATACATCTACAATAATTTTTGGTAGATTAAATATTTCTCCTTTAAGCATTTCATTCCTAAATACAAATTTTTCTTCATTTAATTCTATTGAACAATTATAATCTAATTTTATTAATACGTTTTCTTTAACTACAGAAATACCTAACTCATTACAATCATAACTTATTTTAATATTATGTGGAGCATACACTAATACATCTCCTGGTCCAATCTGCTGTATTATCGGTTCTTCTAGATGTACCTTGATTTTCTCGCATGTGTCTTGATTCTTCATTAAATTCAATATACAATTATCGTCGACAGGCACGGGTTGTCCTTGGCAAATAAAGGTGTCTTCCAATTTTGGACACAGATCGGTGCGTAATATGTATGTACTATCCTCAATTAACAAATACGGCTTAGGTATGGGAATTATAAAGTTATCATATGGGATAGCATAAAGGTGATATAAATTATAGGTAGGTTTAAATAGAATAGGAACAGATATTTTAATTAGGATTTCTTTGTCGTCGATGTGACTATCGATATTGAAATATAGGTAATAATTAAAGGTGTTTTTGAACATAAGTAGTTGTCTGGGATTGTAGAGGGAATTTAATTGGTACATGATCTCCCTTATTTCACTTACAGATATTATTGATGGATGTAATTTATGCATACTAGAGAATATAATGGCATCCTCAATTTCCATTAGGACTTTAAACATCATATCATTATTTTGCGTTATTAGTGCATTTGCATCTTTTATTAATTCATAGAATTTGATTTGTTCCAAAGTTTCTAATATCTCATTTATTTTGTTGTTAATGGCATGTTGGTTCGCTTTTACTGTGTTTAGTGTGTCCACTAACTTACTTGACATTGATTTTAGAATAGAGAGGCTAAGTTCTTGTTGTTTATGTATATTTTCTTGATTGTTGTGTAGTTGTTGTAAAGCAACATCGATTCTCCTTTTTTCTTCGTTATCCATAATACCAAATAACCAATTTGCGGCGTTACCCACAATATTTAATGGCGATCTTCTAGTTCTTATAAATTCAGGAAATATATTCTTGAGTTTACTTTTAGTTTGATTAATACTACGTACCGTTTGTGCAATTATTGAATAAGTCGATTTGATCTGATCGTCATCTAACGATTGTGCAAAAATGACTGATGATATTAAATCATTGCCCGAGGAATAAACTACATTTGAATTTGGCTTTACCTTATTAATAAAAGTTGTCTTTACTAGCTGAATTTGGTCATTTAATGAATTAATGTACACGAATAAATCGTCTGCGTTTATCTTATAAATAAAATCATGTTTTCCTTGGACTAATCTAACATTTCCTAACCTATAGGGTAAAATATAATTATTAATTTGCTTTACTTGTAGTTGGCAAATTATTGTCTTCTGCGTAAACAGGAATAGGATCATCCACGGAATCTTCATCCTCTAACAAAGGATCTTCAGTGAATTTTCTTTTCTTTTTTATTACATCTTTTGACAATTTACTTCCTTTTTGCGTTTCAATTGTTTTAGTATTAACTTTTGTTACCTTTTCTTTAGAAAACTTCGGTTTTAATTTGTTTCTAAATTTCTTTCGTGTGTAAATTTCTTGTCCTTCTTCTATATTTTCTATCTCGGTTCTGTTTGCGTTGACTTTATTACAAGCCTTTTCTTTGACATTTTCTAGTGATATATAAATTTGTTTATTGATTGCCTTTATTTGATCGGCTCTATTTTGAATAAATTCTTGTGTTAGTTTTTCCTCATTTAAATCAAATGGTAGATTTGTTTCTGAATGACCGTTAATTACTTCAAAAGGAGTAAATTTGGTACTTGAATGTAGACTATTGTTGTAACTTAATACTGCATTTACTAAATGATTTTCGAACGTTGTTTTACTCTCTATTAAACTACATCTGATTGATTCTGTGAGTGTACTATGTAATCGTTTTGAATTACCTACCGAGGTGATATGTAATGTGATTTTATGTAAATTGCAAAATTCTTTCATTATTATATTGTCAAATTCTTTTCCGGAATCTGCAATGATTTTACGAGGCAAGCCGTGGTGACTAGTAAACTTTTTGAGATTGTTTACAATGGTGTTTGAATTTTTATCTGAAATTTCGTAAGCTTGTCCGTATTTTGAGAAATGATCAATAATCGTTAATATGGTTCTGTTATTCATAAATAATAGGTCTATGTGAAGTTGTTCAAAAGGTCTTTTAGGCGTATGCGTATGAGATATAGTCTGTTTTTGAGGCGTTCTATCGTATTTCGCTAATTGACATGTTTCGCAGTTATTAATATAGATGCTAACGGTTTTTTCTAAATTAGGCCAGTAGTATTTTCTTTTCAAGGATTGATAGACTTCATTAATACCTCGATGTAGTGTTTTACCTTCATGATAATATTTAATTTTTATTTGTTGTTCATCTTTATCCTCAATATCTTCTACAATTTTATTAGATATCTCTACTTTTAAATTTGTGAATGATTCTTGTATAACCGAAATTATTTCTCTTTCAATATTTTTATGTTTGAAATAAATAACATTCTTTTTTTCAGACGTTAAATATTCTTTTAATGCCTTAATAATATTTGCTCTATACGTAGTTAAAGGAAGTGTAAGACAAATTCTATTTTTACCAAATATTTTGAAACTTTTAATTATAGGTGTTGTTATATTATGTGTGGCATCTAATATAATTTGGTGGTCTGCCGTATTTAATATTGTTTCCGTATAAGGCATTGAAATTTCGATATTACCATTGCCTGAATGAATAGTATTTGTATCGTTATTAATTTCGTCTAGATTTTGATTACTAATTTGTGTAGCCTGATCGTTTCTTTGTATTTTGTTTAATATTTCGTCTAATTCATCTAACATACCTTCGTCAATATTATCTTGGTTAACTACTAAAGATTCTAATTCATTGTCTATCGTATTTACGTAATTTTCTGTAGTATTAATTTTTATTCTCGATAGAGGATCGGCTTGGTTTTGTTTACCTTTTTTATACTGAATTTCATACTCGTATTCACTTAATTTTAGTCGCCATCGCGTTAATCGTGAATTTGGATCTTTGATTGAAAATAGCCATTGCAATGGCTTATGGTCCGTCTTTATAAGGAAGCTTGTCCCATATAAATATGGGCGGAAGTGTTTACAGGCCCATACTATGGCTAACATTTCTTTTTCGATTGTCGAATAATTTATTTCTGCCGGGTTTAATGTCCTAGAAGCGTACGCTACAGGGTGATCGTCTTGTGACAGTATAGCGCCTATAGCAAAGTTTGAAGCGTCAGTTGTTAATTCAAATTGTTTTTTGAAATCAGGATATTTTAACACTGGATCATTACATAATAATACCTTACATTTTTCAAAAGCGTCAATAAATTCCGCCGTATGTTTGACACTTTCTCCTTTTCGTAAACATTTAGTTAATGGCTTTGTAATTTTTGCGAAATTATTAATAAACTTTCGGTAATAACCTAATAAACCTAGAAATGATTTTATGTCACGTTGTGTCTTTGGAATTGGGAAATTTTTAATTACTTCAATCTTTTTTGGGTTCGGTTTAATACCGTTAGGTGTAATAACATGACCTAAATATTCGGTCTCTTTGCACAGAAATTCACATTTGTCTAGTTGCAGTTTTAAATTTGCGTTTCGTAAACGGTCAAAAACTAGTTTGATGTGCTTAATGTGTTCATCTAAGGAAGGTGAAAATATAATTATGTCATCTAGGTATACTAAACAAAAGGTGTTCAATATATCCCTTAAAATATCGTCTATTACACGTTGAAATGTTGCAGGACTACCCTTGAGGCCAAAGGGTATTCTCAGAAATTCGTGATGCCCGTGTTCCGTATTAAACGCGGTTTTCGCAATTGATTCTGGATCCATTTGAATTTGGTGATAACCAGAAGCTAGGTCAAGTGTCGTGAAGTATTGACATCTACCTAATTTGTCCAAAATATCTTCTATATGTGGTAATGGGTACCGGTCGTCAATGGTCTTCTCGTTGAGTGCTCTATAATCGATTACCAAACGTGTTTTACGTTGACCGCTTGCATCTAACTTTTTATTTACTAAGTGCACAGGTGAACCCCAAGGACTTTGACTTGGTCTAATAATATTGTCCTCTAAGAGTTTATCGATATGATCTTTAATTTCAGATTTAATTGCATGAGGGAAACATCTAGCTCTTTGAAAGACGGGTTCGTCATCTTTTGTTTTAATTTTATGTTTCACGTTACAATTGAAAGTTAATTTATCTTCCGGTTTTTTAAAAATATCAATATAATTTCTACATACTCTTAAAATTTGTGATTTTTCTTCCTCATTTAAGTGATTAGTTCTAATCAATCCGTTTAGTCCTTGTGCGGTTTCTAAATCGTTAACAGAATATTGATAAATAAGAAAATTATCTAGAGGAGTTACTGACAATGGTTTGATGTTAAATTCACGTTCTATGTTAGATAAATTTTGCACTTCTATTACCGCCTCGCCTTTATTTACGGATGTTATACAACTAGGTATACAGGGTGTCTCAGCTTTTGCGTTACAGGTATTATCTACTTTTCCTGTATAGATATCAGAAAACTTTTCAAATAAAAGTTACTTGATATTATGATGTGTCGAAAATGACAAACAGAGAATTTTATTTGCTCGTGACCTTGAAGGAGATTTCAAGGTCAACTTTGTTTTTTTTAATGGATATATGCATTTTTTAATGTTGCATCTTATTTATCAAAAACTAATAAATAACTTTTATTTGATCCATTTTTTATTTTGCCTTGTCAGTTTTGACACAATTCAGATAAACTTGTCAAAAGCAATTTTTATTAACTTAAAGGAATACGATAAACAAAACAAGAGGCATTAATTTAATAAATGTTCAAATTGTGCTCCATCAGCGTGGACACAAGCTTCCAAACGACGTCTTAATCCTCTGTTGCAAGATGAAAGTATCATTCCGTTAGTCATAATCCGGCATCCCATGCGAATTCGATGTTTCAGATCATCAAGATCTGCCGACCGAACTTGATATACAAATTCCTTTAAATAACCCCACATGAAAAAATCAACAGGCGATAAATCCGGGGAACGAGCAGGCCAAGGGATAGAACCTCTATTTCCAATCCATCCATTGGGGTACAGCGCATTTAAATAATTCGTCACAATTTGCGCATTATGGGGCGGAGCACCATCTTGTTGCCAAATTATGTCTCGTCTTTCATTAAGAAGAATATCTTCCATTAAATCGGGAAGCACATTTTGTAAAAAATGTAAATAACGTTGTCCTGTCAGGGTTCCTTCGTAAAAGTGGGATCCAATTAAATGCCCATTAAACATTCCACACCATACATTGGTTCCCCACACTGTTTGAAAGCGTGCTTCCTCTATCCACAGCGGATTTTGGTTGGACCAATAATGCGCATTATGTTTGTTCACAACACCATTATTGTGAAAGCGACTTTCGTCACTCCACAAAATACAATTAAGATAATTTGGATTTTCATCTTCTAGAACTTGCAATCGTGCAATGAAATCCAGGCGTCTTTGTAAATCGTTTAGTCTTAATTCTTGTGATAAATGAACTTTAAATGGATGGTACCGATGCCCTTTTAAAATTCTATGTACTGTAGCTTTACTAACGCCAATTTCTTCTGCCAAACGTCGAAGTGAAACATGGGGGTTTACAGCTACATAAGCCAAAATGTTGATTACATTTTCTTCATTTCTAGCAGGAGCATTATGGTTAGCATGTTTTACGGTAGAGGGAAATGAACCAGTTCGTAACTTCGCTTCTACTCTATTAAACTAGCTGTCCATCAATCTCTTCGAGCTTGAATCGCCTTTCGCGTCCGCTTACAGTTTATTACAGATTCCTGTAAAACGCTAAAAAAAAATCTTATTTTCTAAACTTTTGACACACCTTGTATAGACGCATACTTTTTGCTGCCACGATGACAGGACGAACGACAATATAATTAAGCATATTTACATCAGTTTGACTGTTCATTGTTGAAGTTTTAAGTTTGGGCTTTATTTAGCGTAAAGCTAATACTTGACACTAAAACATTCATACAGACTGACGTGGAAATATCTGTGTTAACATTTTGCTTACATACATTGCAAAAAAGTCCTCTATAATTCATATTTGTTGGGTTATTTTGCGATTCTTATGAAATATTTTATAAAAAATAATACAAAAGGGGAGATTTCATGATTAAAACCACAAATAATAATTGAATCGATCGAAATAAGATCGCGACACCAACCTGGTACACGATCATCATAAATCATAGGTGATCTATAATTTTTGTCATACAATATTGGTATAAGTAATGTAGATTACTCATTTTGTTTTTATTTTTTTTTTAATTTAAGACACAATTATTCTATTGAACACTCGCTCTTATTGTTATTATAGTGTTTCATTAAACTCTTCGAATTAGAATTGCTTCTTCGCGTCCACTTCTTCTCTATAAGTTGTTCTATAAATGTGCCTCTTTGGAAATGTGATCACTGCCAGACGCAAGGGTACATGAATATTAACACTTATATATTTTTTTAATGTAAGTAAAATGTTATTAATTGCTTTTGACTCCTTTGCCTTATTTTACATAACAATGATATTGGAATCTGTATCTGAGGTACTGTTAATGGAGAGTAATTGCAACTGTAGTTCACTTTGCTTTTGTTTATGAATAAAGATTGAATTTAAACAATATATGTCTAATAATGAATTATACATTATTTGACATTTATAATTTGTGGCAAATGAATTTATTTATTAAGAATTTGCCCATAAAATATATAATATTTCTATATAATTTACTGAACGTTGAGTTGACATTTAGAACTGCACTTGTCATCGTGACAGCAGTTCGTTGAAGTGTGTTCGTTCATAATAACATGCGAGAACGAAATGTCACAGTGACAGTGCTTAACCAAATTATCTTTCCAATTGTCGTATGAAATTAACAAAACATGATGAACAGAATGTGTTTTTAAATTTGCTAACATTTAAAAATAGGTACTGTCGCTCTTATATTTTTCAAACGCAATGGAATGTTATTATACCACCGCTGTTTGAGAAAGCTACAGTGTTAGCGAAACGCGTTACAGCATTTACATTTTTGTAAATAAATAGATATAGTGAAGATATAAACAAATTTGTTGTTTTATTTTACGTTGATTTCAATAGATCTTCACCAAGTAAAAGCCACATCTATCCAATTTTCCAAGCAATGGAAAATCCTGCTATGTCGTACCATTTAACAGAAAATGTGCCTCTGATCGGTTGATGACAACCAGCAGTCGCATCCCTTAAGTGCTTGTTTTTATAACAGAATTATTATTAAACAAAATAACATCCGGTTACATCTTTCTTCCAATTTCCTGTAAAACGCGAGCACTGCCATGATGGTTTTTCTAGTGTCCGTTATCATAAACTTTTGACGAACCCCTATATATACATATATGTTTGCGTTATAATTGTCATCATGAAAGCAGTTCAGATGTCATCACGAACTGAAATTGATCGATCGTTTGAACGTTTGATAGCCTGCAATTGAATTTTCGTGCGACTGCCAACGTTAATTAAATGTTAGACGGATTTTTGCCTGTCAATTGTGACGTTTCCTATAATATTTAAGTCAACCTAATGTGGATGTTAAGTTGTCATTGTCAGCTATGCCGACGTACTTTAATATTTAATACAGACATTTTGCGTAGACCCTAGTTAAATTTATCGATGTTAGAAACGGTAATAGAAAAATGAACTTGGTGACATATATGTGCCCGTCAATTATTCTTAATTCTGATCAGCACATATAAAAATCAGCTGGATAGTAATGCTTACTTCATTTTTTTCTGAAGAAGTGATGTTATTGTGTATTAAAGTACTTTGCGATCTTAGAGTAACTAATAATTATTAAATTACCATATATGATGTTTCTGTATCGTATTGTCTTTATATGTAGTAATAGTTCCATTACTAAAATAGTAATTGCCCATTTTACTCTTTAAATCGTTAAATTAAATGTGATATGTATGTATTATGCATTTATGAAAAGTAAAGTGTTACAATTAACATTGATTTTCACGACAATAGGCAACAGAAATAAATTTCTTCTTCTTCTTTATTGTGGCTTTGAGTTAGACTATTTAGTCTTTTACTCTTCATCTGAGAGCGGTGAATCTTGGAATGTTGGAGTTGAATTTGATTAGCTATTGTTTATCTTTATTTTGATTAAGAATTAAAGTAGAACCATTTTAGGTCTTTTGTGTTTGAAATTTTCATTTCCATCATATGCAAGTGCTCTTTTAAGATTTTGATTTGAGTGGTTTTCCATCTGATTTATTGGACGTAATACTTGTTTGTAAAGTAGAATTTTGTTGTTCGTGTTCAGCTGGCTTTTTCTGCCTATAAGAGGCCATAGTTGACATCTTGTTTGTTTGGTTTTGGTTATCGTTTTTGCTATGTGTGTGTTATAATTGAGCTTTATATCCAGGTATATTCCCAGGTATTTAATTTCTCTACTCCATGGTGTAGTGTTGTTGTTGATGGTTATTTCGTTGTCTGATGTTTTCCGATTCCTTTTGAAAGATTATTACTTGGGATTTGTCTTCGTTTATTGTTGTCCTCCATTGTTTGAACCATTTTATCGTGTTGTCTAGGTGCGTTTGGAGTTCCTGTACCGCGTTCGTCGGACATCTTGATATTGAGAGCAGTGCCGAAATAAATTTCTATGACGTTCGTTCAAAATAGACAATAGACTATATAAGAATCGGTGTTATTGGGTTTGTCAATTTTGAAGTTTTCCGGTAAGTGTAATTGTGATTTAAAATTGATTGGCCACTTTAAGGATTGACTTTAAACTTTTTCGAAAACCGTCACTGCGTCAGAGGTTAATTGATGTTTATATAAGTTCCTCCTATAAACTTCAAATCTGCGAGACCTAATTGTCAAATTGAATATCATTGTTGAAATATGTAAATGTGGCAATTGGATTTAATATTTTCTGCATTAAAGATCAATTTTATTTTGTGATTAACATTTTAATTTTATTGACAATTTATAGTAATATAGCGGAAAGGATGGAGATATTTTATTATGTGTTGGTAATAATAATAATACATATCTAATAGGTTTCACATTTCATCAATCAAAAACCACTCTTGAACTTTGCATTTTTTCATTTCCTTAACATTACATATTCACATCGTGTCTGCTCATAGCGCCCATGTAAATGTCTGATAGAAGATATTGAACTTGTAAATTTAGAGTCTCTAGTCGTCAAAAAGAAAAAAGAAAGAAAATATTGTTCCCTTCTTTTCGCTTCGCGTATGTTCTCAGGTGATTAGCCAAATAAATTCACTTTTCATTACCAAACTGTCCAACATTTGCCGACTTTATGGCTTTAAAGTTTCACAACACGTCGATGATAGTGACTGTTCTTCATCGATATTTTTTCGATAGCACATCTCTTTATCGTCACATCTTTGGTGTTTTCAGTATTTAGTCCGGTCAGGTCACAGTATTTTTGAGATGACATACCAAGTCGATTGCACCACCGAGACTATTATTGCAGTGAATTCTGACGTTTCCCAGTAAGTGTTATCGCCTATTGATCGTCTTGATGGTTCATAACTCGAATTGAAGTTTCATCGCAAGTCAAACGTTAGATGGATTTTTTGTATATAAGTGTTAAAGTTAATGACAAAACTTGCAAACGTTTAAAACTGTAATTTGTAAATGTTATACGGTATATATTCATATGTAGTTTGTGACCCTGTATTCATAAGGCAGATTTCATTAAAAAACAACTAAAAACATACGGTATAACTATTTTCGGTACGCTATTTCTGAAAATAAGGGAGCTAATTAGAATTTAGATCCGTATAATATTTGTCCCTGTGAACAGTTGATTTCACTGCTACAGCTCACTGGTTTGACGTAAGGTCAGATTATGTGTATGTGTTAAAAAATCGTATGGCATATCGGCAACAACTCTAACCATAATACATAAAATTGTCGGAGTACCTATGCCATTCATAATGTTAATTTAATTTTTATGATACCGCATACGCTTCTTCTTTTTAGTTGGTATTCACTATTACCTATACTATTTATGGTATTTTAATTTCTATATGAATGAATGACAGTGGAGAATAATTATGTAGTTAACTTTGCTATTGTAATGAATGAAGATTAAATTTAAAGAAATATCTCTAGAAATGGATTATACATTATGGTGGCAAATGAATTTATTTATTAAGACTTTGCCCACAAAGCGAACAATATTCCTATATAATTTGATGAACGCTGATATTTAAAATTTTTTTATTGACATTCAGGTTTTGTATCAGTTGTGTACATCTAGTCCAAGGTGAACGTCGACAGATCAAAAAAAAAAAATTAATTGAATGTTGTTTCACGTTATTAGTTCTATAAAATTGGTACTACGCTTTGTGTCAAGTTTACGATTGAAATAGTGTATAATTCAAATTTTCTGACAGACTGTCATCGTAACAATATTTCGATGACAGATACCTATGACAATGAAAAGTCAGACAGCTGACATCAAGATGTTTAACCACAATTGTCGTTCCACCTGTCATCGTGACAATAGTTCGTTGAACTGTATTTGTTCACGCATAAACTTGCGAGAACGAAATGTCAGACTAACTTAATAAAACATGTTTTAAACTTACAGGTCATTGAGAGAATTAATTAATTTTCATATTACGCTTTAATAATATACTTTCTAAAACGCAATCGAAAATCTTGCTGGCTCCTATACAGTTGATGCTAGACACTGTCGTACCATTTAACCAAAAATGTACTTCTGATTAGTTGGTGCCAACCAGCTAGTCGCACACTTTAAATACTTGCTTTTATAACTGAATTGGTAGACGAAATGACATACATGCTTATGGGAATCTTATTTGATGTATTTATTTTATTTCGAAGTGCTTCGGACACATCTGACAAATAAAGAAAAGTCGCCCTATTATTTGTATGTAGAGAGATCGATGAGAAATGTTATTAAATGATCCCATTCGTAAAATGGTTTAAATTTATATAATTATAACTTGAACACTGATACATTTCCAACATTCTGTTGACATTTAGGTTTTGTATAATTCGTGTGCATCTAACGTAATTTGACAGGCCCAAATGGCAAAACTCACATGGTTCTTCTTTATATAAGCTTGCTTCAAGTTCTTCGTTGTATGAAATTTACATTTCGATCACATATATAATGAATAGAGTGTCATTGTATTTATTAATATATCTTAATAAAAGATAGCAAAATCGTTATATTTATTACTGTACTTACGTGCAACAATACACTTTAAGTTTATTTTATCATATCCGTCGGCATTTTGTTCATATATTCATATAGAAAAGAAATAGTAACGATTGATAATAATAACACTAATACGTATCTGAAAGGTACCACGTTTCAATTAAAAATACACTTCCTCTTCGTAATATCTTTATTTGTCGGCCTTCTGACATTTAAACTTGACAACCGATGGATGAACGTGAATATATATATAGTCATTAATGACACGCAAACTCGTCATCGCGAGATTTTTTTACCCTGCAGAAAAGCCTTAAATGAATCGCACCTTCGACAGCGACAGACTTGGCACGTGGACAGTGCACTCAATCGTCGCGGAAGAGTCCACTCTTTTGGTTTCCAACCCTCTTTCCCCACTCTAAACCTCGACGGCCTGAAATTTCTTCGTCAATGTGAAACTTTTACAATTCTTTCGCGCGTGCCTGTCATACCTGACATTTTTACGATTTTGATCGGTTGTCACGTGAATCGTCATGACGTAAGCCATTTTTCTGTTAAAACACCGAATGCACGCTCCTCTTCAACGGGCGATATCTCTGCACACGCTCCACTTAGAAGGAAAATCTCTCCGTCGAGGAACAATTCAAGGTCGTCGGTAACTTCACCCCAAAGGGCAGCTTTCAATTTCGCGTATCCAGAGACGAGTTCTTCCCCCCGCGTACCCAATTTTCGTCGATTTTGACTGGGTTTGGTTGCCATTGACTACTCGGCTTTTATATATTCTAATGTTATATGTGATGGATAATGACGTTCAGGAAATCTTTCTCGATACAAATTTGCAGTTTCTCGGGAATTCCTTCTGCATTCTCCGTAGACTATTAACATATCTACATATTCGTTGGAGTTGTATGTAAGTGGCATATTAAAAAGCTGCGGATAACGCAAGTCAAATCTTTGTGATTTAAGCAAGACTGACAGTTGTTAACTGACAGAACACAACTTTTTACTTTTGACAAGTTTGTCTGAATTGTGTCAAAACTGACACGGCAAAATAAAAAATGCATCAAATAAAAGTTATTTATTAGCTTTTGAAAAATAAGATGCAATATTAAAAAATACATATATCCATTAAAAAAAACAAAGTTCACCTTAAAATCTCCTTCAAGGTCATGAGCAAATAAAATCCTCTATTTGTCATTTTCGACACATCATAATATCAAGTAACTTTTATTTGAAAAGTTTTTTGATAACTATACAGGGAAAGTATATAATGCCTGTAACGCAAAAGCTGAGACACCCTGTATACAAATCGTCTTGAGATACTTGATTTAATAATACTTCGCCTTCTACATAATTAACCGAAATAGTTTTTAATACTCTTGATTTAGCAGGAATTTTAATACAATCGTTCTTTTTAAATTGTAAAGGAATTTTGTAATCATTTCTATATAATGTACCCTCATTCAAATCTATATTGAATTTCATAGATCTTAAATCTTCTAAACCTAAAAGTCCATCATAAAATTTATGAAATTTAAACATAAGCATTTTCAAATAACCGTGTGATTTTAATTCTTTGAAACAAGGTATCACAGCGCATTTATTTACAGTAAAAATATTACTTGCTGTTTTTATTTCTAATTTTTCAGTTACAATATTATCAGGGTAATATCTTTGCACAACCGCGGGATCTATCATTGACACAGTACTTCCTGTATCTATAAGTAATTTTATTGGTGGATTGCCTAATATTATATACGGGAGTTTGTTTATCGATCGTTTATTGAGTTCTCCGGTAAGACAGTTAATAGAAAATTTTTCTTCTGCTTCTTTTTCTTCTTCGTATACCTTTTCTTCTTGTTGTTTACACTCTTCCTCTTCAGGTGGGTAATCTACGTGATAATTATCTTGGCGTGGTTCTATTGGCACATACCACAAACCATTTGCTTCGTTGAATATCGGTGGAGCTTCTTCATAATTTTGAAAGTCTGTATCTTTTATCTCGTTATGATTTAAAGGTTTAGTTATTGCGGTCGATATTCCTGACATAGGGGTCGGTCTTGGAACCGTCGCATTGTTGTATTGTCCTGGATTCCATACATTCCTTGGTTGACCAAATACTTGTTGACTCGAAGGCAAATATCTTCGATTGTAATTTGGATTTGGATAGTTGGGAATTGGCCCAGTTGGAAATGTTTTTGTTTGAATCGTAGGGGGTTTGTTAAAACTGTTATAATTTGGGTATTGTGTTGGAAATTGTTGTGGTGGATAATTTGTTGGAAAATAGGTTTTCATAGGTTTCATAGGCTTTCTATATGTGGTGTTATGTTGCGATGTTGAAGATTTTATTCCCTTTAGTTCTTTCGATCTCGCTATGAAATTAACGGCATCTTGCACCAAACCAATTGCTGTTTCCAATGACGTTGGTTTCAAGGGTCTTACATGAACTTGTATTTCTCCTGGTAGATTTAATAAATAAATTTCCAGCGCCGTTTGTGCATAAATTTCCGCACGTTGTGTTTTATGCGTGATGTCCGTCGCTTGTGTGAGTTTTGAATTTAATTTTGATAACAAATCTTGTATTCGATGTCCAAACGAAATCGGATCCTCGTTATAATTCATTCGGGTGTTATTAAATTCTTGAATAAGTTGACCAAAATCGCGTTTGTCCGCAAAATAACTATATAACGTCTTTTTAACCTTTTCCCATGTATCTAGATCGTCTCTTGAACAAATAGTGTTCTCGCACGATCTCTTAGTTTGCTTAATATCGTCTGAAATATTACATCTTTAACCGCAGCCGTCGCTACATACTTTTGTACAATTACCTCGCACGCGTTTACGAATTGATTCACGCAATGCGAATCCCCGTTGAATAGCGGTATTGTAACTAATTCTAATTTAAATAATTGGAAATTTTCTGCCATTTTCTTTAAATTATTCTTAAAATATATCTAATCTATTTACTAATTCTGTATAGGGTTTACCAATTAAGGGTACGACAGGATTGTCACTTGCACGGATATGGGGAAACAATGAAGGTTTCTTTTTCAAATAATGAAATTGATTTCAATAATCAGGTGAGCCGCATTGTAATAAAAGATAGTACTTACTTTGCATCTGGGTAGGCAAGCTGTTTTCTTTTCTTCGGAACGTTGGAATATTGAATTCAACGAGTACGGTAGCCCACTTTGCTCATTAAAGTGCCGTAGCCGGCCCGTACTTTCTTCAATATTCGGTCCTCTTGCGTCTTTTCCCAGGTTCCGGATGTTCCCAAAATGTTGACACACACCAAATTTTAAAACTTTAAAACTTGTAGAACAATCCTACTGACTGCGCCAAATAAATAAAAACGCTTGATTTATTAGTTTTTAAAAATAATTTTAATATTAATAAATCTAAGAAAACATGTGTACATTACTAATATTATAATACGACTGACTTTCTATGCGTTTTATTCTTACGAAGAAAACTGTCTATTGCTAAAATGCAATTTCAGCATCCTTGGTACCCATATAGGTCACAGAAGGAATGTTCTCACCGTAGCTTATCTGACTGCATGTACGGATCATGTTACTGCCGTTTTCAAAACATCATTTTTTTTTCTGGTTGACAAACAATATACTTTTCTAAAAAAATTCTTTTGTGGAATTCTGTCATAGCGATATTAATAAAATATTATGTGTGTGTTTATCATATCGTCACCACCACCAAAGTTTTAAAAAACAATGTGCAATTAATATAAAGATGAAAGAATTCCAAGAAGGAAATGTTTAGAAAAGTATATTGCTTGTCAACTAGAAAAAGAGCAATGTTTTGAAAACAGTAATAAATATTTATGCAGAAACGTAACCAAATAATTTGTGTTTAATTTATAATTAATAAATAAGACCGCTACACCTACGTTAAAAGAAATCCTAAATTTATATATACGGCCAAGAAAGATAAGAAATAAAGATCACTTTTTTTCTTAAAATACAATTATATACAGGTGAGTCATCTCCGTACGGAAGGCAGATTGAAACTTTGTTAGGAAAGATATTTCAAAGCGGTTTTTTTCTTGTGATAGTTGCTCATCAGGAGCACCTTTTAAAATTATTTTGTATTATACAGAGTGTTCCATAACTTGGTGGTTGACCATAGTTATAGTTTTTTAAATAGAACACCTTGTATACTATTACATTTTTGTATTTCCCGTATAATTCAGTTAATCCAGTTTTCGACTTATTCCCATTTTTCTGAAAAATTCAATGCTTGGATAAAATTATATTTCTCGAAAACGACGTATTAGATGGACATAATTTTTGATGGAGTTATTCATAATAAAAAGTCCTAATACAAACATATTTTATTTTTTGCAATTACTAACTGAATTTGCCGAAAACTGGATTAAAGTTACATGACAAATGGAACACGCTGTATATCGGTTCATTTTTGAATTGCTTACTAGATTTCCCATCATAAACATGTAAGACGTTATTACTTTAAAAGTGACCATCACTGAGCTATTGTCGTTTTTTTGATATAATTTTGCCAACTTGGAATAGTGAGCTGTGATATTCGACGGAAAATTGACAATTGAATGGATGACATTTAATAACTTGCTTCTCAGTTGACAAGCATGATTTTATAATGAATTTTTCCAAAAATGATCTTAGAGATATGATTTTTGTATATGTAGGAGGAATGACAAAACAACATGGATATATCTTATTTACAATACATTCTATACCAACAATATAATTCAAAAACTTAATAACTTGATTTTAGTACATGTGGAAAGAGGAACTGTTACGTTAATAGATGAGTAATTATTGGAACAGAGATTATAAATAACAATAAATATGAACATTAAAATAGGTAAAATTTTAGTTTTCAAATATACTGGTTTTCTTGAACATGCTTCTGAAATGATAAATCGACATTAATAAGGCATTGAGTATTTATATATCTAAATATTTGTCGAATATGTTTCCTCATAACTTCTTTTGTGGTTACAGGTATACTGTAAATTTGCTCCTTTACGAGCCCCTTTAAAAAAACTTGATGTCCGAAGACCCAGTAAGCTAGTCAGTAGGGCCTTCGCAGGCTAGCCACTTCCTTGGAAACATTTCTTTAAAATATTTCGTGTCTGTGGCATAGACTGTGGAGATTCAACGTCTTGTTGCATCTACATCGCTTCGTAAATTTAGCGGAACATCTTCCAATAATTCGACTAAATGGCTTGGTAGAAATTACTCATAAGCTTCTCTGTTAATACCGAATACATATTTAGGTCTCCTTGATTTTGAATTAGAAATACTACCAGCAGTAATGAAAGTCTCATCCATTACTCTTCTAAGGGCATCTGTCCTGGGACATCTTCTGTCACAGGAACGCTGCCGGTAAACTCTTTGGGCTAATAAATAATTTCTTTGACATTCATTCAGAACAAAAGTATCGTATTTAAATAAAAAGCATAAAGTTGTCAAAACTATATCAAAAAACAACAATAGCTCAGTAATGGTCACTTTTAAAATAATGAGGTCTTACATGTTTCTGATGCAAAATTTAGTAAACAATTCAAAAATGAACCGATATACAGGCTGTTTCTTTTAGGCAAAAATGTGTCATATAACTTTAATCTAGTTTTCTGCAAATTCAGTTAGTAATTGCCAAAAAATAAAATACTCGTATGTTTGTATTAGGACTTTTAATTATGAACAACTCTATCAAAAATTGTGTCCCGCTTATACGTCGAAGTCGTATTATTGAATAATTCAAAACATCTGCTTATTAGAGAATATAAATATTTCTACATTAAAAAAATCAGGCACCGATACTGTTACAACACAGAATTGTTTTGCTCATACCTACCTGCAATAGCTTTTTTTTTATAGAGCAGGGTTACATTGAAAGTAAAGTAAAGACAATGTCGTGTTCAGAATGAAAATATCTAGGTTATCACGGCTCAAAAACGTCTTTATAAGCACAGTAAGCTATACGTCATTTAAAAAATGAAAAGAAACTACTGTGTTTTAATTATATTTTAATATAATTGCAAATTTCAACCATGAGTCACTAGAACAAATATTGATTATTTCGCTCACGTTATGTCATTTTTTCAAATGCTCTAAATTTTTACGTTTTGATGGTTGAAAATCGACCATTTTGTGGTATACGCTGATGAAGTAAATTCGGATATAAACGCTTTGGTGAAACTTTTAGACCACTCAAAAAGTTTAAAAAATACCGGAAATTCTAACACACTTCTCAGAACAATTAACAATTGATATTATTTTGCCTCAAGTACGACAAAAGAAGATGGAAACACAATTTTCATACGAACATTTCGATGAACCAGGTAGTGATCCCAAACTAAAATTTGATTGATTTTTTTTTTCGGACGTTTCTCAAATTCCGTAGAAGATCGATTTTTAAGTTCAAAATAACAATATAGTAATTTTAGTTCAGTCCTGCGACTTTGACGCTGTCAATCTCTTTAACGAAATTAAAAGATCTTTTTAACAGAAAAAATTACTCCGTTGGAAATTTAAATTTATATATATGAAAACAACTTACTGACTCTATTTACTAATGTCGCAAATGTTATCAGATTATTTTTAATATTATCTCTATCCGTGGCATCGGGAAAGCGTAGATTTTTCAGGTTAAAGTTAATAAAAATAAAAGCTTATTTAAGATATAGGCGGACGAAGCCTTCTAGGGTAATGTTACTTTTGGACTGCTACTATTGACTGTTTCTGAATTAATAATTATTTCTTCTTCTCCTCCCCATAATTGGTGTTTGCGTGTTAAGTCTCGAGTTTTTTACACTTTATCTGAGGTTGATATATCGGATTATTATAGAGTTGGTGCTAAATTGGTTTCTGTAGAATGACTTGGGTAATTGCCAACTTGGGGCGGTTGTACTTCAAGTAGGTGTGGGGGTCGTATTAAGAAATTGGGTGAAGCTGGTGTTGTCGTGGGTTTCCATGTTATAGAAGTCTGTGGCTACTTATTTGATATGTGTTTTTATTGTCTCGGTGTCTATATCTGCGTGGATTTGGCTGTTCCTCATGTACCATGGGCTCTTAGGATCATTCGTAAGGATATATTCTGTATTGTGTAGATTTCGGATGTGAGTGGGGGCTCTGTTAAACCAGATGGGACGGCGTATGTCATTATAGGTCTGATAATCTCTTTTATAAATACGGACCTCTCTGCTTGTTTTTTGTTCAGGATTGTCTTGTGTGCCAGATCGAATGTTAGTTAGAATCTTCTTCGTGCTGCATCCTTCTCTTTGAATCGGTTTCTTAGATGTTGCTACCCTCTCACAAATTTAAATTGGAAAATTAAGCAAAGGCGCTGAAAAATGATGTCGTCGTAAGTTAAATTAATTCATCCGTTCCGGCACATATAAGCAAATAAAAATATTTGACCAAGCTAAAACAATAGCAACACCGCAAAATGTTTATCCAAAGTTTCGGATGGCTAAATGCGTACAGCTTCAGGAATGCCTTACGTTTCACTTCCCTTAAGTACACTTGTTGAAGAAGGAGAGGTGGAACTGTCGCTTGCTCATTCGTCTTGGTGGGCGTGGGTCTACATAAAACCGCAGACGGATGAATCTTCGGACGCCACCCCTATTATGTAATATTCTCCCACCCAAAAAGATCTTTGACCCAGGGGAAAATCAGGTAGCGGAAGATAAGTCAGTACCACGAAATTCAACAATAACAAATTTATTAGTATTTTAAATGTTGTTCCAATATTTAAAATAGGAAAAAAACATTTGAAGTAATTAATAATAACTAAAGGGCGGAATATATGCAAAGTGCATATATTTGCATATTTTGCATATTTTAACAAATTTCACAAAAAATTGCATATTTCGGCAAAAATAAAATTTGTGTGCATATTTTTATGTTTTTCGTTTTATGAAAAGATTAAGTGCGACCCTGTTCAGGAATTGCCAAGTAATCAGCCTGCCTAATGGAGAGCAGATGTGGTCTATTCTTTTATATTTATATTGTATAGTTTTTATTATTATATGGTTTATTGCCGGCATTTATTGGGTGTTTAGGAATTTCCAAGTAATCAGCTTGCCTAATGGAGAGCAGATGTGGTCTATTCTTTTATATTTATATTGTATAGTTTAGTTTGTCGATAGATTCCAGTGTGAAAAGAGTGATTTCGAAAATATTTTATTTCAAACGCCTAAAATGCCGAAAGCCGCTTCGTGGATTAAAAATTTTCCTGAGTTGGAGTTTAGTGGGGATAAAGTGTTTTGCAAAGTTTGTGCCAAAATCATTGTTTGTGAAAAGAAGTTCCAAATTGATCAACACTTGAAAACAGCTATGCATAAAGCTAAGTTGCAGAAAAATAAATCAGTGCCTGTTCAGCAGTGTGTGCAAACCGCATTTCAAAATGTCAAACCAAAGAGTGAAAAGGAGGTGTTTCATCAAGACTTATGCAAAGCTTTAGTCGCAGCAAATATACCTTTGAAGAAACTGCAAAATACACAATTCAGAGATTTTTTGCAAAAATATTGTAATCAAAACATCCCTGACGAATCCACACTTAGAAAGAAGAATATGCAAACAGTATACGAAACCGTAATGGGAGAAATTAAAGTTACACTGGGCGATGAACATTTTTATATTATTATTGATGAAAGCACAGACTCATGTGGTCGATATATCGCACATCTTATGATTGGAGGGCTTCAAGAAAATGAGCCAGGGAAACCATATTTAATATCTTCTAAACAGTTAGACAAAACAAATAATGAGACCGTAACTCGATTTATTCAGCAGTCTCTATCAATTTTTTTTTTACCAAGTCGAGTTCCACTAGAGAAGTTTTTAGTGTTTTTGTCTGACGCAGCGCCGTATATGGTTAAAGTAGGCCAAAACTTAAAAATATTTTATCCCAATATGGTACATGTCACTTGTCTTTTACACGGGATAAACAGAGTTGCAGAAATTATTAGAACAGCATATCCCTTGGTGAACAAATTAATTTCAAATGTAAAGAAAGTGTTTTTGAAAGCACCTCTAAGAGTGCAGATCTATAGAGAGAAATTGCCAGGAGTTTGTTTACCTCCAGAGCCCGTAATTACTCGATGGGGAACATGGATTAAGGCCGCGATATTCTACGCAGACCATTTTGAAGCCATTAAAGACATAGTTTTAGATTTAGAAGACAATTCGCAGTGTGTAGTGCAAAGTCAAGCATTATTCAAAAATGTAAATTTAGCTAAGGAACTTGTTTTTATTAAGGTTAATTTTAGTTTTGTACCAGATATAATAACTTCGTTAGAAAGTAGGAATATAAGTTTAAGAGAATCAATTAATATTGTTGAAACTTTTTCCGACAAATGCAAAAAAGTTCCCGGTGGTGTAGGAAATCAAGTAAGAAGGAAACTCGAAGTTATTGTGGGAAAGAATGAAGGCTTTAAGTATTTAATGGAAGTCAAAAATATTTTTGATAGTAAACCATCCAACGAAGTAATACCTTGGCCTTATAACTTATTACCCAAATTAAAATATTGCCAGATCACATCGGTAGATGTTGAAAGAACTTTTTCTTTGTACAAACATATTTTTACAGACAGAAGGCAAAAATTTTTATTGGAAAATTTTGAAAAATATATCGTTATAAATGCATTTTATACTATTTCAGGTTGAAAATTGTACCTATTATGTTTTTCTTTTAATTTTACTTAAAATAAATAATTTTTGTAAGAGTCGGCGTTTCTTTATTTCCATTTTTCCATGTTATATTCAAGGCATATAATTGCATATTTTGACAAATAAATGCATATTGTTGCATATTTCAGAGAAAAACGATGCATATATATGCGCATATTTTAACTGAATTGACGTGCATATATTCCACCCTTTAATAATAACCAAAAAAAACAGTTAAAATTATGAAAATACCAAAACTACTCTAGTTAAGAGTCAGTAGTAATGAATTAAGGCAAATTAAGTTATGTAACGTTCACATAAAATGACCGTGTTATTCGGTCAACCTGTATAACACAAAATATACTTCAATATTACGGCGAATAGGTATTTCAAAAAAAATGTGCGAGGAATCACACGAACAACAACCAACACTGTTTTTAAACTAGCCAACGGAAAGACCAAACCACTCTTAACTAAGATACGCCCGCGCCGACGCGACTTATAATCCACTGACCGCTCTACGCTCAGAGATGGCGGTACGGTCTAGATAATTAAAATTAATTCGTGCTTAATTAAAACATAGATAAGGGAGATTGCAGATAGCCGATGTAATGATAATTTTTGGCAACATATTTTGGAAACGACCGTTAGGCGTTCGGCGTTAGTTTGGAAACAAGGCACCAAGATGAAGGGCGCTACTATAAGTTTTGGTACAATATTCGGGGCGCTCTCTAATTGAATGTAACAAAATCTAGGTTGCTATATTAATTTCTACTTCAAATAAGGCGACGACATAGTTCTTATATACCTGACTCTGTCGGACTTACAAAAGAATAGTCTTTCAAATAAATACTATACATATGGACAAAAAACGCGAAATAGAACTGATGCGCTTTTATTGTGTTTTGTAGATACAAGCGCATTTACAAGCAAGAACTTTTAACAGACACATTTTATTATATATTATTTGTGCGCTCAGGTTATATTTATACGTCTTTACTGAATTTAAAATATCTTTGAAATACCTATCCTAAATTTTGATTTTCTCTAAATTTTTCTAAGGCGTTTTAATTCTTTCTTGGCACCATCAAACATGTGGTCTTGGAATTTTAAATTACTGTCACACGTAAGACATTAGCCAAAGTAAAATACCGTATATAAACAAAGAGAAACGAAATATTCTTGAACACATTTCACTCGATTCAAAACGTGGACATATGCAAAAATCTGGAGCTCCAACATTTTCGTCATCACAATACTTCTTTACACTACGTATTAAAAAATAAAAAAAATAAGGTGTGGCCACCACACGACTTTCTTATACTTATAAGCGTTTCAAATTATTCATAAGTTGTTTTAAATACTTTTATCGCAGAAAAATAATCCGAAAAATAAACCTGTAAGTGTGTTACTTCAAGTCCAAATTTTAAGAATTTTTTTATACAAAAAATATTCACAATCCTATTCTAAATACTTCTATTCATTTAATAAATTTCTATCGAATGCATACTTTGCGAGATATTTGAAAAAAGTGCTACTCGCTAAGAGTAGAAGTGCTACTTCCGGTCCGAATTTCGAAATTTCATTTATTCAAACAATATGCCAAATCTAGCTCTATATACCTTTATACTGTCGACAAATATATATATAGAATACATAATCTACGACATATTTGCAAAAAATTGCTGTTCCGTAAAGTAAAAGTGAAAAAAAAAATTTTTTTATACAAAAGGTATTGAAAATTATGTTCTAAATACATTCATACTCGTAACGTACCTGCCTAAAAGGCATGTACGTTAGTAAAAGACCTATTTCCGGTAAAAATTTCGAAAAGCTTTTTTAATAAAATTCTTCTCAAATTTAATTTTGATTACATATGAATTCTTTATAAATTTGTTTAAACTTAGTAGTTGACAAAATATTGGCAAAATTCGATTTTTTCACTGCTACATCCGGACTGTCGATTTTACTGAAAATCTAATCAGATCTCAAGAGGGAGATTATAATCGTAAATACAAAATTTGGAACTGATATCTATAGCCGTTTGACCGCTATCGTGGTTACACACACAGAGAGAGAAAGAGAGAGAGAGAGAGAGAGAAATAAATTTTTTTAAGAACCACTTTTTCGGTATCAGCGGACTTCAAAACGTGGACATCTGCAAAAATCTCGAGGTCGAAAATGTTCATCATCACAATACTTCCTTATACTATGTATAAGAAAGTAAAACAGTATTTTGTGTACCGAGATTGCATACTCAAAATAATTGCAAAGTTCCAAAATTCGGACAATATTCCAGGAATAGTCTTTCCTGTGTGTCTGTCTCACCGCGATAGCGGGCAAACGGCTCACGCTATCAACTCCACATCTTTAGGAATATAATCTCTCTCTTGAGATCTGATTAGTACAGACCGGACGTATAAGGCCGAAATTACGATGGACAAAACAAATAATGTATAACATCACTCACGCAGTTACTGAATAGCACTATATTCATATGGTGAACTCCAACATCTGTTTTCGTCCAGAAAACGGACAGCAAAAAAAGTCGTTTTTACTCTTAAATTCCTTTCTTCATCGGCCTAGATAGAACGTGAGAGGTTTTTAAAATTTATTATATTTCATAAGATAAATAAAGTACGTATTTTGTATTGTATAGATCACCACCCACTTGTTGTCCACTTATATAAATAAAATTAATCACTTTTTTGAAATACAAAATTTCAGTAGTGCGCCCGTGGGCGATGAGTCATCGGCCGCGCGTGTCCGGTCTTTACTGATTAGATTGTCAGTGAAATCAGTAGACCGAAAGTAGTAGTTTTCGTTAGTGAAAAAATTAAACTTTACCAGTATTTCGTAAACTACCAAGTTTAATCAGTATTCTTACAAGGTGCAGATTTGGGGTCGTGACGACTTGTATTGTCGTGTCGCTTACCACTACAGTTACCTTGTTTAAAAAATTCGTTATTTTCTAACCTTCCCATTGACCAGATGCAGTATTGCAGGCGTTATAAATTCTCTCCAGTTTCTAAACATTGATTAAACTTTTTTTGATTTAACGTTCCCTATACTCGTGTTTGCTTTAAATTTGCGTCTTCCCGCGTAAATGTGAAGGATTACTATTCATCTAAAAAATACTAGATTTATGTAAACTCTACAAACACACCTTTTACCTTTACAATTTGTAAAATATCCTTTTCATTGTCATTCAAAGTCCTGTTAACATAAACATTACGCCGCTTGACAAACGATTCATAGCGGATCAGGTTATTGTTAAGATTTAGCAAAATGGTTTTGGATACATAGGTATGTAAATAATACTCTACGCTTGCAATTTTTGAATATGAAGAATAAAAACATCTTAGTCGGTGTAAGACGTTTGCTATTAATAATGACTTAATGTATTTTAAAATACTTTACCTAATATTAAAAACGTTCTTCATGATGTTTTAAATAAATATTTAAAATCAAAGAAAATTTTAGTAATGGTGGAATATAACATAGCGGTTATAAGAAATAAGAAGGATGATGATGTCCAGAAGAACCGAAACGTCTTATAAAAATTTTAATTACGCCATTAGCTAGGAGAATAAAAGAGTCTCCAAGATTGAATTTTGTGGTCCAACCCCACAAGGCCAAATTAAAATGGCAATGTTAATAGAAAAAATCAGCACTTTCCGGTTCGAAAGTCATTTATCACTGATCCGTTTTCTCACCAGTTCCACAACAGACACATAATCTATCAAATTGGCCGAATTTAAACCTACAGTCTATTCTCAATACGTGAAATCCCTATGGTGAGCGTCGGCATTGAATCAGCCTGTATTCATTTTTCAGAAATGAAATAATAATTAAAAATACCTATTTATAGTTTTTGTCTAAATCAAATAAGGAAAGATATACATTTACAGATTTACAAACAATATATTTAATAGTAGTTTATAAAACAGGATGTCTGTTCCTTTCCTATACGCATTTACCTTTTTACAATTTAGGAAAATTAAAATTGTGGAGAATCCCAAAATTCTATTTAGAAGTCAGCATTTCCGTTTTATAATATAAACACTTAAATAAAAAGGAATATCTGATATGCCGGAACTACAACAAAAACTAGTGATGCGAGAACTCGAGTGAAAAATAACCGGGTAACCGATTATTCAATTAACCGGTGTAATTCGGTTTTTGAATCCGAGCAACGAGTGACGGGTGATCGGTGAACCGACACGACAACCGAGTTGCTGCAAATCGGAAATGCGAACTGGCTAGTTATTAGTCGTACTTCATCACCCATCACCTGGTAGTCGTCGCCTGCTTTGAAAAATCTCCCACCGGGTTATTTTTCACCTGGTAGTCGTCGCCTGCATTGAAAAATCGCCTACCGAGTACCGGGATGATATCTTTCGCTCGCGTTGTCATATTACTACTTGGACACTGATTACATATTTACTGTGAATTGGAATAGTATATGATGAGAGTAATAGAGTCCGATCCAAACCTGATGGTACCTGCGTAGAAAACGATTTTCGGTATTAGAGAGAGCAAGCAGTATAAAATGAGAGAGATATCTATGGGGAGCGCTGTACACAGTCGGGCGTGAAAACATTAGTCTATTATTTAATCATTTGTCGTTTAGTCTTTGCTTCGTACTGTGCTCCGATACATTTACATCATTTATATACATTTTAAAATCTTTTATAAAATCAGTTTTTTTATTAATAATAACACACAAAAGAGTGGAGTAATATTTGTGTCCATGTTAAGAAAATTAAAGATTATATTGTTAAAGAACATACTATGGATGATTTCCACAAAGAATTTATTTAATGTACATTGTGACAATGAGACTGATTCTGTATTTGACTATTCGTCAGATGAAAACGATTATTAAAATTTTATAAAAGTCAAGTTTCTTAATTTAATTTAATCTTTATTTTTATTTTAAATTTATTTATCTAGTAAATAATAATAATAATATACGTTTATTAATTTGCTTAAATTTTTACATATTCTTATTTACATTTTACGTATAACAACAATTTGAACTTAAAAAGTAGACGTGCGAATCTAATATTACATATTAATTGTCAGCATTCATCGGTTAATGCAATAACCGATTAAATTCAAACATGCACATGTAACAGTATAAAATTTCTGCTATATAATTATATAACCTACTTTTAAATATATTTACAAATACTTAAACTAGAACTTAAAATAGACCTAGTAGTAATATTACATATATGCCAGCGTAATTGTATATTGTGCAAAAAACAAGTGTTAGTATGTGTTTTTCACATGACTAAGTAACCTACTTTTAAATGTATTTACAAATACGCAATTCTTAATTTCTAAACGTAACTTATTATATTCTTCTAAACCGCGAACAAAAATGTTTTTTGTTGTTTGTACACGCCTACACCGACTTATATAGAAATTACTTATATTTCTAGTATTATAGTTATGTATATCATGCACTATTACTAACCTATTACTTAAATGTGGAGGCAAATATCCCATCTTAATTCTATGAATAAATATGTAAGCTCTATAAACAATATGTTGCTTAACACTCATCAAATTTAACGTATTCAACATCAATTTTATAGGAGTGTATCTGTTACACTTTAATATCACTCTCATGGCATGGTTCTGAATTTTTTGAATCTGCTGTACCTCATTTTGATTCATATTGAAAAGCAGGGTGGAACAGAACCCTAAATGAGGTGCTATTAGCGATTTTTACAGTAGCAACTTTATTTTTATAGACAAACCCCTAGAAGTTCTACGTAAGAAGTAAACTGTTTTTAACATGTCATTCATCACGTATTGCGCATGTGATTTAAAATTAAAATTTTCATCAATTATAGTCCCAAGATATTTCATTTCTCTTATCTTATCCAGTTCATAATCATTTATCTTAACTTTAACATTACTAACATCTAATCTACTTAATTTATAATTGCTACCTACAATCATGTACTTTGATCTACTAGCATTAATACATAATTTATTATTACAAAGCCACTTGAATAACGATGATAAACCTTCATTAATTTCAATAACCATTTGATCTAAATTTTCTCCACATACATACAGTTCGTCTAATGGATCATTTGACGCACGTCATTAATTTTTATGCGTACGAATCAAATAGGTACTTCCAGTTCAAGTTAAGCACTATATACATAATGCATTAATATAAACTTCACATTTTTTAATTTTTCAATTGATTAATGCAGTAGTCTAGATATGATTTGTATTGCAGACATACGTATTTTCCGCACTTGAATATTCGACACCGATATTAAATAAGGATAGATAGACTGACCGACAATCTTTGCTTATGTTATCAAATAATTACGTGCGTCTAAAGATCCATTAGACGAACTGTATATCATGGTGTCATCTGCGAACATACAAATATTCCAATGTTTCACGTTCATAACTAAGTCATTCACGTACATATTAAATAGTAGTGGACCCAGTACCGTTCCTTGAGGAACACCAAAGTTAATTTTGATTGCATCTGATGTACAGCCATTATACTTTACTTTTTGTAATCTATTTGTCATATATGATTGTAACCAATGTTCAACATTGTCCTTAATTCCTAAACCCTCTAGTTTATTAATTAATAAGTCCCTATCAATAGTCTCAAAAGCTCTGCGCAAATCTATAAATACTGCCACTACAAAACACCGTCATCTATTGTTTTTAACCACTTATCACAAATGTCCATAATAACAGTTTCACAAGAATTATTCTTTCTAAAACCCGATTGATTAGAAACTATGATATTGTTTTTGTCACAGTAGTCATCAAGTTGATTTTTTCATATACCGAAACAGTATTAATTGGACGGAACTCGTTACACAATTTCGTACTGTTCACTTTTTCCACAGGAACCACGTAAGAAGTCTTCCATTCTTCTGGAAATACACCTGATGTCAAGGAAGTATTTATCACGTCTAATAATCTATTAGCGGCAACCATACACACATCCTGCAAAATTCTGCAAGTAATGCCACCCCCGCAACATCTCCCGTATTTTTTAAAGAAATTAACACTTTTTTCATGTCATACATTGAAAGTGTCCTGAACTGAGTAAATTCCGCACTTGTCGTTTTCTGCGTCAAGGAATATGTTTCAGCACTTTTTGGTATACTGTTTACTATGTCCTGTACACTAGACACAAAGTATTTGTTGAAAGTCTGCGCTATCTCCATATTATTCATAATTGCTTTATTCTGAAATACAATAGATTTACTAATAATTTTTTTATCATCTGAAAGCATCATTTTTAAAATTTCCACAGCTCTTTGGAGTTGTTTGTATTGTTATTCAGTAATATTTCTAAATATGTTTCTTTTGCTTTTTTTAATAAATTTGAAACTTTATTTCTGTAAGTCTTATAATCATTCCACGACTCTTCGCTTTTAGTATATACTGCTATTTTGTATTTTGTGTCTCTAATTTTCATTTCTTCTATTATTTGTGTATTAATCCATTTGTTTCTCATATATCTACCTGGTATATACTCAACTCCTTCATTGGACACATTGTATGAATAATATCAGTAATTGATCCAATGAAACTTTTAGCCAATATATTTACATCATTGGAATTATTGTTCCACTGAATATTCATCAGATAACCTTGAAGTGCCTCACTGTTGTAGTTTGTATAGTTCCTTTTACAAATTTTCAATGTATCATTAGTAATCTTTTGATGTTCATCTATTTGTATGAATAGAATGTTGTGATCACTTATTTTTGGTGTTAAATGTACCTTATGTTCCAATGTCTTCTACAATATAATCAATTAATGTCGAACTGTTTTGCATTATTCTAGTATCTTTGGTAACAATTTGAATCAATGCATTTTTATAAAATAAATTTTTAATTTTTTGGTTATAGAATGTGTCACTTCTGTAATTTATATTAAAGTCACCTGTTAATATTATATTACCCTCGTAATCAATTATATCATTTATATACTCGTCTAAAAATTCCAAAAATAATCCATCAAATATGTTTGGAGGGTGATCAATGACAGTAATTAAATAGTTTTGCTTATTTATATGTACATTCACTCCTATTAACCATACATATGGTTCACTTAAAGTGTTGAGGTTTACTTTTTCATTTGCTTTTGCCATGTAGTTATTAATAATAATTTATTCTTAATAACTACATGGCAAATGCAAATGAAAAAGTAAATCTCAACACTTTATAGTGAACCATATGTATGGTTAATATTATTATTAATAAAACAAAAGAGTGCAGTAATAATGTACATTGCGACAATAATACTGATTCAGTATTTGACTATTCGTCAGATGAAAACGGTTATTAAAATTTTATAAAAGTCTAGTTTCTTAATTTAATTTAATCTTTATTTTTATTTTAAATTTATTTATCTAGTGTTGAGGTTTATTTTTTCATTTGCTTTTGCCGTGTGGTTATTAATAATAAAACAAAAGAGAGGAGTAATAATGTACATTGCGACAATAATACTGATTCTGTATTTGACTATTCGTCAGATAAAAACGATTATTAAAATGTTATAAAAGTCTGGTTTTTTAATTTAATTTAATCTTTATTTTTATTTTAAATTTATTTATCTAGTGTTGAGGTTTACTTTTTCATTTGCTTTTGTAACCATCCTTGTTATTGACTAGATGTTTTGGTCCAATAAAAAGGATGTCACTTTAATATGTCAATGAACTTGCTCAATAATTAAAGCAAAAATCAAAAACGATGCCCCTGTAACTCGTTAGTCGGTGCAAAAGGTCATGGGTCGTCTATAAGCGCCACATGCTTTTTAAATACACAAAAACATGAAAACTAGGATTAGGACTTATAGCAATAGCAATCAAACACACAAGATCTAATTTAACTGTATAATTAATAATAAAAATAAGTATATGAATGAAAACACATCGACTGTATAATACACACACAAAGACTGTCAACAGGTAGTCAATTAATGAACTCGGTTTTCAATAATCTTAAATAAACACGATCTGAATCGTAACAGCTGTTCCATATCTCTCCTTCGACTTATAAGAAAGTCACATTAGGTGATATAATGCGCTTAATACTTAAGACTAATACAATTAACTACAAAGCTTCCAAAATACAACCAAGCCCTATATGACAACGATGCTAAAGATAGGTTATTCTGTTGTTCTGCTTCACACTGTTACACATCTGCAACCAGACGATGGTCTCGCACGAGTAAACAATGGCCTCATACAGGTATTAAGGTACAATATTTCTTAGCTTCGCCTTGCTTTTCTGTTCGCTAACATATGTAATTGTAGGGTTATAATATGTCTCAGCTACGCCTGGCCTCTCTATTCACTGTACAAACTGCACACTGTCACACATATCGAGATGTCGCCTATTTCATAATACTTCATATGACTGCATCTTCTGTCTAACAGCTTGCCACTTTATTTTTGAGAACACATTCCATAGAGTATTTCACTTCTATAGGTTCATTTGTCGGTTACATATATTCTGCTGATATTGTTACTTGCACTGCATTGTTTTAAATGGTATCAAGGATTTCCATACAACAAGGATCCTCTTTACAAAACTACCTAGAAGTCGAAGTAACAAATTAACATGTGCTTTTGAGGTTACAAATACAGGCGCTACAGATAGCGCTTGTGAAATTACAAAACAATAATCAACAGGTGCATTACTTACTATCATCACGAAGCATGATGACTTGAGATTTTAATTAAATGATATTATTAACAATTGAGCTTACCTTAGTGTCTTATTAGGCTTTACCATTTAAACAAGGACTAACATTTGCCCGGCATCGTTTATATGTGCCTGTTAAACGACAAAAAAAAGCGCATGAATGTAGGCGCGTCAAAACCTCCGTAATTGCACATGCCATTTGTCACATCCCGACAATGATTGTTACTGAATCATAATAACAGGTCTTATAACTGTCACAGTATATAATAATAATAAAACTTGTAGATTGCAGATTTTATTTTATGGTGTTTGTATTCAAAAGTAGCGGGAAATATACACGATCGTTTTGGTGTCGATATTTTTAGCACGGATAGTACAGAGTTTAAACCACGCCTCGCGCATCTCAAGTCACATCAGGTTTGGATCGGACTCTACCAAGTATTAAGTTGCTTTGTTAAATAGAGAGCTCCAGGAAAATGTCATCTTTATTTTAAAAATATATATACCTAGTATTAATAAACAACATTTACATAAATAGTAACAATAGCCTTAGTTAATATAATTAATGTGTAATAAAAAACTAAATAAATGCACAATAATAAATAAGAACATATAAAGAATGTAAAAATTATCAGTATGTTTAGGAAACAGTCTATTATAAACGCAACTTACATCTGCAATTTCTGTGTTTTTTGTAAATACCTGCTATTTATTAATATATACATATATTTTTTATGAATAATGGAGTAGAAATGCAACAACCTGAGTAAGGAAGAACCGAGTTGTCATATACGATTTACGGCAACCAGCTTATCGTGTTCTTATGACCCTGTCCACGAAATAAGCTTGAAAGTATTATAGAGTTTTGTTAAATGAAGAACTATATGAAAATGTATATTATATAAATTTTAATATAAAAACATAAAGGATAAAAATAAATTAAACGGAAACTGTTAATGTCCACGACAGACAGCGTAACAAGCCCCTAAGAATACAAATAAATAAAACAAAGTGTGGCGGGAGATCTTGCGTTCTATGTTTAATAGTTTTGGAGATTGTGGCTGTGTTTCATGCATTTGTAATGTTTGTTTGGTGTTTTAAGAAATATATTATGAAACTATTCGGTTGATTCTATGTTGGGAATGGCTGGGAGTGTATCGTTAATCTCTGAAAATGTTCCAGCTTGTGTGTTTGATAATATGTTCTGATGGACTGGGTCCAATTGAAGAATTATGTGGTTATGATCTGAGCTGAGGACTGATTCTGTGGATTGCGATGTTATCTGGAAAGTTATTAGTGAGTTTGCGGTATCATAAAAATTAAATTAAGGTTATGAATGACATCCTCCGACAATTCTATGTATTATGCTTAGATAACTGATTGATTGGAGAGTTACTTGTTGAAACTTCATTTTAATAATTAATAAGTAAAAACACAAATTTTAGTTTCAAAAATATTTAATGTAGACACTACATATGTTTCACCAAACTGTGGCTTCATCAGGTGATGAAAATATACAAATTCAATTTCTGTTACAACGTCACTTATAAATACAGAAAATAGATGACAGAATTATTGTTGTTAGGTAGGGGTAATCAATTACAGTTTTAAATTTAGTAGGGGGAGCTATTTAGGTCCAACTGATAGCTTAATATTATACCTATTTTACTAAATTTATTTATTTCTAGACTTTCTAGTAAGTTAAGTTTTTTACTTTTTTCTTGAATATGTAAAATTTCAAATTGTTTGTTAAATTTATGATTCAATTCCAGGCAGCATCGTTATAGCTTCTTTCATCTTCTTTTATCCTGGCTTCAAAAGTCCTCCCTGTCTGTCCGATGTAAACTTTATCACAATCTTCACATGTTAACTTATAAACTCCTGAGTTCAATTTTTTGTTTGTTTTACCTTTCTTATTGTTAAGAGTTCTTTGTATTGAGTTATTCGTTTTGAAAGAGATTGATTCATTATTCGCTTTCTTAATAATAGTCCCTACTTTATTTGAAATGCTTCCCAAGTATGTGATAAGATTCCGCTATCGTAAATATTCTATTCTTTTCTAATTCAAAGTTTTCTTGACTCATGGGAATGTTAATTAATTTGTGGATCATAGACTGATAAGCTGATAATTTGTGAGTCATAGGATGAAAAGATCTTACATGAATTGTAGTATTTGTCTGTGTCGGCTTGTGATAAATTGAGAATTCGTGTTTGTTATTATTGTGCACTGAGAGAAATATTTGTTAGAATCAAATATATTTATACTGTTCACTTAATATAAAATGTTGCTGTATATAGGACAGCAACGCGATTTTGTAAATTTAAAAAAATTATTTACTTAAACGTTAAACAAAAATTATATTTGATACAAATACACCTTTTTTTAAAAATAAAGTAAAAGCTAGTGCTCAAAAATAGCAAAATTATTGTTATATTAATAAAGTTAAATGTTTGATTTTAAATAACATATTATCAATGTTAAGCAAAGTTATTGTAATACTAATAAAATTTAGTTTTATTGTAAATGTGAAGTATCCTCAATCCCAATAATCAATATATTAGAAAGAAGAATATTATTTAGTTAGCTTAAATAAACGAACTGTTAAACTTGAAAAAATTACACAGTGATGGTGGGAAAACTAGTAACTGAAAATAGATAGGTTACAAACTTACTCTTAATAAACAATTTGTTTAGCTAAAGTATAAATATTCTTTTCGTCTACTATATACACATACATACTTTTAAATTAGTACAATGGAAAATAAAACTCACAAAATGTTACCTTTCGGCTTATAGGATTCACTCAAAACGGGGTCGTTTGAATTACCTGACTTTCTATAGGCGCGGTACTTTAATACGGGGAGACGTGGCGTCCTTCCTTCGGGATGGCTCTACACTTATACACTGGGTGCATGGGATAGGGCTTACGCTAGGATCTGAGGTTAATCAAAGAGTTTGTCTAAACCACATGAATTTATTACCACAGATTGGTTACTAAAACAATAGCCACGCAGGACTATAAAGAATGGGCTGACGGCAAATACTAAATGTTAAGAGATATATACACACGGTTTACGGAGGCACCTTAACCAGAGGGCTAATTATCCCTTACAGGGGGTTTAATAAAAAGGGGGTGGTCTTTAGATACTGGCGAATTGAAATAGAGAGGGGTATTTGAGACACTCAGTTGGGGTTCTAGGGGATACGGCTCCCTTTGGGGTACCTAGTTAATTAACGCCTAGAATGGTAAGGCTGCCTTAGGGCGCCGAACCAACTAACTACTTCTGAGTGACGTGACGGGTCTATCTTTAGATCGCCAACCGTGCAAGCTTAGGAATCAGTTCAGTACTTACGGTTGCGTTAAATGGGTTATGATTTTAGGTCACATTAGCCACACGTCACAAGTCACGGGGAGGGGTGTATCGGCACAGGTCTGGCACTTTGATAACGATCCGTTGTCTGGATTTGGTTGAAGCACTAAGCGGCACTCGCGAACGTTCAACAACCTCTCTTAATTGGTTGGGTCACTTTGTTCAACGTCTCACTAACAGGTCACGAATGCTCCTTGGATGTTGGTTGAAGCACGCAACTGCTGTTGGTTTCGGGATCTTGGTCCTCCTCGTAAGGGTTCAGTTCACTCGTAAAAGCCCTTTCTCGGCTTCGGGTATCTTCGGAAGCGTTCGGTAGTCTTCGGAAGTGTTCGGTTTGCTAGTGGGAACCTTTTCCCAGCTTCGGGTACCTTCGGAAGCGTTCGGGTAGTCTTCGGAAATGTTCGGTTCGCTAGTGGAAACCTTTTCCCAGCTTCGGGTAACTTCGGAAGTGTTCGGGTAGTCTTCGGAAGTGTTCGGTTCGCTCGTAGAAATCGTCTCTCGGCTTCGGGTAACTTCGGAAGCGTTCGGGTAGTCTTCGGAAGTGTTCGGTTCGCTCGTAGAAATCTTCTCTGGGCTTCGGATAACTTCGGAAGCGTTCGGGTAGTCTTTGGAAGTGTTCGGTTCGTTCGTAGAAATCCTTCTACGACTTCGGGTATCTTCGGAAACGTTCGGGTACGTTTCGGAAATGTTCGGTTCACTAGTGGAAACCCTTTCTCGGCTTCGGGTAACTTCGGAAGCGTTCAGGCAGTCTTCGGAAGTGTTCGGTTCGCTCGTAGAAATCCTTCTACGACTTCGGACACGTTCGGATACGTTTCGGAAATATTCGGTTCACTAGTGGAAACCTTGTCTCGGCTTCGGGTAACTTCGGAAGCGTTCGGGTAGTCTTCGGAAGTGTTCGGTTCACTACTGGGAACCTTGTCTCGGCTTCGGGTAACTTCGGAAGTGTTTGGGCAGTCTTCGGTTCGCTCGTCGAAATCCTTCTACGACTTCGGAAACGTTCGGATACGTTTCGGAAATATTCGGTTCACTAGTGGAAACCTTTTCTCGGCTTCGGGTAACTTCGGAAGTGTTCGGTTCACTAGTGGGAACCCTGTATCAGCTTCGGCTTTACTTTGGAGAATGTTCGGTTTTCTTCGGAGCTGATAGGTGTTGTCGCTCCAGCAGCTAAAGCTGACTGGTTACCCGATATAAAATATCTTAGCTTTTATAACTTTATTCGGGACGTAAACAAATGACGCAGTATGCAGGTGTCCCGAGAAAGACTCATTTCATTCGTCCGAATAAAGAGTCTTTCGATTGGTGGAAGCCTTTGCTTCTCGCGTAATTTTATTTTTCACTTGGTACATTGGGCGAAAAATTAGTAGGTGTGGCCTGTGCGCGATAAGTTAACCATTGGTCATAATAACGGCTCTGTAGGTTGGTTAAAGATTTCCAGCATTATTAATTTTAATTATACTGTTGGAAAATATGGGATATGTAAAAATGTGATCCGCTTGTTATGATTGTTTGCAATAATTACATTCACGGATTGAAAATGATTTTTACGTCGGCACAATCTTATCAAATGTTAATTACAACAACAATAATGGTTTTTAGCTCAAACAGACTTGGAACAACGTTTCTATTTCACACCCAGGACCGGCATATGTAACAAAAAATTGTATCTTCCACAGTTCTCTTTGTTTTAAAAATTGCAAGTGGTTAGGAAGTTAAAAGAGCATCTTCGCACTGAGAATAATTAAAAATTTGACATCAATGTTTAAAAAAGAATATATATAATATTTACAAATTTCATTGATAATGTAAAAAAAATAAATTAAAGTGTAGTTGCAACACAAACATCATGAAAATTTGTTCATTGTTCATATTTTTTAAGTAAATTTCTTTCTTTGCAATAGATAAGTTAAATACTTTGTGTACTGTATACAAAAGTATATCTTCTTTATTAGCTTTTGCTGACAAATCTTCAGTTAGTATTTCTCGATCTGAAAATGAAGGTTTTATCTATGAAAGTAGCTGCACTGATTTTTAAAGTATAGAGGATTGTAAAAAAACACAAATCTTTAGAGTTCTATTTATCATACGACTATTTCACAAATAGATACAGCAGATTATTATTGAATGTTAATAAATGTAAGCCTCGCACTAATGAGTAGGAAAGAAAAAAAAATCATTAAGATACAATAACAGTGCAAAGATTTATTAGAAACACAGAAATCCAGTTAGAACTTATGGAAATGTTCAATAACAAAATAAAACGTGGGTTTTAGGTATAGTATCATATTATTTACTTAAAATGTAGTTGGTAAAGAACTGCATAGCTTATAACAACAGTATTTTGTATTTTTTTAACGACTACCTGCCCATCCACTCATGATGGTAAATAGACCTTCAAACCCTAAAATAGTAGACTAAAATTATTGAAATAGTACTTACAATTGTTGAAGTGTTAATGAGTAATTACTGAGTACAGGAAACTACTTACTCCCGGGAAAAGGCTTTCAGCATATTCGCATTCGGCAAGCTTCACTAAAACATAATTTTATAAAGAATGTAATAAGTAAATTTACCACAAACTTACATCTTTTAGGTGGCCCTGTTTTAAAGATAGCTCCATCTTTGTTTGCTTCGCTTGATATTCTTTTTCCTCTTCGGTAATTCGATCTACAAATACAGACATTGTACACTTATATCTACGAGTAAGTAAGGTTGTACTACTAAAGCATTAATACCGCGGAATAAGTCACTTTTGGAATGGGACCTGGTGTCTATGTCCATATAGACCCTTCCTTCAAACTCCTTACCAAACTCTCATTTGATGAAACTGTTATAGTCATTGGTGAAGAGTGAGCATCATCTTCTTTAAAGGAATAAGAAAATTTATGGTTGTTGCAATTAGTGCTTGATGAAACATCTTGAAACTTGAAAATAATAAAACATATACTAGGTTTATAGTTTTACAAAGTCTATTAAAATGTTAGGACAATATTATGTTATTACTTTCATTATTTAGCTTACATTTACTTGTTAAACATTAAACATTCTTTTATTAAGATATTCCATACTACACTTAACATAATAAAAGAAACTAGGACTTATTTTTAGGATTTTCGGTAAAATTATTTATAGAAAATATGCACGTACAAAATATTTTGCAGAAGATGTTTTCGTATGTGAACAAACCCAACTATTACAATGCAGACCGGCCATTTCAAAAGACGGCGATTGTGGCAAAGGAATTCCTATCCGAGTAAATTATGAAATATTTTTTTCCATCTATTCTAGAACCTAATAAGAGGTAGCCTCGAAGAAACCTCTACCTACATTTGACTTTGCATAAGAGCATTAGCGTACGTACCAACCTTCTATATTTGATTTCAAAGATAATATGCTAACAAACATTATACAAATTATTTTTCGAACAATCCTAAAACTGAGCCTTATTTTCTTTTATATTATTGTGTTCTTTGACTTTGAACAACGGCCTTAATTACTAACTGCTGAAGAACTGACATACATTAGTGTAAGTACATACATCTCAACAATACGTGAATACTTTAACAGTTACTAACCTCTAAATATGCGTCGTACTTTTCTAGGAATTTTAGTCTATGTATGACAGGCCTTGGGGAAAATTCCCTTAATAATTTCTTTTCTTTGTATAGCAGTCGGAACAGTGAGCATCAATACCATTTGCTATATAAAAAAAGAAACATAAATTAAACAGCAGTACCTTGATATCGTATATAAAAGGCAGTAGGTACAAGCACATAATAAAACGCCAATCAGTAAGAGTACTAGACACATCCATTACCTATTTTGTTTTGGGAGCCCTTATTTTGTATCTTGCACAAATACACACACTTATAAAGCACCAATCTATCTAACATTATTGTGATTATAACGGAAATTAACCTCTTCTTGTTCTTTATTCTTATTTAGTCGAAAATTACCGACTTTTTACGAAGCTTGAGAGACAAATACTTTATTGGAAGGCAGATAAAGGTTTTTCTAAACTTTGTCACACTTTACTGGAAATAAACACTTTATTTATTCAACATACGACATGTGTGGTTGGATAAAAAAAATATTTTCATATAGTATATTTTATGATCTTTTCTAATATATTATTTACTTGCCTCTTAAAAATAAATTTATGTTTAAGTTAAATAAGAGACTACTTTTATATCAAATATAAATTTTATTTACTATAAGTAAAATCAGTTCAATAAATAATTTTGCTGGAAATTTTTCTCAGTGTGTGATACAGTTATTTATGTCCAGGAAATGTATGCTTTTATTTACTTCTATTTCCATAGTAAATTTTATGTTAGGGTGAATAGTATTAATGTGGTTGTGAAACGATTTTAGTTGTCTGTTAGTACCGTTAAAGCAGACTAATACGTCGTCGACATACCTGTAAGAAACTTAACTTACTAGAAAGTCTAGAAATAAATAAATTTAATAAAATAGGTATAATATTAAACGATCAGTTGGACCTAAATAGCTCCCCCTCTACAAAATTTAAAACTGCAATTGATTACCCCTACCTAACAACAATAATTCTGTCATCTATTTTCTGTATTTATAAGTGACATTGTAACAGAAATTGAATTTGTATATTTTCATCACCTGATGAAGCCACAGTGTGGCGAAACATATGCAGTGTCTACATTAAATATTTTTGAAACTAAAATTTGTGTTTTTACTTATTAATTATTATTTTTCTTAGAGTTGTTTCCGATATGACAGAAGATATTTTGACACATACACATAATCTGACATTACCTCAAACCGGTGTACTGTGGCAGTGCAATCAGCTGTTCACAGGGACAAATATCATACTGATCTAAATTCTGATTGGCTCTCTTATTTTATTCCATGTGTTCTAATTTTAATGAAATCAGCGCACACTGCGATGTCAATTGCTCCAGCGTCGGGTTTGTGAGGGCGGTAATCGCGGAACACTTCAACAAATATTATTGACGTTCGTTGTCATTACATGCTCTATAACATTTAATATTTAATTCTCCTTTCTTTTTTCTTTGTCTATTGTATAACTTGTATGTACATACTTCATTATTGTAATGTTCCAATAAATTGTCCTGTAATTGGTAGTAACTGTTGGGCAATAAAGCTTATTATTATTATTATTATTTACAGAAATAGCGTACGGAAAATATACCGTATGTTTTTTTAATGATATCTGCGTTATGAATTATAACGAAGATTTTTATAAGGGAAAACAGTTTATCGCAAACTCTATAATTACTATTGCGATATCTAATATGTATGGGATTCTGTTTAACCTACTCCATCATTAAAAGTGAAGGTAATGGATTTTTTTTTAAATGTAGAACATAAGGAATAACTAAAACTAGGGAACGGACAAAAATGTCAGTGTGGAGGCTAGATCTATCTATCCATTCAGTTGGCAAATTTGATTAGGAACTGTCCTAATTGTATAGAGAAACGAATAAACTGTAGGAAAACATTTAGACTAAAGTGATAAAGTACGCTAACAAAACACATACATTTAATTTACTTGTGGAAATTTGAAAACTGTAATTTGCCCTACTAATCAACAGGTAGACTAAGTAGAGTATAGCAGTGGTAAATACTCACTTATATTTATTTATAAATTTTCCATTATTTAAGTAAATCTAGTCACATTTAATTAACAATTGTTTTGTAAATCTTTCTACATCTATTATTATTATTATTTATCAAAACATAGCATTAGGAACGGAAAATCCAGAGACTCGCTACCTAAAAGACTGTATTTGGTTTAAATAACTTAAAATCTGATAAAGAATAATATTTCACACCTGGATATGGCTCACTTTCAGGTTCAACGTTTAAAATTGGTTCAAAATGTCGGCAAATACTGGCAGACTCAATCCTGGCATGGAATATCAATTCAAAGTAATCACATATACGGCAGTACGTCTTTCCGAGAATCCCGATGTGGATAACTTTATTATTTACACAAATAAAGAAGAAGTTCCGGGCTTCGATGATGTTATTGTCAAAGTTTGGTACAAATCCCAGCCCAGGCCATTCGTGTACTTAGGCCAAATTAAACACAGGACTAATAAAGTGAATTTGAACAATAACGCCAATAGTTTAAGTAAATACAAAAAGGATATCAAGGACATATTCGCCAAAAAGGAAAGTATTAAATTTCTTAAAGAACTATTCGCCAGTGTACCAGATGAAAATGTTGAATTTTGGTTTTTCTGTAACAACTCTTTAATGAATACAAAAACCCATCCTATCATAGCAGACGGAATACAATACGATAAAGTAGAACACGAAAACCCTAAATCGATGTCTCCGTTCATAAAAAATGCAGGTTGTTACAAGCTTACACCGAACGATACTACCAAAGCTTCAGATGATATGGAGAAATTTTATTTGTTCTTGAACCAACCGGATGTTGACAAAATTAACGACCACATTTTAAACTGCGATAAAGAAACATTTACAGTGGAAACGATTGCACAAATTATAACTTATGTTACTGAATACTTTAAAGCACGAATTAGTTCTCGAGGTTTAAGGAAGGATGTGTTTCAAATTCAACTTTTAAGATTATGCTTGTCTCTGGTTACAATTTCACCGACGGAGGCCATCGAAATTTTTGACGATCTTGCTTGGTTTTGGAATGAATTGACTCTGGAACATGACGTTACGATTGTCGATCAGGGTGCAGTAGACATGCAGCCTTACTTATTTGGCGCTTTCTTACAAGTATTGCGGAAGCTATTAAATGATATAGAATTCAATTGGAATGATTGTATAAATAATTTGCACAAATTACCTGAAAATTTTAAATTTGATGAATTTGTGCAACTTACCAAAAGAAATAATACTTACTACTGGCTTCCGAAACTAGACACTATCGACGCATTATTAGTTGAATTGTGGAAATGTGATTATATACCTCTGATATTAAGTTCAGAATGCAACATTTCTATTCTTAAAAAATACCAACATCTAAAAAAGAAATTTATCGTCTTGGCTAATGACTATAAGATATCTAATAAACTTCGTTCCATTGGACTAAATGTATGTTTAGATATGAGCAATATTAGAAGCGATTCCAAAGGAAGAGAATTACTCGAAGGCATTCGTATTTCATTGCAAGGAAGAGAACCTGTTAAATTTGCAAATGTCATAGGTAACGATGAGAACATCATGAGTGAGATAAAATGTTCACATTTGCTTCATTTAAGCGAACGTGTCCGCAAACTATTTGTAAACAATGAATGTCTTAAACATGGCAGCTCAATGGTATTCATCATCAGCCACGATTCTATGTTTGACAAAGAAGTGAGTGACGATTGGAAGTCCAGTCTTGCAAGAATTTTCAAAAGTGCATTAATGGGGGAAAATGTTATATTAAATTGTAAAACATCGGAAGTGGGAAAACATATTGCAGAGGTAAAAAGCAATCCCAAAGTAAAAAACTATTCAATGTATCGTTTAAAAAGACATCCTAATGGAAAACTAGAATATGTGGTTGGGAATCTATTCAAAATTAGACATTTTGTAATTGACGAGTCTGGAACTCAAATACTCATCCAAGAAAGAAAACGAACACCAATTGTCGGCACCATATTAAGCAAAGAGGAAGATGAATATGCGGCAAGATATTTACGAAAAGCGATAGTTGAAACTTCTTTTCTTAATTTTGAAGAAGAACGAATTGTATTTCTGACAGGTGAGGTAGATCCATTGGAAACGAAGATTAAAGAGAAAATTATCGATGAATTTTCTGGCGATGTCAAATTTCGGATCGAAGAAAAACTGAAAATGAAAAGAAGTGCATTTGTCAGTGTAGAGAATGAAGAACATTTAGAGGAACATTGGTCAAAGTTCTCGTCTAAAAAGTATCCAATATTTCACATACAAGTTGATAGTGGTCTATTAATATTGTTAAAGTATAACAATTATCAGAGGTTAGGTCATTATATTGGATATGAAGGGCAATCATTTCAGGAGAAAAATTTTTTTGAAGAAACATCACTTGGAGTAAGTATTATATCTGGAGAAGCGGGCTTAGGTAAAACGGCGTTGCTCCACTCTTTATTCGAACAATATGATAAAAGTAACTTTGTTTTGTTTTGTGATCTAATCAAACACCTCAACGAAATACGGAAAGGTAGCAAAAGCGAACTATTTCAAACACCCCTAAAATATATCTTAAGTCGATGTGAACATTCTCCTTTCTCTTCCAATTGTTCGTTACCTAACGGTTTCTTTAATTCCTTATGTGAATATCATCACAAAACCAATAGGCTATTGCTAATAATTGATTCTTTTGATGAAGCACTGAGAATACACAAAAAGAATGTATTAGAACTTGTAAGAATCATTATCAACAGCAATGTACGCGTAATAATTGCTTGTAGACCAAAAAGTGAAAGTTTGCTGATCAATAATTTTGAAGTTCAGCCTATCAGAATCGAGTACATGGATAAAAATTCTGCTATTGGATATTTGAAAAGTAGAAAATTAACTGATCTGGACATAAACAATATTCCAAAAGAATGTCTGCAGAATCCCTTATACTTAGAATTTCTGTCGACGTGTTCTAAAGACATTTTCGCAAGATGCAATTCAAATAACTCATTCCCCTTATATAATGCTATTATACAAAAGCAAATTCAAAGATTTTGCAAGAAGAGCAGAGACGCAAATAATTTAAAATATCGAGAAGATGAAATTTTGAATATGCATAAACGTTTAGCTTTAGCATCAATAGTTGGCAAGGATGTAATTGAAGATGGGGCATCAAATTATGATGATTTTGTTCGAGAATGTAGAAACTCTTGTAAAATAGATTTGGGCATCGTCACTGGCTTCAATAATGTCCATCCGATATTTACACGTAGAACGTTTGCTGAGTTTCTAGTAGCTCTATGGATTTCCGAAAACATCGATAAAAAACGAGCTCAGAAAATGTATAGGATATTGCTAGACAATAATCAACGAAATGTTAGACTTTTACTGGATAACTATGTATGTGAAGATTTAAAGCTCCACAGAGCTATATTAGGGGGAGATCTTCAATTAATTGAAAATATATGCGCAGAAAATAGGGAAAATTTAGAATGTACAGATAAATATAAACGGACTCCTTTACATTTAGCTGCGAGTTATTGCCAAGACCAGACGATTGGATATCAGAGCACACTTGGAGAAACTTATAATAATACCTCGATGTATAAAATTTTGGATACAATTGTCCAACATATGAACAACCGAAGCTGTAATTTTCTTCTTCGCGATTTATTGATGAAATGGACCTGGTTCGAATATGTCAAACGAAATAACAATTTCTTTGAAGAATTATGTCGACACGGACTGTATGCCACACTGCAAAAGTATTTGGACGTAGGAAACATCAATATAAATGAAAACGATGTTAACAATGCCCTTCGTAGTAACCAGTTACATATAGCTACAGTATTACTAAAGAAGAACCCTACATTAATAAAGACAAACTTTGACAAAACAGCGGAATGTTTCTTAAATATTTGTGAGCTAAATCCTGTTCTTGATTTGATTGAAATTCAAAATGCCAGTAATGAAAAGTTTATACATTTTCGACAAATTTGTCAAAATACGCAATCAACTACAACTGTCGCGAAATATACAAATTTTCAAATTAGTGGAGGATTTACAGCTTTACATTTAGCCTGTATGTATGGAAATATAGAAGTGGTCATCAAGTTAGTGGAACTAGAAGTGAACTTATTTTACATTGACAAATTTAAAAATCTTCCTCTGCACTACGCTGTTATGCAAGGTTCATCTCAATTAGTATCTAAGTTAATTACATATATGACAAATGACAATGTAAATGCTGAGAACTGTTTAGGAAGAACATCTTTACATATTGCATCAATAATTGGGACAAAAGACATAGCCCATATTTTATTGAAAAATGGTGCCAATATTAATATTTTCGATAAAGAAGGTAAAACAGCATTACATCTTGCAGTACAGTTCGGGCATTTAAGTGTTTTGGAGAGGCTTTTGGAAGAGCGCGATATCGTTAATTATCAAGACAACAGTAGAAATACTATTTTGCATTATGCAGCCCAGAGAGGAAATATCGATTTCGTGAATCCTATATTGGCAAAAGACGTGGATATTAACATTAAAGGACAAAATGGCAATACAGCTCTACACATTGCTATCTCTTCTGAACATATGAACGTTATAGAATTATTAATAAAGATGGGAAGAGAGACTAACATCCAAAACGATAGTGATAATACTGCATTGCATAGCGCTATTACAGTAAGAAGAGCAGATTTTGTAAAAGTATTGCTAGAAAGTGGTGCAAATGTCGATTTAAAAGGACATAATGGTCGTACTCCTCTTCATATGGCGGCATACAATGGGCAAACGGATATTTTCAAACTGATTTTGGCCAAATGCGCTGACCTCAACGCTACGGATAAACATGGTGATACAGCATTGCACTGCGCCGTGCAAGAAGGAAACACGGATATCGTTCGAATGTTACTACAAAAGAACATTGAAATTAATGTAAAAGGTCGTTATGGCAATACTCCCTTGCACACAGCTGCTTACTTTGATCAAACAGATTCTTTTGAAATATTACTGAACAATGGTGCAGACGTTAATGTAGGAAATGATAAGAGCGAAACAGTTTTGCAAGTGGTTAGTAATAAAGGTAAATTGGATAACTTACAAATTTTATTAAAAAAATATATTTATTTTAATCTAAAAGGGCATAACAGTAACAACACTTACCAAAACTTGCAAGAAAGAACAAATAAAACGGAAGAAGAAAAACTCATTCAAAAGAAAACAACAACTGACAATTTTATAGTTAGAAATAACCGCATTACTACAGCTTTACATGAACCAGCAAGTGAAGGAAAATTAAGCAATTCAAAATTATTATTAAGAAACGTTGAGGACGTAAACATGAAAGATGATAAAGGCATGACTCCTTTGTGTTTAGCAGCAAAAGACGGCCAAACAAAAGCTATAAAAGTATTATTAGATAACAGAGCTGACGTTAATATCTCAAATGATGATAATAACACGGCTTTACATCTAGCTGCACAAGTAGGCAAGACAGACATTGTTGAGATATTATTAAAACAGGGAATGGATGCTAATTTGAATGGTTATAATGGTTGGTCTCCATTATGCTACGCAGCATTTAACGGACACATCGATACTCTAAGATTTTTATTAGAACGTGGAGCTGACGTTAATATAATAGATGATGATAATAACACGGCTTTGCATATAGCTGCAGAAGAAGGAAAGACAGACATTGTTGGGATATTATTAAAACAGAGAATGGATGTTAATTTGAAAGGTGCTAACGGTTGGTCTCCATTATGCTACGCAGCATTTAATGGACACATCGATACTCTAAGAATATTATTAAAACATGGAGCCAACATTAATATCAAAAATGACGATAATAACACGGCTTTACATATAGCTGCAGAAGAAGGAAAGACAGACATTGTTGAGATATTATTAAAACAGGGAATGGATGTTAATTTGAAAGGTTTCCATGGTAGATCTCCAGTATGCTCCGCAGCATTTAACGAACATAGCGATACTCTAAGATTATTATTGGAACGGGGAGCTAACATTAATATCAAAAATGATAATAATAACACGGTTTTACATATAGCCGCACAAGTAGGCAAGACAAACATTGTTGAAATATTATTAAAACAGGGAATGGATGTTAATTTGAAAGGTGCTAGCGGTTGGTCTCCATTATGCTACGCAGCATTTAAAGGACACATCGATACTTTAAGATTAATATTAGATCGTGGAGCTAACATTAATATCAAAAATGATGATAATAACACGACTTTACATGTAGCTGCACAAGAAGGCAAGACAGACATTGTTGAGATATTATTAAAACAGGGAATGGATGTTAATTTGCAAGGTGCTCACAGATGTTCACCATTGCAGCTTGCAGCATTTAACGGACACATCGATACTCTAAGATTATTATTAGAACGTGGAGCAAACATTAATATCAAAAATGAAGATAATAACACTGCTTTACATATAGCTGCACAAGAAGGCAAGACAGACATTGTTGAGATATTATTAAAACAGAGAATGGATGTTAATTTGAAAAGTGCTAACAGTTGTACTCCATTGCAGCTTGCAGCATTTAACGGACACATCGATACTCTAAGATTATTATTAGAACGTGGAGCAAACATTAATATCAAAAATGATGATAATAACACTGCTTTACATATAGCTGCAGGAGAAGGAAAGACAGACATTGTTCAGATATTATTAAAACAGAGAATAGATGTTAATTTGAAAGGTGCTAACGGTTGGTCTCCATTATGCTACGCAGCATTTAAAGGACACATCGATACATTAAGATTATTATTAGAACGTGGAGCTAACATTAATATCAAAAATGATGATAATAACACGGCTTTACATATAGCTGCAGAGGAAGGAAAGACAGACATTGTTGAGATATTATTAATACAGGGAATGGATGTTAATTTGAAAGGTTACCGTGGTAGATCGCCAGTATGCTCCGCAGCATTTAACGAACATAGCGATACTCTAAGATTATTATTGAAACGTGGAGCTAACATTAATATCAAAAATGATAATAATAACACGGCTTTACATATAGCTGCACAAGTAGGCAAGACAGACATTGTTGAGATATTATTAAAACAGGGAATGGATGCTAATTTGAAAGGTTGTAATGGTTGGTCCCCATTATGCTACGCAGCATATAAAGGACACATCGATACTATAAGATTATTATTAGAAGGTGGAGCTAACATTAATATCAAAAATGATGATAATAACACGGCTTTACATGTAGCTGCACAAGAAGGCAAGACAGACATTGTTGAAATATTATTAAAACAGGGAATGGATGCTAATTTGAAAGGTTGTAATGGTTGGTCTCCATTGCAGCTTGCAGCATTTCACGGACATATCGATACTCTTAGATTATTATTAGAACGTGGAGCTAACATTAATATCAAAAATGATGATAAGAACACGGCTTTACATATAGCTGCACAAGTAGGCAAGACAGACATTGTTGAGATATTATTAAAACAGGGAATGGATGCTAATTTGAAAGGTTATAGCGGTTGGTCTCCATTATGCAACGCAGCATTTAACGAACATAGCGATACTCTAAAATTATTATTGGAATGTGGAGCTAACATTAATATCAAAAATGAAAATAATAACACGGCTTTACATATAGCTGCACAAGTAGGCAAGACAGACATTGTTGAGATATTATTAAAACAGGGAATGGATGTTAATTTGAAAGGTGCTAACGGTTGGTCTCCATTATGCTACGCAGCATTTAACGCACACATCAATACTCTAAGATTATTATTAGAACGTGGAGCTAACATTAATATCAAAAATGATGATAATAACACGGCTTTACATATAGCTGCACAAGTAGGCAAGGCAGATATTGTTGAGATATTATTAAAACAGGGAATGGATGTAAATTTGAAAGGTTTCCGTGGTAGATCTCCATTATGCTCCGCAGCATTTAGCGGACATAGCGATACTCTAAAATTATTATTGGAACGTCGAGCTGACATTAATATCAAAAATGATGATAATAACACGGCTTTACATCTAGCTGCACAAAAAGGAAAGACAGACATTGTTGAGGTATTATTAAAACAGGGAATGGATGTTAATTTGAAAGGTGCTAACGGTTGGTCTTCATTATGCTACGCAGCATTTAACGCACACATCAATACTCTAAGATTATTATTAGATCGTGGAGCTAACATTAATATCAAAAATGATGATAATAACACGGCTTTACATATAGCTGCCGAAGAAGACAAGACAGGCATTGTTGAGATATTATTAAAACAGGGAATGGATGTAAATTTGAAAGGTTTCAGTGGTAGATCTCCAATATGCTCCGCAGCGTTTAACGAACATAGCGATACCCTAAGATTATTATTGGAACGTGGAGCTAACATTAATATCAAAAATGATAATAATAACACGGCTTTACATATAGCTGCACAAGTAGGCAAGACAGATATTGTTGAGATATTATTAAAAGAGGGAATGGATGTTAATTTGAAAGGTGCTAATGGTTGGTCTCCATTATGCTACGCAGCATTTAACGCACACATCAATACTCTAAGATTATTATTAAAACGTGGAGCTAACATTAATATCAAAAATGATGATAATAACACGGCTTTACATATAGCTGCACAAGTAGGCAAGTCAGACATTGTAGAGATATTATTAAAACAGGGAATGGATGTAAATTTGAAAGGTTTCCGTGGTAGATCTCCATTATTCTCCGCAGCATTAGGCGGACATAGCGATACTCTAAAATTATTATTGGAACGTGGAGCTGACATTAATATCAAAAATGATGATAATAACACGGCTTTACATCTAGCTGCACAAAAAGGAAAGACATACATTGTTGAGATATTATTAAAACAGGGAATTGATGTTAATTTGAAAGGTGCTCGCGGTTGGTCTCCATTATGCTACGCAGCATTTAACGCACACATCAATACTCTAAGATTATTATTAGAACGTGGAGCTAACATTAATATCAAAAATGATGATAATAACACGGCTTTACATATAGCTGCCGAAGAAGACAAGACAGACATTGTTGAGATATTATTAAAACAGGGAATGGATGTAAATTTGAAAGGTTTCCGTGGTAGATCTCCAATATGCTCCGCAGCATTTAACGAACATAGCGATACTCTAAGATTATTATTGGAACGTGGAGCTAACATTAATATCAAAAATGATAATAATAACACGGCTTTACATATAGCTGCACAAGTAGGCAAGACAGACATTGTTGAGGTATTATTAAAACAGGGAATGGATGTTAATTTGAAAGGTGCTAACGGTTGGTCTCCATTATGCTACGCAGCATTTAACTCACACATCAATACTCTAAGATTATTATTAGAACGTGGAGCTAACATTAATATCAAAAATGATGATAATAACACGGCTTTACATATAGCTGCACAAGTAGGCAAGGCAGACATTGTTGAGATATTATTAAAACAGGGAATGGATGTAAATTTGAAAGGTTTCCGTGGTAGATCTCCACTATGCTCCGCAGCATTTAGCGGACATAGCAATACTCTAAAATTATTATTGGAACGTGGAGCTGACATTAATATCAAAAATGATGATAATAACACGGCTTTACATCTAGCTGCACAAAAAGGAAAGACAGACATTGTTGAGATATTATTAAAACAGGGAATGGATGTTAATTTGAAAGGCTTCCGTGGTAGATCTCCATTATGCTCCGCAGCATTTAGCGGACATAGCGATACTCTAAAATTATTATTGGAACGTGGAGCTGACATTAATATCAAAAATGTTGATAATAACACGGCTTTACATCTAGCTGCACAAGAAGGAAAGACAGACATTGTTGAGATATTATTAAAACAGGAAATGGATGTTAATTTGAAAGGTTTCCGTGGTATATCTCCATTATGCTCCGCAGCATTTAACGGACATATCGATACTCTAAGATTATTATTAGAACGTGGAGCTAACATTAATTTCAAAAATGTTGATAATAACACGGCTTTACATCTAGCTGCACAAGAAGGAAAGACAGACATTGTTGAGATATTATTACAACAGGGAGTGGATGTAAATTTGAAAGGTCCTATCGGTTGGTCTCCATTATGCTACGCAGCATTTAGCGGACATATCGATATTTTAAGATTATTACTAGAAAAGGGAGCTAACGTTAATATCAGAGATGATCAAAATAACACGGCTTTACATATAGCAGCAGAAGAAGGCAAGACAGACATTGTTGAGATATTATTAAAACAGGGAATGGATGTAAATTTGAAAGGTTATGGCGGTTGGTCTCCATTATGCTACGCAGCAATTAACGGACACATCGATATCTTAAGATTATTATTGGAACGTGGAGCTAACATTAATATCAAAAACGATTATAATAAAACTGCTTTAAATCTAGCTGCACAAAAAGGAAAGACAGACATTGTTAAGATATTATTAAAACAGGGAGTGGATGTTTACTTGAAAAATTATTGTGATTAGTCACCATTATGCGTCGCAGCACTTTACGGACATGTCGATACTCTAAGATTATTATTAGAACGTGGAGCTAATATTAATATCATAAATGATAATAATAACACGGCTTCACATCTGGCTGCACAAGAAGAAGGGACAGACAAAACGAACTGTCAGACTGATGTTAGGGTAATTTAACAAATTTTTGTTATAATAATTGTCATCATGAAAGCATTTTGTTAATGTTCATTTGCTGACGCAAACTTCAAATTTATTGCGAGAACGAAATGGCATCACGATCCTTAACGAAACTTTCTTTCCAACTGTCACGGCGGTTTTAATAATTAGCAATATAAATTGTTTTACTAAATCAGAAACCTTCGCGGGCGTGAGCTCATCAACCCCGCGAACTCTCATCGCAATCGGATGTATGGTATAGGAATGCATATACGGGCAGATACATTCATTGATACTTAAGTCCGTCTCCACCTTATATGTATGTGTCTTATGGAGATAGACAACATAGTTGTCAGATCGACAATGACAAGTTAGGTTGGTAGCTCATTATAATGACACGACATTTTAAATACTTGTTGGTTAGGATATTATTCTATATTATTATATTATAATATTAATTTGACACTTGACAGGAAGGTTATGTTGTGATACTTACACCAACCTACAATACCAACCGTAAACATAATAAATCGAACTGACAACATTGCCTTGAAATAAAAAGAGACAGTTTATTACAAATTGCTTACGGTAGTAAAAGAGGTATATATCCCATAAGAGACTGTACTGAATACTAAGGGTGAGACGGTCTATAGTAGTCGTAACACATATACATAAATTTTATCTCTCTTCAATCCTTCTCCATATGAATTTTAGCTATGCCAAATCGCATACCCCTCCGTGCTCGCAATTTGCTTATTAATATAATAATACCTTGTTTTCAAAATCTTACCTCATTAAAATATGCTGTTTTTTAAGTAATCAATGTTGGTGAACGTGCTAAGCTTTTGAACATTTCAAATTCTGACAGTTGTCATACTTGTATTCGAATAATTATGGACGCTTATTATTATTATTTACATGACATAACCAAACTATCAAAGATAATGCTTTTGTGTCTGATTTACGTGCACTGTCACCAACCACTAAAAAAAGCATGGCTGTCCCTAACAAGAAATGTGTTTGAAGGCACGGTATTGTAATATACCTACATATAAATTACCAGTTAAGTTCAATTACTGTTTCTATAAGGGAAAATAGAATTTACGGACAAGAAAATTAAATGAAACACTAAATTAGTGGCGTTTCAGAGGTTTTAATTACTTCCTTCTTTAGATACTGCAATTTACAAGATTAAAAACATTGCACTTAGGGCCAACCAATAAACAATTTTTAATAAAATAAAAACAAATTGCTACTTACATTGCCACACTATGGACACACAATTGTAACCTGTTGGTCATTTGAGTATTGAATATTTTTAAAATTCAATTTACATTATTCGTTTTACAAATAGGACCGACACTCCACATAACAAAGCATTAACATTGAAGTCTCATACATATTAATAAAAAAATATTTATATAAATATAACAAAAACACACACAGTTATTGTAAAATAAAACTTGCAAAAAAGAAAAAAAAAGAAAATGAATTATCTTTAATCCTATTCAGTATGTTGAACCAAACTCACCAAAAAAATGACGTGTAGCCACCACACGACATCCTTATACGTGTGAGCATTTCAAATTATACAAAATTGTTCTAAATTGTTTTAAATAGTTTTATCTTCATAGGAAAAAAGCCAAATTTTTAGATTTATTTTATATAAAAATTATTCTAAATCCTATTATAAGTACTTCCATTCTCTTAATATATCTCTACAGAATGCATACTTTGCAAGATATTCGAAAAAAGTGCTGCTCGCTAAATGTAAAAGTGTTACTTCCGGTCTGAATTTTGAAATTTCATTTATACAAAAAATATTGCAAATCCAGCTCTAAATACTTTTATACTCTGTTATTTATATAAGCCAGTTTAATTACTGTTTCGTAACTCCGAAAACAGAATGTATGGGTAGGTTTAAAGAAAACACTATATTGTGGCTTATAACGTTTCGGAAAAATTTATTTCCTTCATCAGATACTGTAATAAACAGAGAAAAGAGAAATTTTCAGTTGTTTATATAATTTATAACATGCTCGCTTGCTTACGTAATGCCAGTGTAATACAAAGCGAACGTCATAAGACAAGTCTTTTGCATGCCTCCATCATATTGCGGAAAATACAAGCACCTCGGGTTGCCTATACACGCAGGCACCAATGTCACGAAATTCTAAACGTCTTCCCTTAGTGGAATGATATTATTGTAATTTCGCCCGGTTGGCATTATTTATAGACGTAAATATGGCGGTTGAAGTGTTGTGATTTTTAGGCATGAGACTACAAACTCTTCGGCTAACACAGTGGAGAACGTGAGTATTTCTTTTTGTTTTAATGTATCTTAACGTTTATTGAAAATACTACATTCCCTATACTCATTACTAATTGGTGAGAAGAAAACACGTGCGGAAACTTATTTGAAAAATAAATAGTCTTTATTATAACTAAAACAATATCAAAATTTATACACATTTATTTATTCATATTTACATTTTTCGCACATACACAAAGTTGTACTATATGTACACAATTAAATGTTAAAATAAATTTGCATCAGTGACCTCTTTAAATCGTAACAGAAATTGCCTTTAGCGTGAATTAAATTAAGATTGTACATGTGCTCAACCATATCCCCTGATCTGTCACTTACAACTCCCAATGCATTTTTATCATCCTTAATATGAAACAAAAATAAACAAGAAATGAGACATATCTCGGTCAATTTGAGATAAAATACGCATTCAGATCAATTTGAATTATTCTACGAATTATTTCTATGTTACGACATGCTCACAGGAAGAATTTACTAGTTTATCGTGAAATAGAACTTTGTCTTGGTGCGGACCCGGATATTTAGTTAATAGCTTCGCGGTAGCTTATTAATACGTCTATTTTATCGTGGGATAGCGCGGGTGTTTGGACGATAATTTATATAAATTCGCGGTGCGCGTTTACGCTAAATATCGGAAACTGACGGTCGCAAAAATCTCTGAAATGAATAATTATTAAATTCGGGTTTTATGACGGTCACGACATTGAAAGTCTGACCTAGACGGGATGCGGTTTATAAGCGGTAATATATCACTCTTTCCACGGCTCGTGGGGCCTGAATGAGAGGGACATATGCGGACGATATTAGCGGATTTTTAAAACGACTGTTTCACGATACGGAGACCTGAATACAGCACGTTTCTAAGGAGTTAATCAAGTCTCTTCCACGCCATTAGGAGGCTGAATAGAGACAGGTGTAGGGTCTGGGCAGGTCGAAGAAGTAAATGAACGAGGCACGCTCGATGGGGCCTTTTATATGTGAAAACCCCCCTACGTATGTAGATAAAAACCCGTTTAAAACACAAACATTTGCACACGATACTGACATGAAATACGCGACTCTGAGCATGACGTAGGCATTCGGTATTTTTCCATTTAAAAATAAGTAAATAACATGAATTATTACAAACAACTGAACATACATACAGGTCGATTCAATTAACTTTATACAATATTAATATTTGAACAAAATAACACACATACATTTAATTTAATATTTACAAATAAATTAATTATGAACAAAAAAATGTTAATTTGTTACAATTAACGAAGGAACTTCGTTACAGGCCCTCCCTTAAAAGAAAACATTGAAATCCTAATAACTACATACCAAATGTTCAAAAACGGAAAATTAAATTTAAAAAACTACCACTTGGTCAGTCTATCATCACTTAAGACGTCTTTTATGCGCGCACTGGCACTAATTGTTCTGACGTTGCAGGTTTACATGATGGATCTCGGCTTCACTAGTGACGGAAGTAGTGAAAACGACAGGACTGGTGCTGGTATCGCATCGGACAACTGTATGCATCGAAAATTTGAGATAAGCCTCTACTGCCGGAATTATTACGGAGGTTGCAGTGATTTTTTACTCTGGCGGCTTCCATGTGGACAAACACTTCGTGCGGCTGTGTCCAAATACTTCACCCCTTTAAAAGATAAACTAAATGTCACATATCACAGCCACGTAGTGTATTGCTTAACATGTAAAGACTGTGATAAGTATTACATAGGGCAAACTGGACAAAGAGTGAGAGATCGTAATACCCAACATAGGAGTGATGTCAGGAATCGCCCTCAGGCTTGTGGTTTGGCAGCCCATGTGTTTCATACAGGTCACACCATTAACTATGACTTGACCAAGATTTTGTACTAACAAAATAACTTGACTAAAAGGCTGTTTTTGGAGACTCTGTGCATTAACGTTATTGAAACATTAATTCCAAAACTGACTGGAAGGGTTTCAGTAACTTATACGTTCTTATGAAACAGTTCATTACTGATAAGATTGTAAATAAGATCAAAAGTTAAAATAACTTTCTTACACATATTCAATTTTCATGTGAGAATTTCTTGAAATTAGCGGCATTTTTAAATTAATTGATGACAAATTACTTGCAAGGAAAGGAAACACATTACTCCGAGGACTAACATATATACATTAGTTTCGCTTACTCAACTATACGTGAATGCTCCTCAGCTCGGTCTGTAATGCATCCATTTTCTTATCTACCGAAATTTGTATATATGCCTACGGTGACGATCTTTGCAAGTATGAGAGATAATTTCTTATCATTCTCATTTAATGAATGAAACATGTTAATTACTATGTTTTTCCTTCTACAATATTACAGCACATATAGTGCACTCTGTGTTGGATTCAATTTTCGCCTAATACTTTATAACTAACCATAATATTTATTAAAATCATACACATTGTTTCAACAACATTTTATTTACTAACATTTACAATTTTAATTTATCTGATATAAACAAAACAAATCTGAGGTTTTCATATCTGTTTCCATTGCTGTCGGTAATGCGATCATTTGTTTTTGCCATTTCGTGACATTTTTAGATGTGTTGTCCAAAATTTGTAATAAGTTTGATTTACTGAATTCAGAGTGCTGTTTTCGATGTTTGTTAGCTATCTAGCCATTACAAATCTGATGTTTGACAGACGTTTTAGCAATTAGTGATTGTCAAAGATGCTCATTGATTAAAACTTATGAATATAGATACTAAGATCCTTGGTCCATTGTGTGGCAATGTAAGTATACTAATTAAATATACCTTTGTCTTGCATAATAGTCAATAGTGTAATTATTTAAACAAAAACTTACATTGCCCCTAATTATATAAACAACTGCAAATTTCTCTTTTCTCTGTTTATTACAGTATCTGATGAAGAAAATAAATTTTTCCGAAACGTTATAAGCCACAATATAGTGTTTTCTTTAAACCTACCCATACATTCTGTTTTCGGAGTTACGAAACAGTAATTAAACTGTTTTATTGCAATTTACATATACACAACAGTTTTAACATCTTTTATTTTAAATATATATATATAGAATAAATAAAATTTACAATATATTTGCAAAAAGTGATTATTCTATAAGAGTCAAAGTGTTACTTCCGGTTTGGTGAAATTTTTTTACACAGAAGCTGTTGAAAATTAAGTTCTAAATACTCTTACTCGTAATGTACCTGTCTAAAAAGCATGGCTTGCGAAATATTGGCAAAACACTGATATTCGATAAGAGTAAAAGACCTACTTTCGGTAGCAATTTCGAAAAACTTTCATAATAAAATTCTTCTCAATTTTAATTTTAAGTACATATGAATTCTTTATAAATTTATTTAAACTTAGTAGTTGACGAAATATTGGCAAAAGTCTATTTTTTCTCTGAAGTAAAGTACTTACTACTTCCGGTATGACGATTTTACTGAATATCTAATCAGATTGTACTCGTAAATACAAAACTTGAATATTTTTGACCTCGAGATTTTGGCACATGTCCATGTTAAAAGTAAGGACAGTAAGAGGGGTAAAGAAGAACAATTTTATTATTTTTATTACTACAGTCCAATCACATTGTATATTTTAATTGGATAAAATATGTAAAAATTGTAAATAAAAAAATAGAGGCATCACGTATCTGTGTTGAGTCCGAATGTACGCGAATGAAGTCTTAGCGGAGATCAAACAGTCTGGGCAAAATACTCTATCTAATATATTGAGTGTTTACAATAACAGGTGAGATACGTCATGTTCAACGTCACTGTGAAGTTAGAACTGAGACTTAAAAAAGTTCTCCTTATCTTTTGATTAATCTCTTAATTTGTAAAAAGCCTATTTATATTTTTATATTTTTTCTTCAAACATAGATTAGTCATTTTAAGAAATTGTTTAAGCATAATGCACTTACAACTGACGTAAATATGACAAGTCCTTCTTTAGCTGTCATCACGTCATAAACAATTCATCTCAAATTCATAAGACACTATTATTGTAACCATATATTAACCATTTATTAACTTATAATTTTTTACTTTCTTATACGTAGTAAGGAAGTATCATGTGCAAAATCTTAATTTTCGACATCGAAATTTTTGCAGATGTCCACGTTTTGAAGTCCCCTGTACCGAAAAAGTAGTTTTTAAAAAATGTCTGTCTGTGTGTCTGTGTGTGACCACGATAGCGGTCAAACCGCTGTAAATATCAATTCCAAATTTTGTATTTACGTGTATAATCTCCCTCTTGAGATTTGATTAGTTTTTCAGTAAAATCGGTAGACCGGAAGTAGCAGTTTACTTCAGTGAAAAAATCGAATTTTGCCAATATTTCAACTACTAAGTTTAAACAAATTTATAAAGAATTTATATGTGCTGAGAATTAAAATTGAGAACAATTTTATTTAAAAAGTTATTCGAAATTCCTACCGGAAGTAGGTATTTTACTCCTATCGAAAATCTGTTTTTTTCGAATATTTCGCAAATCATGCTTTTTGGAGAGGTACGTTACGGGTATAAAAGTATTTAGAACATAATTTTTCAATATATTTTGTATAAAGAAATTTTCAAAATTCAGACCGGAAGTACCACTTTTACTCTTATCGAATAGCGATTTTTTGCAAATATGTCGTAAGTTATGCATTCTATATATATTTATCAAGAGTACAAAAGTATTTAGTGCTAGATTTGCAATCTTTTTTGTATATATGAAATTTCAAAATTCGGACCGGAAGCAACACTTTTACTCTTAGGGAGTAGCACTTTTTTTCGAATATTTAGCAAAGTATGTATTCGATAGCGATTTATTAAGAGAATATAAGTACTTAGAATAGGAAAATTCTTAAAATTGTATAGCTCGAAACGCTCATACGTATAAGAAAGTCGTGTGGTGGCCACACCTCATTTTTTTTCTCTATGTATTACATGTATTTTTTACTTATTCTCTTATTTACTTATCGTAAGCAGTCATAAGTAGTCATGTTTCAAATTTTATTTCCTAAAACTTGATTACCTTTTTGTTATTATTTATATATATTATTATATTATTACATTATTGTTGTGTACTGTATATTTAATTTTTGTCCTGTAATTGGAATTTCTTCTGTTGGACAATAATGATTATTATTATTATTATTATTTTTATTATTATTATTATATCACGCATATAAACGTATTTCAATTGAAATAAAACCGCATGTAAATATCTGTCAAGTTTAATGAAGATATTGAAATGAAAGTTTAACGATGGAAATTTGAAGTAAATTTTAAATATAAAAAAAATGTGACATTCTAGAGTACCTAATAATTTTTTAAATAAAACGTCCTACGTTTTTTCACATTTTGAGATTCTTTCCGTATCTGAAATGTTATTTTAACATCTTCATTAACTTGACAGATTATATATTACCAAAATTGGTTTGTTTAAGGTCCATTATTTTTTCAGTAGTTTAAGATGTATATTTATTGTAATGTGCTTGAAGAATAAGGTTTCTTTTATATCATTTAGATCTATTAGTAATTACACTTTCTGTTCTGTAGATCTTTACCATTCGTCTGTTAATTAATGAAACTGTCATCTACAAACAGTGTTCAACCTTTCTCATACGAGGGAGAAGCTACAATTATTGAGAATAGAAAGATTGATACAAGTTTTTAGAATTTTTATTTTAAATATGTTCAAAGTAATTGCCATTTACAATAATGCACTTAACCATTCTCTCCTTCCATAGTTTAAAAGCGTTCAGCCAGCTGTCCTTAGGGATACTATCAAAAAAACACTTAACGGTGATGTCAATCTCTTCTTCTGACCGGAACCTTTTCCTTCTCAAATGTTTTTTTTAGCTCAAAAAATAGCCAGAAGTCACACATCGCCAAATCCGGCGAGTAAGGAGGATGTTCTATAATTTTGATTTTGTTTTCCGCTAAATACTGAACAGTTGTCCTTGCTGTATGGGACAACGCGTTGTCATGATATCACATGATCCAATTTCTGGGCACTTTACTAAACACAGTAGGCAAACAATTTTCAACATACCATTTAGCGGTAACTGTCTTCTGATCTTCCAATTTAATTGCGGCCAACAAACCCGTACTTCTAAAAAATACTGCGTACATAACTTTTTTCATTGCTCGTTGTTTTTTCACCATCGTAGGGGTTTCCTCATCTTCATGTATCCAGACTCGGCTTCCTTGGCGAGTGAGGACATCAAAAACCGGTATGTACGTTTCATCGTCAGTTACAATTTTAGAAATAATTTGATGGCCGCCAGCATTTTCATATCTAAAGTTTGTTGGAAAATTCTAACACGTTCTGCTTTTTGTAAACCTGTCAGATGATGGGGTACAAACCGAGATACAACCTTTTTCAAATGTAAATGTTCGTGCAATATTGATCTCACTTGCGAGGAACCAATCTTCAGTTTGGACTCTATCATTGCATAGGTAATGCGGTTGTCCTCTTCCACCATCTTCTTCACCGTAGCAATGTTTTCAGGGTTAACAGCAGTTAAAGCAGGGTCAGCTCCTTTTTTGTGTACCACCTACTTGCAACCTCGCTCAAATTCTTTATACCATCTATAAACAGTAGCCAATGATGGTGCGAGATCCCCAAATGCCGATTTTACACTTTCCTCACACTCATACGCGCTCAAGCCGTTCTTGAAATCATAGTAAATCATTATCCGAAAGTTCTCTAGTGATAATTCCATTTTTCCGATAACAGAAGCTTATTCTATGGACTATTTCTCAGACACTATTCAACCAAATGTCACAAACTAAACTATTTAATAAACAACAATTTGTTTTGCACGGGTAACTAGATTTTTCAATTCTCAATAATTGTAGCTTATCCCTCGTATGGAATGCATTGTAAACAAAAGGCTGAAAGCAAATACAAATTAGACATTTGTCTATTTAGTTTATGAAGGAATATTACCTATATAATGGGACATAGACCGTGTATATTGCTGATTTAAATAAATATCATTTTGCTATGTATATAATTTGATTTTATTTTGTTTATAATAGAATACCTTTCATCTTAAATAAAAAAATAAATAAAATAAATATTTATGTTAATATTATTTCGTTCTTTGATTGAAATACCTATCCTACGCTAAAATATATGAAAATAACTTAAGAAAGGTCAACCCCAGAGGAGAAATATTTTATACAAATCTCAAGTTAAATCAACGATGTTGGCTAAACTCACTCCTTGTAGAACAAGTTAATGAATTTTAAGTGTAAAGTCGAGTGTATTGTACTTCTCGAGATACTTCTATATGCTCAACTACCGTTACTTTTTTATTTTAAGGTAAAATCGCTGATCATTTGTATTATTTTAAGAATGCTTTTATTTTGATTTTATTCGGATAATAAATAAAGGAGTTAGAGCAAAAAAGAACATTTATTATTGCAGTCATTTAGCAACATTAAAACATAAAATAAGGTTAGGAGCAAATAATAATATTGAATTAGTATTTGCGGGTATATTTTATTTTAAAATAACCTTTTTATTATTAACTTATATCAATGTTTCACGTTCGGACGTTCAAATGAATTAATATTTGAGTGTTGAAATATTTTTTAAATACTCTTTATTATAAATGCCCTACTATTTTAAATAATCCTCTGGCTAAGCTCAAATAAAACAAATCATAATATTTTTCTCTTTCCTTATATTTCATAAACTGGCGGGACTTTACTTTAAATAAACTATACCAGTATATTATAAATGTGGGAGGGGTTCTTGACTTACAATGTCATTGATTTCTAACCTTATTTGTAAATCGTTTACAACTGATTTGTTTTACAAAATTCTTTAAATAACACTTCTTATAATCTCAAGGGAAAATATCTATGTGGGTCCGCTGTATCTGGCTATTTGCTGGTAAATATGATTACAACTAAACATGTAAGTATTTCTAATCTTATATTATCTTTTCCAGATGACATTAATTTTATATTTGTTATCTTTTAGGGTTATGTAACTTTCATTACTATACTCCATTCAGTCTAAGAATAAAGTAGATGGCGCTACAATATGAGCACAGTTTACACACGATGAACTTTGTATTTTGAAAACAAGTAAAACATATGTTTACTGTCAGATGGATAGCAGGGATATACATATCTGATATCATTATATTTTGACATTTACGTACATTTTTATACAAGTTGGTAACTCATTCCTCAAGAAAAAGGAATGCACATGTCGTCTAATTGTACTTTTTTGTGCTTCATCCAATTTATTGTAAGTATGACGATAATTTCTTTTTCTTGGAGGAGAAATTGGAACTCCATATAATTCCATTTCTTTAATAATGCAGTACATTGTATTCCTATTAATACCCACTTCCTCTGCTGTTTGATTGACTGCAGCTGTTTTAGACATATTGTTTTTATCCTTAATGTACACATTATAAGCCATTTGCCTTTGTCCAGATCTTATGTGTTTCCCTAAAACTGCTTCCGCCATACTATAGAATATTAGCGATTACGAAAAGAAAGTTAACGAAATTGATAAAATACCTTAACAAATGAATATTTCACTTGCGAGTTCTAAGAAGAACTATTTTTTAAGAATATTAACAACAAATAACTATGTAAAATACGGAAATCGACAAAATCTTTGAACAAAACTGTCAGTAAACAAATTTTTGACAGAACGAGCTAAATGCGATTATTTTGCCGGTGTAAATGCACACTCGATTTCAACCAATCACAAACGTTTATTTTAAGCCCTATCTTTCCCAATGCTTTATTCTTAGACTGAATGGAGTATAGATGATCCATTCAAGAATAAAAATAAATAGTACTACTAATGAAGGAAAAACAACAATCTCTAGATAAATAGTGTATATTGATTGTGATCAACAATGCAACAATAATAAAACAATCATTATTAAAATTGTTAAATAACGATGAAAATATGTACGTTCGGAATTATGGAAATAAACCGTTATAGAAAGTGATGCATTTATGGTGAGTATGATATTTGCATGACAGTTTGTATATTTTTAGCAACAGATAAATAATGCTTCGTAATTCTTAATATAAATATTCCATTTATAACGATATTCTCATGGATAGAATGTGAAATATTATTCTCAATAAGGTATTTTCTTTATATAAAATTTTATAATGCGTATTTTAATTCGGTAAATCCTAAATGATTTTACATATAGTTTTAAATATGAATTTTAAGTTGATACGACTAAGATAGTAAGACAAATCTGTTATTTTGTTAATAAATAAATATCTTATACAACCTTGAGTTAGATGCAATATGAAGTTTCACACGATTTGTCCAATTGACCGTCCTTTTTGTGTTTTATAGATTGTTCGTACCTCGATATCCTTGACAAGGGTTCTTGTTCCGGAGTGTTACACCTTCCTACGTGCTTAAAAATGATGACTGTTTCCAAAACGGCCAGGTACCAATTCTTGTGTATTTTGAATAATAAAAATATGGCTGTTCCTAAAAATAAAAACACTTCCTCGAGATGTTATGGATTCCTGGATCTGTATAATAATCTGCGACACATCTACTGGTTAATCTTGAAATATTCTCGGATACACGTCCTGGATTATGAATATCTGCACATCAAATGGTTAAGCTTGTAATGTTCTAAGATCCTCGACCTGGATTATAAATGTCTGCACATCGAATGGTTAAACTTGTAATGTTTGTTCTAAGATCCTCGAGCTGGATTATAAATTTCTGCACATCGAATGGTTAAATTTGGAACATTCTCGGATTCTCGTCCTGGATTATAAATTCCTGTACATCAATTAGTTAAACTTGCAAAATCCTCGGTTTCTCGTCCTGGATTATAAATTTCTTCACATCAATTGGTTAATCTTGAAATATCCTCAGATTCTTTAACGGGTTTGGATCCGGATTTAATTAATATGTGGTAAGTTATTTATTTATATGTAATAAAATCCTCTTATTAGTCGTAGTATTTTACTATTAATTACATATAACTCTTTTAATAATAAATTGCTTACTTGAAAATTCTCTTGATAATAGAAACTTATCAGAATCTTCTTATAAGTTTCTAATAATGCTCAATCACCTTTTAAACACTTTTCTAACACACAAATACCTTAATTTGTGTTAATTTTGGTAGAAATTTCTTCCACACCAAAATTATACGTCTGTACACAAATTTTTCTGGAAAAATTCTCCTTTGTTATTTTTAAACAAATTGCCTTGGCGACCTTATTGCTTATTTTCCATTCTCCAATAAGATATCTACACCTACCTTTTAAAAATCAACAGAGACATGTTGTTACTATTTGCTTTTTGAATATTTATCCATCAAGTTTTATATTACACACATTATTTATTCTTTTACTATTTAAAAAAACCTTCTTTTAATGCATTTTTTAACATTTACATACTATTCTAAAATACCTATCACAGGAACTGTCAAAATTAACTGTCACTTCCACCTGTTCAAATAACTGCGGGAATCTTAATTTAAATTTGTTTGTACTCAAAATCAATTGGTTTTGTCTATTGTACTTGACATATCATCGTAAATTAAACAAGTATGTACAAAAACATAATACATAATATTTTGTAACAATACTTATATTATTCCATTTCTTTTCTAACAGATTTTACAAATATGACATAGAAGAAAGAAAACCTTATTGTTCCATGACTATACCGGATGAACCAAGGAATCTCAACAAATATTAATCACTATAATAAGTTACTATTTAGATAACAAATTTCACACGAACACTAAAATCATTATTTTAAGAATCCAAACACTATCTGTTTCAAATAATTTAACCATTATAAATATGGCATGGTTATTTAAACTATGTCAATATATAAAAATTATGAAGAAACATATACATAATTATTTATATACGTTTATCGAACGTTTATTAACTTTAATCTCATGTATTCTTAAGATGTCTATAACTATTTCCCTGTAAAGTGTAAATAACAGTGTCCTCTTTAGAGGACGACGGTTGTTTGGTTTAAGTTAAAGGTCCCATAATTAAAAATTCGTTATGGACATTTGCAACGTCGTTTTCTTCGGACCAAGTAAATTTATTTATTCGTCTGATTTGCTTGTGAAACTTCATTTTAAACATACGATCGTTGATAATTTCTTCCATTTTTCCTACATACCACCGTTCCTCATAAAACACCCCGTAATAATTCCCTGGTTTAATAAAAATCGAGTTGGCTTGATCTGGTTCAAAGGTTATTTCTTCTATTTCGGTGTTTGAAGACTGATCATAAACAAACTCCTTTTCATGGCAACTCGAGGAACAAGATGATGAACTCGATGATGAAGATATGTTGTATGATATTTGATTCGATTTTTCATTTCCATTATTGCCAAAAATATATTTCCTTTGTGGAAATGATGATTTTTGCTTAGGTCGTTTATGAGGAGAATAGGAAGATGAATTATTTATAAATCTTCTTAATCGATCTGAGTAGTGTATATTTGCCGGTTCTAGATCCACCTCCAAATACTTCTTGTACTACAAAAATGATGTGTGGAGTAGTTAGCCACATAAGTAACCTATAAACCCCACAGGGTGTGATTCTTTGCCACCCCGTCCAACAACGCCAAAATCAGAGATATTTGGCGAATTTGTTAATCGCACAATATACATCGTATGAAGAAAAAAATTAGTACATATCACAGTATCAGTTAGTTTAAAATGTTTTTCAATTAGGATAAAAATAAAGAGGTATCTAAAAGTATAATCCTAACCATGAAATCCAGGAGTTTATTGGGCATAGGGTAAAATTGTGATATGACTGTTTAGTTTGTATGTTGTGTTATTTCTGGGAGATGTTGCTTTCTTTTTTTAATCTAAAATTTGTATGCACCTTGTGTTGACATGTGCGTAAAATATCAAGCATGGATAAAATTATCTATTCTATCTGCGTAATATTGAAAATAATTTATTAAATGGCGATTATGTCTTGGATAATAAAATTATTTCTTTCAGTGACATAAAGAAGACCTATAATATTGATCAGAAAAACAAGAAGAGCAGAGCACTAACAAAAATAACAAATGCGCATATACCAACCAGTTCGTTTCAAAAAATTCGCTGTTCAAGGTTTTAGTCAGATAATGGTCGCAGCTATAAGAGTTTTTAGTTTTTCAGTAATTTATTTATATGTGCATCATCTATTGTAATTTTGGACTTCTTTTCCTTTTTCGGTTCCATAAGGGTAGTAGAAGATGAAGGTTGGTCATCCAAACTCTTAAACAATTTGCTTTTGACACGCTCTATATAGTTTTTTCTGATTTTCCTGTCATGACAGCCACTCTTCTAGTGACCTGATCTACAAGAAAAGCGTAGCGGCCTATTCGTTTCTCTTCCTCCAAATGTCAATAATTGTCTCCAATATAGTCAATATAGTCAAGACGTCATATTTAACAGATTTCCTTTATCCATAATAAAGATGATAGATAATCTACGAAGGAAGAAATTAAAACAAAGATTTGATAAACAAGTAAACAATCAGTACATAAAACGGGACTGTACACAGCTGTTAAACATGACAAGTGTTGGCTGGGAGGAGGGGGGGGTGAAACAAGACGCTGTTATATTAGTTGGCATATTTTTCGAGGGACTGATTCTCTTGGTCGCACTTTAATTACGACCTATCGATTATATGTAAATGAGTAATAAATATCTCGCACACTTTTTTTTTGTCAACCACACATACAGGGTGATGTTACATTTAAATTAATGGTATCCTTTAAGATAATTTGATTTTGCATGCGATTGTTATTGATTTAGTGTCACAATTTAAAGATAGAATTTATTTAACGTAATTCAATTTTAATGACAACAATTTGTTTTGTTTTTTTTTTACTTTTGTCAACGTAATTTTAATACGTAGTTTAACCTATTGTAATGCAATTACATCTTTCAACTTAAGAATATATTTTCTTTTAAACTTTTATTAGATCTAGGAATTCAACAAATTCTAACAATTCTGTCCGAGTTATCTAAATAGTTTAATAAATCTATCTTATCTCCATAAACCTCCTCATACTTGATAATTGATTATCTCTCGGATCAAAATAATCTTTTGGAGGGCGGCTAGCTTACATACGGAGTGGCGTCCTTAATTTTGATTATACTGCTTGTTCTGTATAAAGAACCCACGCTTCGCGGCTGCAGTTAGAGGCATCCGCCATTTTCAATTTTTGATAGCTGTATACGAGGGAAGTGGCAGGTAAGACATCTTTAAGAGTGTAAGCTAAATTTTAAGGTTCTTAGTTTACCTTAACGTTACAATGAGATATTATATCATTAACTCTGATATGTACTGGTTATTTAAGATGATTAGTTAAGTGGTGACGCCATTTTCTGCACTCTTATTTAATTTGCATTTAAAAGTATAGAAGGGCGTAGCACTTTATTTCCCACTGTAAAGTATAAGGCAATAGGGAAATATACAGGGTGAGTCATTAGTAGCCGCTTCTTCAGTTGCTCTTTTGCGTTTTAAGTAAAAGAAAAACAATTAGTGGAAGATTCATGGTTGCTTGGGGCGCATATTGTAAAAATACATTAAGCTCTGACGCACATACAGTTTCACCGGAAATGCATGGAATTTAATTTTCTTAAACGACTCACTCCATATATTTTGAGATTTTCTAGTACTGAATTAAATTCTCTATTTAACTGTTTTTTCTTTTTCAAAATTGATCACATGGTTTTTGAGTTATTATTTTTTTCGTAAATTTTTGATGAAAACACGTGTTCAGAAAAAAATATTTTAAACATTGCTTTTAAAGGAAAAAACATTAACTTTGGTGGTGCTTGTAGCCAAGAAAATTCTGCAGCATTTGGTATAAATTTGACTCGACAATACCTCAAAAAACTTTTTTTCAAAGCCTACTTCTTGAAATTTTCACATACCAAAAACTTATTTTTTTTAATAGAACACCCGGTATTTTATTTTCACGTGTTGTCCCCTTTTTTATTCTCTTTCGGTTTTGTTAACAATGTCGTGTACCTATCTTTTGTAGTTTCTGAGATAATCACTATAGAAGCAATCAGCGGTCAAATAAAGAACTACGAGCGCTGTTCTATGCACCCAAATATTCGTCCAATAAAAGCTGGAATGCGGCCGACTGCCTGAGTCAACTGTTATCATCCAAATGAATTATTCTTATGAAGAGTTAACAGATATGATTGACGTTTTCGGTGAATCTGAAAGAAACTCTTTGCTAGCATCCAGACTTTATGCACAGCGATTCCTAGTAGAAGTCATTCGAAGCTGGAAACCTTCAAAAGTATAAAGGAACGGTTTGAGTGAACAGAAAGTATTGAATATGAAAAAACAACGGACTAAATCAATAACTGGTGAGGATAAGACGTTTATGATACTTGCGAGTACTATGAAAATTAGTAGTCAGTTAGATGTACGTCAAATTTGAGAATCTAGAATAATTAGGAACTATGTAATTCATCCGTAAAATATTCATACACAGGGTTAGATGAAAGACATTTTCAGAATCGTTTATACATTTTTGTCAATGGGGCGCAGATAAATTTTCCTGGCTTTCTCAATTTTTTGTTGTTTACCGACGAAACGCACCTTCTATTAAAATGCATACGTTCATCGTCTCAATTTTCGTTATTATAACTCATACAAGCCCTCACTTTATCACACCTGCAAGCTTTCAAAATCATTGGTCATTAAATGTGTAGGGAGGAATAGTGCCAATTACATAATTGCACCTTATTTCTTTGATGAAAATGTTAATGGAGATCTATCTTTGTTTTCTACGGACGGATATTCAAAACTTTTTGAAGACATGAACTTTAAAATCAGAAAAGCGTTTACAATATGTCGAAACGTTTTACGCAACTTTAGTACTTCTTTGGAAAACGGAATACTCACGTGCATTGCACAAAGTTGTGGTTATGTTGAACATATCTTTAATGAAATTTGTTTTTCTTACTTTTGATTGTTGTTACGTTGCTCAATAGTTTTAGATTATTTAAAGTGTATTATTTTGTTGCTATTTTTAAATTTCGAGTATTGATATATGTAGAACATATCAAACAGATATACGAAGAAAAGCACACGAAATATTTGAATAGAATAGTTAATATTTGAGAAAGACAATAATGACACGAATTTAAAATTTTAATAGATATCAACTTGAGAGATAAAATATTTTTTACATTTCAATATTTACATTAAACGGATATTACATCAGCGGAAAATGCCAATTACTCCGATAAGATTAAATTAATCGTGTTTAGGAACACAGAATATGAATTGCTAAGCTTATCTTTAAGAAAAAAACATTTTTTCAACGCAGATAAAAGGAATTATTGCCAATAACGGTGGATTACATTTATTTTGTATGGAAATCACAGGCTTAATAAATATACTACAGCTTTTAGTTCACTGAACATTTAAGATACAATTTGTTTTCTTAGATTTAAAATATACGCTTGTTGATGGGGCAACTGGAATAGCAGAATATTTTAATATTCTATATCAAATGGACTTACCTTTAGCAAGCAATTTAGATCAGCGTTTCTGAAACTGTGTTCTGCGGAACCTTGGGGTTCCGTGAAGATCAAAGGATTCCGTGAATCTTACGTCCTTTTTTCTTACTTCAAAGGATTTAAAATAAATAATGAGGTGTGGTCACCACACGACTTTCTTATACGTATGAGCGTTTCAAATTATGGAATTTTAAGCATTTTTTTGTACAATACCTATTTAAAATCCTATTCCAAGTACTTCTTTTCTCTTAATAAATCTCTATAAAATGCAAACTTTGCAAGATATTCGAAAAAAGTGCTATTCAATACGAGTAAAAGTGTTACTTCCGGTCCGAATTTTGAAATATTATTTAAACAAAAAATATTCCAAATCCAGCTCTAAATACTTTTGTACTCTTGACAAATATATATACAATGCATAATTTACGACATATTTGCAAAAAATCGCTATTCGATACGAGTAAAAGTGTTACTTTCGGTCCGAATTTTGGAATTTTTATTATATAAAAGTTATTGAAAATTATGTTCTAAATACTTTTCTACTCGTAACATACCTGTCTTAAAAGCAACCCTTACGAAATATTCGCAATAAACTGATTTTCGATAAGGGTAAAAAGACCTATTTCCGGTAGGAATTTCGAAAAACTTTTTTAATAAAATTTTTTTCTAATTTCATTTTGAGTACATATGAATTCTTTATAAATTTGTTTAAACTTAGTACTTGACGAAATATTGGCAAAATTTAATTTTTTCACTTAAGTAAACTACTACTTCCGGTCTACCGTTTTTACAGACAATCTAATCAGATCTCAAGATGGAGATTAAACATGTAAATACAAAATTTGAAATTAATATCTACAGCGGTTTGCCCGCTATCGTAGTCACAGAGAGAGAGAGAGAGAGAGAGAGAGAGAGAGAGAGAGAGAGAGAGAGAGAGAGCGAGAAAGAGAGAGATTTTTAAAAAACACTTTTTCGGTATCAGGGGACTTCAAAACGTGGACATCTGCAAAAATCTCAAAGTCGAAAATTTTTTTCATCACAATACTTCCTTATGCTAAGTATAAGAAAGTAAAACAATGAAAAGAACGCTTTTACGTCAATAAGAAAAGGAATAGCAAGTAATCTTCGTTTCCACTTTCCACAATCTGGATAATCGATGCAAATGCATCAATTTTTGTTGTCCTACAGCAGTCGCGCTAAGAATTCATACGAAATCCCTGTGTCGGTGGTTTCCCTGCTCATTTCTTTTTTGATCGCTACATTTCAGCAATCCCACGGATTTTGAAATATAGGTGAATTCCGTAATTTTAAAAGTACATGGTAATCTTGTATTCTAGAAAATTGCCAATAAATTTTGCTCAAATTTGGTCACCCCCTTCTTTTAAATACATAAGAATGAAACTAGTAAAAAAAACTAGTTTTGTTTGATAACCCCAACGTAACTTCAATTATTAGGAAATACTATATTATTGAAAGCAATTTTTAAAATCGCAGGTAAATATATACAAATTGAAGAAACGTCCATATACAGACCACGTGTAGGCAGTACTTATGATATTGATAATTATCAAGAATGTAAATGTGTAATGAAAGTTGCTGCGACTTCCCTGATGAGATGAGGTATCGTGGGTGTAAAAGCAAGATTAATTATAACACTTTTGCAGCAAGAAGGGTAATGTTTCTATTATAATAATAAATTTATTGTATCAATAATGATTTACATACTATTTACATAATAGCACATTCAAGCAAAAATATGATGATAACGTCAACAATTGTAAGTGGAATAGTAGTAATTCCTTTTGTTTCTCTATTTAGGTGCAACTTGATTTACACGTTTTACTCTATTTCAGGTAAAGTATTAGTAGCACCTGAACGATTTTACACCGAGAAAATGATAGGACAGTGCAATACGTGCAAATCATTGCACGTGCTTACCATCTTATTCTGAAGGTTGCACTGATATTACTGCTGTATTTTACGCTATTATAGAATATAATCAGATAGGATCAAGCCACTCTATTGGCGGGGCAATTGTTCTATTACGTAGCATATAGTGTTATGCAGCAAAAAATCGAGAAAATCCTTTATATCAGCTGTGTTATTATTAATTGTAAGAAATGCAACTTCAAATAATGTAATAATATTGATATTACCAAGATTACCACAATTCAATTAATATTTACGTTTATATAAAAACGTTTCAAACATATCTACAAGTTCAAGCTACTATCAAGACGTAAGGCATTCTACTAAAATATATTTAAATATTAGACAACTTCTCGGTCTTAACGTTAAATGGACCAGAAGTATATTTGTATATTCAGTAAGTCAAAGGCTGGAACTCCAAGATATTAATCCTGTTAATCTTGCAATTAAAGGGTGGGGCAAAAGTCCCGCAGCCATTTTGATTGTGCGCCATCTTGGTTATGTGACGTTTAGCTCAGTTTAGCTGTAACCATTGTGTTGTGTAGACGTCCAAATTTTATAATGGATAAATATACGCCACAAGAACGAGCAGAAATAGTGACAATATTTATTGAAAATAATCGTTCCATTATTGCCACTCAGCGGAAATTGCGTCAAAAATATCCTAATCGTCCAGTGCCTCACAAAACCACAATTTATCGTTTACATGCGAATTTTCGACAGTAGGTACGGTACGACAGCAGACAGACCTTGTTCTGGAAGACAACGGACGTCTTGTAACGCTGAAAATGTGGCTCTGGAGCGCGATAGTGTTGCAGTGTCTCCAGAAACATCAATTCGGAGACGTGGTTCCCAGTTACACATTTCTGCACCTAGTTTAAGGCGAATTTTGAAAACTGATTTCAAAATGTTCCCGTACAAAATTCAATTAGTCCAAAAATTGCTACCGAGAGATCCTGATCAACGAGTTGAGTACAATAATGCAATCCTAAGGCTGTCTGGTGAAATTGAAGATTTTTTGTCTAAATTGATAATGAGCGATGAAGTCCATTTTCTTCTCAGTGGCCACGTCAATAAACAGAACAGTCGGTTTTGGGGAACACAGAATCCTGTATTAATCCATGAAACATCATTGCATCCACTAAAAACAACTGTATGGTGTAGTATTCATGCTGGAAACGTCATTGGTCCCTATTTTTTTGAAAATGACCAATGTGTTGGAGTTACTGTTACTGCTGAACGGTACCAAGACATGATTCGAAATTTTCTTGTGCCTGAAATGGAAGAGCATGGACTAGAGGACATGTGGTTTCAGCAAGATGGGGCCACAGCACACACAGCCCGTTCAACAATTCATTTATTGAATGACGTTTTTCCACGAAGACCAATTTCGCGAAATGCCGATTTAGCATGGTCAGCCGGATCTTCGGATTTAACAGCACCAGACTTTTTCTTATATGGGGTTTTTTAAAATCAAAAGTTTATGTGAATTCAACATCTTAAAGACAATATTCGTCACGAAATTGAAGAAATTCAGCCTGAGATGTTGCAGGATGTCATGAAAAATGCCTTAAAAACAGCCGAAAGTTGCATAGCGAATCGCGGTCACCATTTAGCCGATATAATTTTCCAATCATAACGGAAAAAAATGTAAAGACCAAATAAACTTTTTATGAAAACCAAACTTACTTATCTTTTCTTTGAACAAAGTTATAGGCAATCAAAATGGTAGCGGGACTTTTGCCCCACCCCGTATAATGGGTGTTTAACAATCGAAGTGTATTATTTATCACAAAGTCCGTTCAATACATAACGGGTTTCTTTCAAACCAAGAGGAATATTCAAGATTCAAGATTAATATCTACAAGCATTTACTTCTAATCTGAGAGTACGTCTTGGACAACCTCAATGGCAAACTGCTATTACTTGTCTATAAACAATAATAGCACTACGAGATTTTGTACTTCTCGCAGTTTAGATGCAATCAAAAATTCGTAGATCTCTGTTACCAGCTAACAGTATCCAATTAGAACTGCTAACGGTAAAGATCGGCAGGACAGAGAACATGTATTTGGTTGATTTAAATAAATATCATTTTGCTATGTATATAATTTCATTTGATTTTGTTTATAATAGAATACCCTTCGTCTTGAATTTAAAAAAGTAAATAAAATAAATATGTATGTTAATATTATTTCGTTCTTTGATTGAAATACCTATCCTACACTAAAATACGATTCATTATTAAGTTACTTCCCAAGTGAGCCGAGATCCGGTTCATTGAAATTTAGTGAACCGGCTCTATCGGTTCCCTGCGGGGATTCGGTTCACCGAACCGGTTCGTTCGTGAACGACCCACCTCTATGTCCTACGTTGATAAACGGTATGCTATTACCAGAGAAATAGAGTAGGGGAGAACGCGCTTCGACGAGTGCGCATCCAGTTTTAAGCAAACGCTATTGTGGTCGCCATTTTGCAGGGTAATTGGCACTTGTGTTGTTGTAATTGTCAAGCTTGGAGGTTATTTTTAATTAATTGTATTAAAAAGGACTTGTGTGTGTTATTAACATGTCGTGCTCTGTGTTGGGCTGCAGTAACAGTCGAAGATTTAAGCCGGAAGGCATTTCTTTTCACACGTAAGTTTGTTTACATTTTTCTAAGTCAATGAACTTTACATGCGAATTGTTGAGCTAGGTATAAATATTACCGTAATAGAATGAAAGAATTGCATCTTTAAGAGCGCGATTAATTCTGCACTATTTGTAGATTTCCACGGGGTGATTCATTGAAAATGTGGTTAGATGTGCTAGGAAAAAATGTTGAAACGTGGACCTGGTCCAAAAATAAAGTTATTTGTTCCAAACATTTTTGTAAGGCTTGTGAGCAACCTTCAAAATGGCGGAATTCAATTTAACTTAGTTGGCGCATCTTTAAGCGCGTTCTCCCCTACTCTATTTCTCTGGCTATTACGGATCCACACGGTTCAAATGAGCCGGTTCCGTGACCCGGCTCACAATGAGGAGCTGAACCGAGTGAGCCGAGTCAAAGAAATGAACCGTTTTGCCCACCTCTATGTACTAGACGAGCTGGCAAAATCAGTACCACTAACTAGAGTGCCTACAATGAGAGTGATGACATACGATTGTGGCCGCCATATTTGTTCCAATTTAACATGAATAGTATACAAGCATAACACGAAAATATTATCTTACGAATATATTCCTTGAAATTAATATATCTTTTATTTATAAATTTAAAGCATAGGTATACATATTTGAAAATTTAAAAAATATATAGACCAATGAAATGCATGTAAAATCATTATATTTAAATAAAAAGAAAACTTACCGTCAGAAGAGACTTCATGCATAAGATGAAATATTTCATTTCAAATCATTTGCATACAAAATTAGTATTAAATTTAAATAGAAGAGCACTAATAAACAAAATAAACCAATAAATTTTACATGAACAAATATTTAATTTATTGTATCAAAAATGAGTTCATCAAGGTAATATAAGTATATTGAAATATAGGAAAAATGGTTTTTACTGTAAATATATTTACAAAAAGGTTACAGTAACAAAAAAAAACTCAAATTACAAAGTGGAAGACATTAATGATTTACTGGCATGTAATATTTTCTTACGTTCTAGTTTTTTGCTTGCAATTTTCAGCCTAAATAAAACAAATCGTTTTATTATTTTTTGTTTTAAATTATGGCAATTTAATATAAAATCGACTTCTGATATTTCATCGTATTTCATTTAATTTCTTAATAAAAAAATCTTTTAAATTGATATTTTGTTTACAAACAGTATTGTAGTATTGTCTAAAAGCAGAATCTAGATTTAAAAAAAAGTTGAATGTTTCTTCGTTATAATATAATAAAATAAAGTGTCTTTTTTGAAACTTTTGATTTTAACATATTTACTGCACTGAAGTTTTATATAACTTTTTGACCCTACTGAATATATACAATTATCACAAACTTTTGAAGTTTTTTTAATACTCATAATTAAATATCCTGCAATACTGTATAAAGAATTTTGTTCTGAATTATTCAAATTTACATTTTGTAATTGAAAATTAGAAGGGAAGCGAACCATATCATATGATGGTGCTGTATTTGTTGCTACTACGTCCAAAAAGTCTGCTAAAAATATTTTATTTTAAATATTGCGAAACAGTTATTAATTTTAAGTTATTTTTAAACTGCTGTGCATTTGGTATGATTTGTTTAGATCTAATTGCACTAAAAAAATTCTCTAAACAATCTTGCGTAAATCTAGAAGTATAAATCAGATCATTTGCATATTCCATTAAAATTTGTTCCGTGAATTCTACTTGTTCAGTTGTATACAAAATACACAGCCCATTTATTAAAACTATTAACGAATTATTTTGTTGTCAACAATAATTACTAATATGCATGCATCAATTTAACTTACTGATTATGATTAGTAGCTAATAAAATTTGAAGTATTCTTTAAATGAAATATAAATGTCAAATCGAAATAATGACAGCAGCAAAGGTTGGTTATGTCTCACAATTTGGTTCCAATTCGATATAATTCATTTAATAAATACTTAAAATTTAATTAATAGAGGTGCAACTGGCTATTATTGTGTATAAAACTTTACATTGTATTTATTTATTACATAAAATTGGCTTATATTACTTACCTTGTTATTAAATAATCTTCGATGCAGTCACTTATCACAAATTGTATCCTTATATGCACTTAAACTACACTAAAACTACCAAGTACATAAAAACTAAGGCGTAGTAATTAACCGTAAATGAAATTAAACAATAATAATTATAAAAATTCAATATAAACTGCCAAACGGACACGAACTCCTATACAACGCAAGTTAAACCATGAGCAGAATGGAACAAATATGGCGGTCAATGCTGTAGCCAATGAAAATGAAGACCACCATTGGCATCACTCTCATCATTGTAGGCACTCTACCACTAACTAACAACAACCATTGACCATCTTCGGGGATTGCAGACGGGATAATTTTTAAACAATCATAAGGGATTGTTACCCGCAAGGTAAGTGTATGTCTGAGCAAGCATATATTGCGGAAGGCTTGATGAGCACTCTGAGTCTTTAATTGGTCAGACTTTTTAATTGTAATAACAACGTTTAACAGAAAACTAAAATAAGACTACAACAATCTGGCATAACAATGCCTGTTTTTCTTATAAAATGTAAACATATTTATTTTCTCTAATAAGGGGATGTTTAGAATTATTGAAAATTATATTCTTGCCGATCAACACTGATATTATATTGTGAATTGGCAAAATTAAATTATAAAAATTCGTATCTATCTGTTTCTCAATACAATTTAAGCCGTTAAAAATGATTCATATTTATTAAATTTGACCACGTGTAAAACAGTTATTCCAAGGGCTTATCCGACAGAATTGTATAAAAGAAAGTTAAAGAAGACGAAGTTTTTAATCTTCAAGAAAATAATTTTGAATAAGCACCTACATCATAAAATGCCAGTCATTACTTATGTGGCAGGTTATTGGTAGTATAGCATCTCAAAATAGAATAGAATAGAATAGGTTTTTGGTTATTTTTTTCAGAAGATAAAAGTTTTTAAATCTTAATTTAGAACAACTTTTGTATAATTTGAAACGCACGCACGTATAAGAAAGTCGTGTGGTGGCCACACCTCATTTTTTTTTATATAGTAGTCGATCAACGTGTATGAATTAAGGTAAATTAATCTTCGTAGGATGTTAGTAGCTACTTACAAGTAGAGTACTAACATCCTATTGACATAATGATAACGAATAAGGCAGATTATGTGTTAGAAAAGAAAAACATACTGTGGCGTTGCAAGACTATAAAGATTTGAAAAATATTTCAGTTTTTCTGGACACGGTACATAGAATTCGTAAAATAGAGAATTCTTCTCTGTATTTCTATATTAAATTTATTTTTAAGCAAATTATTTTTTTCAATAGGTTTTATGAAATCTGCATTTAAACTTATAAAGTACGCTATCAAAGGAAGCTGTTAATCTTATCAGATAGGTATATTTAGTATTTATTGATTTATCTTATCCAAAAAAACGGAATTAAACTGTACGATATATATACGTATATAGATTTGTACTTACATGTTTTTCAAATTTATAATGCCCATACGAGTTTTTGTGTGAACTTCGTGTGCATAGAAATTGAAAGGTAAGGGTCTCAACTATTCATGTTTATCACATTATTTTTCATAATAAAACTTCGTTAATTTATACATGTATGTTATTCAGTGACTATACAATCTGGGAATTACAACTGATAACCACTACTATAGTCCATTCAAGTAGATATTTAATACAAATTAAATATCACCACTATTTTGGAATGTTCCGGTTGAGGGATGCAATTTAGCCGTTGAATAGAGAAGAAAAACCGAAGAATATAATTGGAGTAAGTACTTTTTAAACTTGCAATAACTACAAAAGGAAACGTCTCTTGCTTACTTTATATGAATTAATTGTCAGAATAATATCAATCGTACACGCAATCAAAGTTATTTGTGAAAAAGATTATTTCAATTTGATTTTATCTTATTCTTGAAATATCACCAAATTGAATTTAACACTCGAGTTTTATACTTGTTGGATAATTTTTATGTGATTTTCTTGAAAAGCCATAAAATACATTTACATTTTTTGTGTAGAAAAATACAGAAGTATTTAAAAGAAAAAAGAAACGTTTCCAATAGAATCTCATAATATTAATGATAGGTACTGGCGGTGAAATATATCTAACCTAATTTTGTTGATTAATATTATTTGGCATTAAGAAAATGTTTTTATTTCGTGAAATAGTGGGGCACCATGTGCAAATCTCTTGTTTCTTTGGTTGGTTCATATAAGGCAAGACGTTATAACTGATGCAATTAGTAATACACAGATACGAATTATGCTGGTGACAATATAGTTCTAATTTAATTTATTTAATTAATATCAGAGTCAGTTGAGAAATTTGGAAAAAATATATTATATATTTATCAAATTCAAATTTTTGTATTAACCTTTGGCGCTGGAAACAAATACGGGATGATTCTCCCGCAATAACATAAAGAAAGTCAAAATAACTGCAGTAGGAGGTTGTTACACTATACATATTTATTTTACCTTTTGCATGAAACAACTTGAAATAAACAAATTACTGGTGCAATTAAAAGAGCCCAAATTCAAAAAGGAATGTTTTGTCCTGGAAGAGTAATTTATTGAGTTAAGCCACCTTAAGTTTTTCTAGATCTTTACGTATTGAGGATATCAACTGTCTTTGCTTTTATTATGTTATTTAACATAATTCTCTACATATTTTTATATCTTTCGCCCTTACATTAGTAGCGGCTGGTGAGTACGTTTAGGTGGAGCAATTACATAGACAAGATTGATTCGTTTATTATCGCTGACCTTATTTATGAATACTATAGTTATATACCTACTGAAAAACCTATTTGTTTGATCCAAACAAAATTTGATTACGCCAACCAAAATATACGATTAAATATAGGAAAACAAATGTTTGCTTGCTGAAAGCAAAAAAATTGTTTGAAGTAGTTTAGTTACTTCAACCATATCTATTGTTAAAATAAATAATTTTGAGCTCCGCGTAAATATAGGATTTATTTGAGACAAACATATTTTATATTTGGAGTAATTCAATATCGCATTAGAAGAAATAACCTATTTCATAAGGCTAAGCATATATTTCTTTTAGATCAACAATATACAATAATTCAAGCAAACAACTTATTCACTTAAATGAACAATACATTATTAAATTCATTCAATTAAGTACATTTATTTGTTATTATAAATTGTATTTGTTTGTACGAACTAAATCATTTACTTGTATTAAGCATTAATATGGTCAATAGTATATCAAACAGAGTTCTTGTTTGAGACAACATATTGCTGTAGTTCCCCTTTATAAAAAATGTGAGAACATGCTGCATTGTATGTTGTGGGTATAGTCATCTGTATCAGCTGTGCTCTAAAAATTATTCCTTTTACACCAAAAGCTTATAATTGGTTTTATATTTAATTTATGTTGTAATAACATGTACCGAATGACTATTGTGGGTTCTGGCAATGTATGTAGTTCCTTTTCCTTTATTGATGATCTTTCTCTTACTCATAATAGGGACAAGGTAATATTTTGTTTAAAAAAAAAAAACGAAATGTCTATATAACATAATCATATACCTTTTTATTTTAACATTTGTAAATTCATTTTTATATACACCCTAATGCTCTAAACAAATACATAATTGAAAATACTCATATCATTTGTACCAGGTGCTGGTTATAATGTATGTTAATCCCTTTACTATGCATTCATGATGCTAAATAAAAAATATTTATCCTGCATTTAAATAAATGATAATTTTTATTGTACATTGATAATGATATTTATCGATGTAATTATTTTTTATATTGGCTTCAATTAATCGCTTTAGACAACCATTTGCACGCCTTGTTTCTAGCTTTTAATCTTTGCCCTGTAAAACGTTTAATTAATTATTAACATGACTTGAAAAAGATTAATGATGCCTAGACAAAGCCATGAAGAAAATACTCATTCGCACGTAGCATTTCTTCAACTGCCCGACACCATTACTCCTATTTTTGTTGTAATTCCAACTTAATGAATTAAAAAAAAAACCTTACAGGATAATATTTGCGTATCTAATACTGTTCAACATTATATTGAGTAATCATTTGCACGTAAAACCAATATCTGTTTAACAATTTAGATAACTCCTTTTCAAAGAAAAAAAAACTTACTTGCTATCTTTTAACATTTCATCAAAATGTTCATTTTGAATGTCCATATTGAACGTTTCAAATGAATTTAAATATACTTATAAAAGAAAATTATTGTGAATAAACGTGATAAAGAAAAAATGAAACTACTATTCCACAATGTAACAATTATTTTTAAAGCGTCTTATTCTTCCGAAGTCGTAATAAGAAGTCCCTTCTTGTCGAATCTTGTTTCGAATTTATACCGGCAAAAAAAACTTGACTATAGCGCCCTCTAGTCGATATTTTAGGTTGGCATTGGAATATATCTTCCAGTGAAATCACTGCCCACATGTTGCCGTCTTGATACACACACATACACATATTGTTCTGACAGTTCCTATTCACTAAAACGTCAACACATCGAAAATTGTTTTCTTATTCAAAAGTCTTTTTCACTGCCTCGCACTGCATATCCGACGGTAGGTTTATTCTTGTCGTTAATACCATCCTTCCTTGTATTTATCAATGAACCTATTGCCTTGTTCATTGTTCAATACATATTTTCTCTTCCCATTTATTAATGTTAACTTCACTTTTCTTATAGCTGGATTGCGATTTGGTAAAATGGGAAATACGTTGGAGATAACGAATATTTTTCTTTCAACACTGCCTGCACCTGGAAGACACGTTTGTTTCTCCATTTCATCTCCATTCTCTATCCATAATCTTTCCATCGGTGATATGTCTATCTGTAATAAACTTTACACAAATCTTATATGTTGTTATCTTTTTGTAGGTCATGAAACTGCACACATCTGTTTCCAGTCTCTGAAGCATTGTGTTACAAACAAATCATAAACACATACTTTTTTATTTGTTATCAGCTACCCTCTTATACAAAATGTTATTGCTGATCGAGTTTACGTTTTACATATATTTATATCCTTTTTTAGTCTCTAGTCATAAGCTAAAGGTAATTTCTATCTTTTAATATAATTTATTTTTTAAACTCTTTCATAAAGTTTTATTGCTTTATGCATGTAAATCATAATAATTTATTCAGTCATATTTATCTCTCTTGCATATCGTATTTGACCTTTTTCATACAATTCTATTGCTTTTACATGACTAATCCTTTTGACTGTTCCGTCCATTAACAACCCTTTCTCGATTATTTGCTTTCATTACCCTTTTTGTCTTAAACAGCGGTCCATTATTTAGGATGTTTAATGCAATCTTTACGCATTGTATAAAATTAGGTTCTTTTTCATGATATGTAAACCATATCTCTTGTGTATCTTTTCTACAAAAGAAATATATTGCTTATATTTATCTTGTCTTTTATTTCATACTTATTAAATATTTTTATTCTACATTTACATACTATTCAATTGAATAATAATGATGGATTTTTAAATTATGTTTGTACTTGATAATGTGTATGCAACTTTATGTACATTTATGTAATTTTATTACAAACATTGTACTTTACATTCAAATACGATCTTTGCCATTTTTATTTCATTTTCAAAATTTAAATTAATTCTTAGAGCTATTCTTATTTTTAATATGCAAGAGACTACGGCAATATGTATTTTCTATTTGATAAATTCTTTGCGCTATTTCCATAGTTTGTTGGATTTTGAAAGAAACCGATATTTAGGCAGACATTCTTCTGTCTTCTTCACGGTAGCTCTGTGAAGGGCTGCTTGTTGTCAAAAAAGGGATTAAATTTGTGTCATCTCAAAATATTTTTTAAAAATCACTTATGACATTTCTACATGTTAATGTGGCGAATTATGTCATGACATTTGGAAAGGTTATAAGTGCTCTTCAAAAGTTATTTTAATATATCACAGACTTAATTTATTTTTTTTTTGGCAAGAAACAGCCCTTCCCGGGCTACCCTGAAGATGTCTGCCGAAAGGTCGGTTTTTCAAATTCCAACAAACAATGGAAATAGCGCAAACAACGTATCAAATTATACTCCGTTAATAATTACACGTAATGAGCTATTTTTTGTATTTATTTAAATATAATTTTGTTGATGCAAGAATAACATTTATGTGGTCAAACTACGTACATTGTTATACTACAAGTGCCATATTATTATTCCATTATATATTCTAAGTTCTGCAAACTCATAAAAATATCTGCAAGATCATTGTAACGGATCTACCTCGTACATATTTCTATGAATGTATAGTTAGCAAGATATAAATTATTATTAAAGGTGATTATAAACAATGTATGTAATTTTTGATCGTATAAGTGTTATACTCTCATGCCTAATTGTGGAAGGTATAATGTAAAACAAAAAATTAATCTGTATTAATAAAAGGTAATATTTAATATATATCTATATACATTTAATATTAATTAGTAAGGTCAAATCATGCATACTTGTAATATATTCATACAAATACATTGCCTAATTAATTATAACAAGAATTTACATAGTTGCCAATTACTAATTAGTTCTATGAGTATTCATTGGATATGGTGAATGTAAAGCGCTTCAATTACAAAAGAAAAAGGGCTTTTCCAATATATCTAATTCATAAGCTCTAATATACGAACACAAACCCACTGTTTTATATTGTTACCTATAAAATAAACATTATCATTCACATACAAAATATACAATAGTCTTCCATAAACAAGCATATTATTATCATCTAACAAAATAATGTTTTGAGGCTTATATAAAAAAAACTATCGACATTTCCAGGTATCTATAAAAAAGTACATTGTTAGTTGATTTAGTAATTATGTTGTAATAATACCTTTGAGTGTTAAATTAATCCTTCTTGACTCTCTATGATCGAAGGTTTCTTTCTAATCTTTCTTGTTTTTAAGAAGCTTTCTTCCACGTGGTGGTACCAAGTAAGGTAAGAGCATACTAATTACAAATTAGTATGCTCTTACCTTACGAGCATACTAATTTGTATACTTACTCTGGAATCTATAAATAAAATATATACACTTGCAGAATTATGTAAATTAATAATAGTTTTATTATCTCTTACTTTCACTTAAATCATCATCTAGGTAAGACAGTAACTCAAGAGCTGCACCATCTTTTACAAAGTCTTTTCGTAAATCTATAATGGTTTCAAAAACTTTGTTCCATGCTTCCAGAAGTTTCATTGAGGTATTTTCAAACATAAATTCAAAATCTATGTCAATCTGAAAGAGTAAATTTTTATATTCATTGTAACATTAACTACTAAACTATTGCCTTGTTCTAAGGTTAAAGATTGTCACTCTGTTAAAAACTCTTGAACTGTTTTTTGCTTGTTAGCTGACGGATGGGGAATGTTATTTTCTAATGGTGAATTACATCGTCCCAATGGTTATTTCTACTTTTTAACCATAACATGCTATTGTGACTACCTGCAAGTGAATTAAATAGATTAATTAAATAAACCAAATCGAAATATATAGGTAATTATATGTAGTGGTAGCTAATTATTCATTGATAAAATTACTTGGGTAATTAGACAATGTTTTTCCTTCTCGTTCTTTCAGTGTTGCGGCGTTTATTGACTAATTTTCCTTTAGATATATTTGATTTACTGTTTGACGATCTGGATTTTGAAATCGGTGGAATATAATATAATTCCTTAGGTTCATTAGGAAATAGTTCAATTATTTTCTCTGATATATATTCAAAATCCGCATTTGTAAGTCGACTAAAAATTAATTTTTGTAGACAGTTGAAAGCAAATAAATTCTAACTGGACTTACTTGTTCAATTCTGTAAATACTTTTGTTAGTATAATATCCACTAATGCAAATCTAGTCTTAGAATCAAGTGCTTTCTTTTTTTTAAGATGCGTACAGTACACACAGAAAAATCTTTATTAGGATCAAGTAAGAATTACTTAATGGAAAGAAACGGCGCGTTTATATATACGCAAGAAATTGTAGAGTGCAAATAAGAAAGTAACTTTCTTGAAAAAAATACTAGATTCAAGAAAGTAATCACTTGAGCAAAATACATTTTGTGATTTAAATCAAATACAAGAACTGACTGTAATCAAGAAAATAATCATTCGAGTAAATAAATTTGGCAATCTTAAGTCAAACTCAAAATACTTTGCTTCATTAAACAAGAATTACTAGAATCAAGAAAATAATCACTTGATTAAATAAATTTCGCGATCTTAAGGCAAACTTTAAATTCTTTGCTTCAATAAACAGTAAATACGAGAATTACTACATTTAAGGAAGTTGTCACTTTCTGTAAAGCAATTTATCGACTTTCAGTCAAAGTATAGACGCTTTGCTTTAATAGATGCACTATTTGATATAGGTTCTTGCGTTCTTAATGTAAAGGACTCATAATATCTGTTTAAAGAACTTTTTTTTTTAATTAAGTAATAATAAGATTCATAGAAGACATTATATATTTGGTTTGGTATTACAAACGTTTCTAGTTAAATAATACTATATTTTAGTCAAGCTTTGGAGTATTTGAACAAAGTTCCCACAGCTTTAATGTATGTACGACATTATTATAAGAACAAATATATTTTATTAATGTGATAAAGTATTTCTTAAATAGAACGTCAGTGAATGTACAAGCACTGGTAAGCATTAAAAGAAGGTAGCGGCATAGAAAATAAACATTTTATAATCAGAACCCTTCTTCCAAAATATAAGTAAATTGAAATCGTATTACCCTTAAATTTATAATAATATTCTTTTGTAAAATATTTATTTCGCAGACAAATACTTTCTCCTGAAACTTAACAATGCTTATAAACTCTGTTACATTATTTAAAAAACACTTAATTACATTAATTAAATATATTTCTCCTATAACTTGGACTAAAACTGTAAGGATTTTTATGAAAATACTACAAACTTAACTAAAATATGCTATTGAACTAAAAACATTTGTAATATTAAACCAAGTACCTACCTAGATGTCTTCAATCACTCTTATTATCATTGAATTAAAATAAAATGTTGCTTAAACAGAGATTAATAAAATTAAGATACTTTAATTTGACAATTCAAATGATAATAAGGAGGTAAAGAAGTATAGGAAACAATGAAAATATAAAAGATCCATATAACATGTTTATTAATAAGAACATTGAAACGTAATGCAATTATGTACATATTCTAAATGAAATATTAACTTTTCAGCTTGTGTAAAATTAGTACGACAACATCTATAAACCATTTTTCATCTAATCTTTATCTAAAATAAAGTATATATATGCTGAGTGTATGCAAATATTACATCACTTTGAAGACAGATTTTGTATAAATGATTTTGAATTGGCATCCAAATATGTGCCGATTCAGATGGGTAATTGACATGTAATACATGAAATGACTTAAAGCACAAATTTAAGGCAGTGATTAATTTTTGTAATAATACCTTACAGTGTCGTTTACAAGATATACATTACTTATTTCTGTTATTGAAGATTCTTCAATTATTATATATGGCTGCACTGGTTGTTCACGGATGGCTGCTTTATTAATAGTTTCTTTTATAATTACTTCCACTTGTTCAGCATTCTAAAACAAGTAAGTGTTAGTTATTCAAATAAGCATTTACTACTGTGTAGAACAACTATCTGACTACTAATTTAAAATATTTGGTATTAATGGTAAAACACGACTTTTGTACAAACTAGTACCTATCTAAGTATTATCATTAGTATTTAATATAAATCAGGAATTAAACAACCCTTACTTACCACAATGTCTTCTTCGAGGTAACTAATTAATTGTTTTACTGTTTCAATGTTTTCACTTGAAGAGTTATAAAGTGTATCAAAAAAATGATCCTAATTTTCCGATAAATGTAGGGTTTTGCCAGGACACAGCACCTCAAAATCAGCATTAATCTGAAATGCAACAAAAGTAACAAAATGTATTTTTCTTTATTTGGTGAGCATTACAAGACTATCAGCTCTTTTATCTAATAATACTGGGCATACCATTAAAAAGTCAGAAACTTTTCCACATGTACTTCTTCTTCGTACATCGAATGTGCTGTTCCAATTTCGTAAGACATCTTCTCATGGTTTACTCCATGTCTTCAGCCACGTATGAGCGCTTCTTAACTTTTCAATGTATGTAATTGTGTTGATTATATTATTATATGTCTAATTTGTTTTCGTAACATACTAAACAGCACATTTAAGAAATGTATTTGCATTAATGTAACGTATAAGCTACCAAAAATAACATACTCATTATAAAATGTCTTGAGCGTTAAAAATTACCTTCTATTGTTTCCTCTTCTTGGCAAACCTTATCTTCTTCAACCTTGAGTTCACGACCAATACAAAGTAATTTTTTTATCTTATCTACTATATTTCCTCTTGCTGGAATATGTTGTCCACTGGGGCTCTCTTTTTTTTTTAATTGCTGGAACGTAATACGTCAGTGAGCTCTCATTAGGAAATAGCTATATTATTTTTACAGTTATTATGTTGTAACCTTCATGGCGTAAACGACTAGAAAATTTTTATTAAATATAGTTGTTTTTTTATTAATGATATATATATATTATATCTGCGTACAAAATGATTATATATGTGTCTGCAAATAATATCCAGAAATCTGGTTCGTCTTGTTTCATCTAGCTTCTTAAAAGTTTGATTAATTTATGACACTTTTGCCCAGAGGAATGATCTCTAACAAAGTTTTTAAATCCTAATCAAGATTCGCTTCTGATGATTTTTTTTTCTTTTCCTTGAGTTTTCGTCACTTTCATTTTGATACTGTAACATAGAAACAACACAATAATATTATAGATAAAAATCTTATTGTTCATATAAGTATCCCTATTTATTTAGTGATATTTTTTTTAATTAGTTCATGATTATAAACTAGATCGAAACAGTAAAAATACTTCATTAATAACATACACCATATAATACATGGAGTTGAAAATCTAGAACTGGTTTCTCCTCATGATATACTACATAGAATTCTCGTAGCAACTGACACAGTCATGTACCCACGAACTATAGATAACAAGTCAGTGCCACACAAATTGACGATTTTCAAACAAGAATATTAAACTAATTAATTAATATATCACAATTCAATAAGGCATGCATTCGATATAGACCTATGTTATATTGATTTGAGAATGGTAATGGTATTTGTAGAATACTGTAGGAAATCAAAGACTATAATAGTTAGTTATTATACCTTATCTGTTTCTTCTGAAAATGATTCTGAGCAAGAAGCAATACAACATAGCCAACAAGAAGACCTTCCTTGTAAAATGTACTTCGTAATTGGACAAAAATTAACGGACAATTATTACATTGAAAATAGTGTTAACATAAAACAATCATATGTTTGCTATAAATAAAAATTACCCAATTATCTGTTCGCTTTAGGTACCTATATTCAAATATAAAATATTTTAAAACTAAAAACGCATAAATTACTTTTCTTTTGAAAAATGGTAATTGCAAACGATACCTAAAAATGCATTTTAATATCATACTCAACACAAGTAATATTATTAAAAACCTGTTTGAAGAGCCTCATTTAGGTCCGGTTTAAAATGCGCCCATACATAGTGGCCTCCATATTTTAATCTGCAATAGGTATATCTTGTCTTCCGATGACATTCTTAACTATAAGACATGATATATTTTATAAATATAATTCTTTACTACTTACCTATTATTTGCAATAATAGTATTTAACAAAAAGCCGTCCGCACTTTATTTATTAATTTCCACAAAGAACAAGTAACCTATGTATCTACTACAAGAGTCAGACACAAACTAATGCCTGCTAATGCAGATAAAGGCTGTTTTCTATTCCTTTTTAACATATTTTTCTGGACGGAGGTAAATTGAACAAGGAAATATTTATCTTAGAATTTTTTGTGCCTAACACTTTTTTTAATGTCTGTATACACATGTGCGTGTATACAAAATAAAATTTATGACTTCATTTTTATTTGGCTATTTGGTCCAACATTTTTATATTTCAGTATACATATACAAACGTACATATAAATAAAATACATATTACATACTCTATTATGACAATTACAGACTCACAAAAATTAAGATCAAATAATCTTCATTAAAATCATTTTTAGTTATTACAAAAAAATACTTACAAATAAAGTTATGGTCTTCAAATAATCACTTTAAAAAATTCATTCAAGTAACAAGATGTTTGAAATAATATTCCACTAACTTAAAGGGAATATATTCATTCAAGTAACAAGACGTTTGAAATAATATTCTACTTACTTGAATGAAATATATTCCCAAGAAAATGTATTTTTTCTGTCAAATATATTTACTTTCTTGAATTAACCTCACATTCTGAATCGGAGACTATACATTTTTCATAATAAGAAAATAGACTCAAGAAATTATAATTTCTTGGTCTCAATAAACCTTTTTCTGTGTGTATACATTTACCCTTTTCTGTTTCTTTCAATAATTCGACTAAATTTAGATGTTTCTTCAAGGCTCGCGAACATAGGGATACCAATATAACTTTTATTTCCTGTTGAACATGCTTTTTGTTAATTCTGGAATTGATAAGGGACCTTCTTCATCAGAAATCTTAAAAGAAAAGCGGGAATATTACTAACAAAAGGCAACATGACTAATATTTGCCGTATGACATGTTAGATCTGACATAAGAATTATACTCTATGTTACTTTATCAAATATAATTTCACACAAAACAATTAATTAATGAGAATATTTGTGAATATTTGGAAACGGTTTCAAATATTCCTAAAGCACATTAAAAACGCTTTAAAAACAAATATTTAAACATCTCGTTTCTTTAGAGACGCTTTTTACAAAATAATGAAGAAGTACGCTCGTCCAACAAAATCAAAAAAAAATACATACAACATATCGGTCAACATATTTACTCGTCTGACATATTAAAATTGAAACTTTTATTATCATGATGAACTTACCTAATTCGGGAAAATTCCATTTACATAATAGTTCACTTACAGTTTTCATTGTATTAACAATATTCGAAAAGCTACACAATTAAATTTTCAAGCGTCGCGTCGGCGTCGGCGAGACTGCTCGCCATATAATAGCTTACAAGTACACATATTGCACACAAGAAAAATACGACGCAAAATAAAGGCAGGTGGATTCTTAGAAGTGTATTGGCTGGAAATGACATGATCTATTCTGACCTCTTTTCTTATTGGTCACAAATAATTCTTTGAGGAAAATAAATATTTGACTTCCTTCAACTGAAATATATCTTTCGTCCAAGAAGGTTTTATTTGGGATAACAAACCTATATGAGTTATTGCAAATGAGCCCATTATTTGAACTGTATTATATATTTTAATTCTTCCAACAAAATTTTTCGTTTGAATCTTTATACAAGTAAATTATTTTGTTCAATGTACCCATATTCTTCAACAAAATTATTTTGTAGATTCAAGTGATCAGTTAATCTCAATTCGTTTAAAGGAAATAAATATATAGTTGATATAACTGTATATTTGTTGACAAAATACGTTTGTTTGTCGTAAATGTATGGTTTCAGTGTACAATCTAGAGAAATATGTAAAGTGTCGTCCTCTGATATCTTTCAAATGAATTAATATGGAGAAATCAAAACTGGTAAGCCAATGAAATTATTCGAAAGATTCTCATCCCCACTCTCACAATTTAATCCGGAAGTTTATAAAAAAATGTAATATATTTTCTATTAAATTTTACATAAGAATATATTTTGTTTGATTTGCTTGTCACATCGTTTGCCCTTGAATTACATATAAACATAACCTATATAGCTATTACGATGATAAAGTGACTTTAAATAATTTTTTTATTGAAGAATTATAGGATTATTAATTTTTTCCTTTTTATACTCACAATTATCCTTTTATAACATAATAAAGAAAAAAAAGGCTTTTTAAAAAAAGTATTCATTTTTTTAAAGGGTATTAAAAAATTAGCATTTTTATTAAATACATACAAGAAATGTCAGTCTGTTTCGGGTTCAGAGTTTGGGTTATTCTCATTTTCTTCGATGTGTTCAACAGGTATGTCCAAAACAGTTTTCTATGTATGTCGTATGACTAAATATGTTATGTAAAACAAAAAAAAAATAATTAAAAGCTATCCGAACCACAATCATTTATTAAGTTGCTTTGGATGGTTTTATCAACTTGGCTGGTTTATGTGAGGCATTCAAACCAGTAATGTAGTACGTTTTGCAAAGAAAATGCATTATAAACACCACATTATTTTAAGATTTTGGTATCTTCAGAATTTAGACATTTAAATGGTTCACAGCGAATCGTTTATCACTTAACCAGGATAAATGTGAGATTTATTCTACCGATAGAAAATTCATATAGATGAATTGAAAATGCTGCCACACCTAACCACTAGGGGTGAGATTACAGAAGTCTCCACCCGTCATAACCATTTGCTGCACAATCTCACATTTCATAGGACAAAAGCCACTTCAGTGCAACATCGTCACTGGTAATTATTTAACAAAATCAAAATTATGTGGAGACATTTTTCTACTTTCGTATCCAAAAAGAAAATAAAGGACATCCTCCTTCAAGAAGCATTTTGAAATGTCAATGACATTATTAATTGGTCCTTTGATTACGTGTGTTGACGTTATCATCACATTTTTCCTTGTGTGCGTAGTGTAAATACACTTCGCAAAAAAATTATGGAATCACCTTATCTATGAAAAGTAAATCCTTGCAATAGTGTTTGTTTGTTTTGGTTTTACGACACTGTCATTCACTGAGTTTAAGTTAGTTTTTTTTTCTTCTAACTTTGTGAGCTTTAGGTGCTTTACATTTTCTCATTTCTTTCAAAAATTGGTAAGTTTAAAACTACAGCTTTTTCTTTTAACATTTATCATGTATTTTCATGTAGAACCCTTTTGCCTGGTTTGGTAAAGATGAATGATGTTCTCCTAGTGCGCAATGTACATAATTTGAGTCATGAAGAAATTGTCCAAACCATTACGTTAATTAACGATGGTAGGAGTCAAAGATACGTTGCCAGGGTGTTAGGTGTTCGACAATCGACAATTTCGAAACTGGTGCGCAGATATAATGTAACAGGAGACCAGGACAAGGTAGGAGTGGTCAACTACGGCCATAGATGATCGCTTCTTACGACTTGCAGCCTTGCGAATAAAGCATTGCACTGCAAGACAGATGAAAACGAGCTGTTTACCGTTCGAAATGTAAATGTTACGTCTCAGACGGTAAGTAACCGACTTAAAGAACAAGGTATACGTGCAAGAATACCGGCCAAAGGCTCCACACTCACTAGAGAACACCGAGTTCACAGACAATAATTTGCGAGAGATCATCAAAATTGTACCGATGCAGACTTGGCTAACATTCTGTTCACTGACGAGTCTAGGTATTGCCTGTCTCATCAGATAGACGTCTGCCAGTATATAGACGAGATGGTGAGCGCTTCAGTCAGTGCAACTTCAGGAAAACAACAAATTTCAGAATTGTATCTTCCGAGGCTAAGACATAGCTGGAGGTTATTCATAATGGCTCTGTGACCGCAGATAGGTACATTAGTATTATCTTAGAGCCACTTGTGGTTCCATTTGCATTTTACATAGGCCCGAATTTCCGTTTAATGTATGATAACCCTTGCCCCTACATCGCCAACATTGTACAAAATTACCTAAATGAGGTTGGCATACGTGTTTTGGAGTGACCAGCTAGAAGCCCGGACATGTGTCCGATAGAGCATGTCTGGGATCACATTGCGTGGGCACTACGAAACGGACAAGTTCTACCAACAAAGTTAGAAGAGCTAGAAGCAGCGGTCACTGAAGAATATAACCATGCGGGTCAAGACTACATCAGAGGACTTATTGAGTCTTTGCTTAGGTGGATCTCTGCCGTATTAGTTCAACTTTCCGTTAATTAAATTCTTTACGTGGGTGTCACTTTTTCAATTGTTGTGTTTATCAAGTTGCGGTGTTTGGTTTTTCCTTTGCATTTCGTTTTATTTTTAATATGTTTATGTACTACTTAGTTAAAGAACATACAATTTTGGAAAAATAAAAGAATTTCAAAAATAAATGGATGATTCCATAATTTTTTTGCGGAGTGTAGTATGTAAATCTTATTATTGATACAATAAATTTATTATTATAATAGAAACATTATTCTTCTTGCTGCAGAAGTGTTATAATTAATCTTGCTTTTACACCCACGATACCTCATCTCATCAGGGAAGTCGCAGCAACTTTCATTATACATTTACATTCTTGATAATTATCAATAACGTAAGTACTGCCTACACGTGGTCTGTATATGGAAGTTTCTTCAATTTGTATTTATAACATGCTCGCTTGCTTACGTAATGCCAGCGTAATACAAAGCGAACGCTATAAGACAAGTCTTTTGAATGCCTCCATTATATTGCGGAAAACACAAGCACCTTGGGTTGCCTATACACGCAGGCACCAATATCGCGAACTCTAAATGCCTTCCCCTCGTGGAACGACATTGTTGCAACTTCACACGGTCGGCATTATTTATAGACGTAAATATGGCGGTTGAAGTGTTGTGATTTTGAGGCATAAGACTACAAGCTCTTCGGCTAACACAGTGGAGAACGTGAGTACTTCTTTTTGTTTTAATGTATCTTAACGTTCATTGAAAATACTACATTCCCTACACTCATTACTAATCGGTAAAAAGAAAACACGTGCGGAAACTTATTTGAAAAATAGAATAATTAGTCTTTATTATTACTAAAACAATATCAAAATTTATACACATTTATTTAATCATATTTACATTTTTACACACATACACAACGTCGTACAATATGTACACAATTAAATATTAAAATAAATTTACATCAGTGACATCTTTAAATCGTAATTAAATTAAGATTGAACATGTGCTCAACCCTATCCCCTGAACTGTCACTTACAAATCCCAATACGTTTTATCATCCTTAATATGAAACAAAAATAAACAAGAAATGAGATATGTCTCGGTCAATTTGAGATGAAATACACATTCAGATCAATTCAAATTATTCTACAAATTATTTCTATGTTACGACATGCTCACAGGAAGAATTTACTAGTTTGTCGTGAAATAGAACTTTATTTTGGTGCGGACTCGGATATTTGTTCAATAGCTTCGCGGTGAAATACTAATACGTCTATTTTATCACGGATTCGGAAAGCGCGGGTGTTTAGACGATAATTTATATAAATTCGCGGTGCGCGTTTACGCATAATATCGGAAATTTAACGGTCGTAAAAATCTCTGAAATAAATAATTATTATTAAATTCGGGTTTTATGACGGTCACGACATTTTAAAAGTCTGACCTAGACGGGATGCGGTTTATAATGGCAATACATCACTCTTCCCACGGCTCATGAGGCCTGAGTAAGAGGGACATATTCGGACGAGATTAGCGGATTTTAAAACGACTGTTTCACGATGCGGAGACCTGAATACAGCACGTTTCTAAGGATTTTTCAAATCTCTTCCACGCCATTTGGAGGCTGAATAGAGAAAGGTGTAGGGTCTGGACAGGTCGGAGAAGTAAATGAACGAGGCACGCTCGATGGGGCCTTTTATATGTGAAAACCCCCTACGTATGTAGGTAAAAACCCGTTCAAAACATGAAAATTTGCACACGATACTGACGTGAAACGCGCGACTTTGAGCATGACGTAGGCATTCGGTATTTTTCCATTAAAAAATAAGTAAATAACATGAATCATTACAAACAACTGAACATACATACAGGTCGATTCAATTCACTTTATACAATATTAATATTTGAACAAAATAACACACATACATTTAATTTAATATTTACAAATAAATTAATTATGAACTTAAAAAATGTTAATTTGTTACAATTAACGAAGGAACTTCGTTACATATTTACCTGCGATTTTAAAAATTGCTTTCAATAATAGTAATTCCTAATAATTGAAGGTACTCTGGGGTTATCAAACAAAACTAGTTTACCTGTATTTCTACTACTTAATTTTTCACATTTTTTTTTCGTGTTTGAAATCTTTATGAATTTTATTGTGTTATATATGTATAATTTTTGCCTTCATACTCATTGAAGTAAGGTATAAAATAATTATAATCTTTCAATTCGTAAAAGGTAATTAGATACACTAGATAGGCTTGAATGTACTCAGCTTTGACATTACTTATTTTATAATGGTTCTAGTTATTTTTATTTTATCCAGGCCTGAATCGGAACAACAATTGCTACGATGCAAGCCTGGACGAAAACTCATCAATTATTGTTGAAGATAGTACATACCCAACAAGTTATACAAACAAACTAATTCCTAACGAAGCAGGTCTTTAAGAAATTACAGTCAGTAGACTTATTAAGTAAATCCCTCAATTGAAAATGTTTTAAGATATTTAAATCTAAAGCAAAACGCCTATAAAATTGTAACAAACACGATTGGTGTAATTGGATAATTGCGTCACTTCCTTTAAGTTCCCATTGGATTCTTTTTATTACTACAAGAAGACTGCCTTTACTATAACAAATTTAGCGGGAGAAATTTATGAATGGGCACATCATACTGGCGAACCTCTCTGGTGGCTACTGCATGCCCCGAACTAACCTTCGGTTGTATATCTATAGTATACATAATCAAAGTCGGTGATACGTTCGGTATCTGGGAATACATCACCGATAATAAACGAATCAGTCTTGTCTATGTAATTGCCCCACCTAAACAAACTCACCAGCCGCTACTGCGACTTACTTTCCAGTTTTTGGATTCGGTCCCATTCAAACCGTGTTCCATTTCTGTAAGTCATGCATTTTTCATTCTCCATCCAAATTCAGTTCCAATTATATTTTTATCAGTAAATGTAGTTCAGCTCTCCATATGTTGCCCAGACATTTGATTGATTCATCTTCTCTATTTATTAGCATTTAGCTTTATTGGTCCTAGTAGCAGTGGCAAATGGTCACATATTTAATTATACGAGGGTTGTCCGTAAAATAGGGTTCCCAAGGAGCTGCGGGCGCTAGAAACGCTGTTACGCGGGATTTGGCGACACTCGCGTGTAGCTTGGCTCGCTTTCTCCCAGCCCCGCCCCGGCGATCTGTCTGCGACGTTCATTCTAGTCTTGGTAGCCGTTAGAAATGGGGATCCCACTCGCTTCTCACGCCAGCTGCGAATTACGGTCTGTGATTCGTGTTTTGAGTGCAAGAAACGCTGCACCGGTGGACATTCATTCCCAACTGTGTAAAGTGTACGAGAAAAAGTGTATGAACGTGCAACATGTGCGCAAATGGTGCAGAGAATTCAAAGACGGACGTATAAACGTCCATGACGAACACCGTTTTGGCCGGCCATAGGTTTCGGACGAAACGATTGCGAAAGTGGAGGAAGCAATGCTGAAAGATCGAAGGGTGACGGTTCGGGACTTCAGCGAGATGATCCCTGATGTTAGCCAGTCCTGAATTCACAAAATTTTGACAGACCGTTTAGGATATGCCAAGGTTTGCGCAAGGTGGGACGAGACCTGGGTCCACTTCAGGACACCGGAAAGAAAAGAACAATCCCGTCAGTGGAAACATCCAGACTCGCCGAACAAACACTGTCTGTCGGCAAAGTGATGGCGACCGTCTCTTGGGACAGGAAGGGGTTATTGATGTGCGAATTCATGCCTACCGGCACTACAATTACTGCGGACCGCTACTGTGAGACGTTGAAGAACCTTCGCCGCGCGATTCAAAACAAAGGAGTGCGTCTCCATCAGGACAACGCTCGTCCGCCCACCGCCCGTGTCACAACCGATCTCATCAACGGATTTGGATGGAATACTGTCAGACACCTGCCCTACAGCCCAGACATGGCCCCAGTGATTACCATCTCTTCCCTGTATTGAAGAAACACGTGGGCGGGACGCATTTCACAACCGACGAGAAATGAGGTGTGGCCACCACACGACTTTCTTATACGTATGAAAGTGTTACTTCCGGTCCGAATTTTGAAATTTCATTTATACAAAAAATATTCCAAATCCAACTCTAAATACTTTTGTACTCTTCATAAATATATATAGAATGCATAATTTACGACATATTTGCAAAAAATCGCTATTCGATAAGAGTAAAAGTGGTACTTCCGGTCTAAATTTTGAAATTTTTTTTATACAAAAGATATTTAAAAGTATGTTCTAAATACTTTTATACTCGAAATGTACCTGCCTAGAAAGCATGACTTGCGAGATATTCGCAAAAAACTGATTTTCGATAAGAGTAAAAGACCTACTTCCGGTAGGAATTTCGAAAAACTTTATTAAAACAATTTTGTCAAATTTAATTTTGAGTACATTTGAATTCTTTATAAATTTGTTTAAACTTAGTAATTGACGAAATATTTGCAAAATTCGATTTTTTCACTGAAGTAAACTACTACTTCCGGTCTGCCGATTTTGCTCAAAATCTAATCAGTTCTCAAGAGGGAGATTATATTAGTAACTACAAAATTTGGAATTGATATCTACAGCGGTTTGACCGCTATCGTGGTCACACACACACACACACACACACACACACACGGACACACAGACACACAGACATTTTTTAAAAACCACTTTTTTGGTATCAGGGAACCTCAAAACGTGGACATCTGCAAAAATCTCGAGGTCGAAAATTTTCAATCAATGAGATCAATGCCAAAATGCATTGGTCTCAACGGCGATTATGTCGATAAATAGGGGAAATACTAAGCTTTCCAAATATGTATTATTCAATGCCAATAAATATGTTTTTCATTGGGAACCTTATTTTACGGACAACCCTCGTAAATTAATTATTGGTTTTTAAGATAATCGAAAGTCACGTTTAATTAAAGTTTATTTTTAAATCATTCAGCATGCATTATTCTACTATTCTTATTTACGAATGCATAGTATTTAGGAAAGGAAAATGTAAACCAGAGACTCGCTATTAGTTTAAATTAACATAAAATTTGTTAAAAAATATATGTTTCATGCGTGAATATCTCTCACTTTCAGGTTCAACATTTAAAATTGGTTCAAAATGCCGGCAAATACTGGAAGACTCAATCCAGGCATGGAGTATCAATTCAAGGTAATCACATATACAGCAGTATGTCTTTCCGAGAATCCCGATGTGGATAACTTTATTGTTTATACAAATAAAGAAGAAGTTCCGGGCTTCGATGATGTTATTGTCAAAGTTTGGTACAAATCCCAGCCCAGGCCATTCGTGTACTTAGGCCAAATTAAACACAGGACTAATAAAGTGAATTTGAACAATAACGCCAATAGTTTAAGTAAATACAAAAAGGATATCACGGACATATTCGCCAAAAAGAAAAATATTAAATTTCTTAAAGAACTTTTCGCCAGTGTACCAGATGAAAATGTTGAATTTTGGTTTTTCTGTAACAACTCTTTAATGAATACAAAAACCCATCCTATCATAGCAGACGGAATACAATACAATAAAGTAGACCACGAAAACACTAAATCGATGTCTCCGTTCATAAAAAATGCAGGTTGTTACAAGCTTATATCGAATGATACTACTACAGCTACAGATGATTTGGAGAGATTTTATTTGTTCTTGGATCAACCGGATATTGATAAAATTAACGACCACATTTTAAAATGCGATAAAGAAACATTTACGATAGAAACGACTGCACAAATTATAACTTACGTTACTGAATATCTTAAAGGACCAATTGGTTATCGAGGTTTGCGAAAAGATGTCTTTCAAATTCAACTTTTAAGATTATGCTTGTCTCTGGTCATGATTTCACCGACAGAGGCCACCGATATTTATGACGATCTTGCTTGGTTTTGGAATGAATTGACTCTGGAACATGATGTTACGATTGTCGATCAGGGTGAAGTAGATATGAGGCGTTACTTATGTGGTGCTTTCTGGCAAGTATTGCAGAAACTATTAAATAACGTTGAATTCAATTGGAATGATTGTATAAGTAATTCTCATAAGTTACCTAAAAATTTTAATTTTGATAAATTTGTGAAACTTACTAAAAGAAATAATACTTACTACTGGCTTTCGAAACCGGACACTCTCGAAGCATTATTAGTTGAAATGTGGAAATGTGATTATATACCACTGATATTAAGTTCGGAATGCAACATTTCTATTCTTAAAAAATACCAACATCTAAAAAAGAAATTTATTGTCTTGGCTAATGACTATAAGATATCCAATGAACTTCGCTCCTTTGGGCTAAATGTTTGTGTAAATATGAGCAATATTAGAAGTGATTCCAAAGCAAGGAAATTACTTGAAAGCATTCGTATTTCATTGCAAGGAAGAGAACCTGTTAAATTTGCAAATGTCATAGGTAACGATAGGAACATCATGACTGAGATAAAATGTTCACATTTGCTTTATTTAAGCCAACGTGTCTGCAAAATATTTGTAAACAATGAATGTCTTAAACATGGCAGGTCAATGGTATTCATCATCACTGACGATTCGAAATTAAATAAAGAAGTGAGCGACGATTGGAAGTCCAGTCTTGCAATAAGTTTAAAAAGTACGTTTAAGGAGCAAAATGTCATCATAAATTGTAAACCACAGGAAATGAAAAAACATATTGCAGATGTAGAAAACAATCCAAATGTAAAAAACTATTCAATGTATTGTTTAAAAAGACATCCTAGTGAAAAGCTAGAATATTTGTCTGGAGATCTAATCAAAATAAGACAGTTTGTAATTGACGAGACTGAAACTCAAATACTTATTCAAGAAAGTAAACTAACACCAATTGTCGGTACCATATTATGCAAAGAGGAAGACCAGTATATGAGAAGATATTTACAAAAAGCGACAGTCGCAACTTCGTTTCTTGATTTTGAAGAAGAACGGATTATATTTCTGACAGGTGATGTAAATTCACTGAAAACGATGATTAAAGAGAAGATTATTGATGAATTTTCTGGTGATGTCGAAACTCGGATCGGGGAAAGACTGAAAATAGAAAAAAGTGCTTTCGTCAGCGTCAAGAATGAACATTTAGAGGAACATTGGTCAAAGTTTTCGTCTAAAAAATATCCAATAATTCACATACAAGTTGATAGTGGTGCTTTGATATTGATAAAGTACAAGATTTATCAGATGTTAGGTCATTATATTGCATACGAAAGCCAAACATTTCCGGAGGAAAGCTTTTTTGAAAAAACATCACCTGGAGTAAGTATTATATCTGGAGAGGCGGGCCTCGGCAAAACGGCTTTGCTCCACTCTCTATTCGAACATTATGATAAAAGCAACTTTGTTTTGTTTTGTGATTTAATCAATCACCTTGACGAAATACGAAAGGGCAGGAAAAGCGAGTTATTTAAAAGACCCCTAAAATATATCTTAAGTCGATGTGAACATTCTCCTTTCTCTTCCAATTGTTCGTTACCTAACGGTTTCTTTAATTCCCTATGTGAATATCATCACAAAACCAGTAGACTACTGTTAATAATTGATTCTTTTGATGAAGCACTGAGAATACAAAGAAAGGAAATATTACAACTTATAAGAATCATTATCAACAGCAATGTACGCGTAATAATTGCATGTGCTCCGATAAGTGAAAGTTTGTTGATCAATAATTTTGAAGTTCAGCCTATCAGAATCGACTACGTGGATGAATATTCTGCTATCAGATATCTGCAAAGTAAAAAATTAACTGATATAGATATAAACAATATCCCAGAAGAATTTTTACAGAACCCTTTGTACTTAGAATTATTGTCGACATGTTCTAAAGAAATTTTTTCAAAATGCAATTCAAATAACTCATTCCCTTTATATAGTGCTATTATACAAAAGCAAATTCAAAGATTTTGCAAGAAGAGCAGAGATGTAGATAATGTGAAATATCGAGAAGATGAAATTTTGAATGTTCATAAGCTTTTAGCGTTAGCATCAATAGTTGGAAAGGAAGTAATTGAAGATCAGATACTTAATTATGATGATTTTGTTCAAGAATGTCTGGAATCTTATAAGATAGATTTGGGCATCATCAATGGCTTTAATAATGGCTGTCCGGTATTTACACGTAGAACGTTTGCTGAGTTTCTAGTTGCTCTATGGATTTCCGAAAATTTCGTCACGAACCAAGCTCAGAAAATTTATAGGATATTGCTAGACAATAATCAACGAAATGTTAGACTTTTATTGGATAACTATGCTTGTGAAAATCTAAATCTCCATAAAGCTATATTAGGGGGAGATCTTCAATTAATTGAAAATATTTGCGCAGAAAATAGGGAATATTTAGAATGTACAGATAAATATAATCGGACTCCTTTACATTTAGCGGCGAGCTATTGCCAAGATCAAACAAGTGATTATAAAAGTTCACTTGAAGAATCTTATAAGAAGAACACGATGTATAAAATTTTGAAAATAATTCTCCAACATATAAACAAGGAAATATGTAATTTTCTTGTTCGCGATTTATTGATGGAATGGACCTGGTTCGAATACTTCAAGCGAACTAACAATTTCTTTGAAGAATTATGTCGGTATGAACTGTGTGCAACTTTGCAAAAGTATTTGGATGTAAGACACGTCAATATAAACGAAAACGATGTTGACAACGCCCTTCGTAGTAACAAATTACTAAAACAAAATTCTTTATTAATCAAGACAAATTTTTACAAAATAGCGGAAGGTTTCTTAAATATGTGCGAGCTAAATCCTATTCTTGATCTGATTGAAATGCAAAATGCCAGTAATGAAAAGTTTATACATTTTCGACAAATTTGTCAAAACATGCAATCAACTACAGCTGTAGCGGAATATACAAATTTTGAAATTAGTGGAGGATTTACTGCTTCACACATAGCTTGTATGTATGGAAACATAGAAGTGGTCGTCAAGTTAGTAGAATTAGAAGTGGATTTATTCAACCTCGACCAATTTAAAAATCTTCCTCTGCACTACGCTGTTATGCGAGGTTCATCTCAATTAGTATCTAATTTAATTAGATATATGACAAATAAAAATTCTAGTTTATCAAAATATTTAAAATCAAAAATTGCATTAATGCGAGGAAAAGAAGCAAATTACTATGTAAATGCTGAGAACTGTCTAGAAAGAACACCTCTGCATATTGCGTCAATGATTGGAACTAAAGACATAGTCCATATTTTATTAAGAAATGGTGCCAATATAAATATTTGCGATAAAGAGGGCAACACAGCATTACATCTTGCAGTACAGTTCGGACATTTAAGTGTTTTGGGGAGGCTTTTGGAAGAGCGCACAATCGTTAATTATAAAGACAACAGTGGAAATACTATTTTACATTATGCAGCCCAGAGAGAAAATATCGATATTGTGAATGCTATATTGGCAAAAGACGCGAATATTAACATTAAAGGACAAAATGGCAATACAGCTCTACACATTGCTATCTCTTCCGAACATATGAACGTTATAGAATCATTAATAAAGATGGGCGCAGATACTAACATTCAAAACGATATTGATAATACTGCATTGCATAGCGCTGTTACAGTAAGAAGGGCAGATTTTGTAAAAGTATTGCTAGAAAGTGGTTCAAATGTCGATTTAAAAGGACATAATGGGCGTACTGCTCTTCATATGGCCGCATACAATGGGCAAAAGGATATTTTCAAAATGATTTTGGACAAATGTGCTGACCTCAACGCTACGGATAAATATGGTGATACAGCATTACACTGCGCCGTGCAAAAAGGAAATACGAATATCGTTCGAATGTTACTACAGAAGAAAGTTGAAGGCATGACTCCTTTGTGCTTAGCTGAAAAATACGGTCAAACTAAAGCTTTAAAACAATTATTAAAGAACAGAGCTGATTTTAGTATCATAAACGATGATAATAACACAGCTTTACATCTAGCTGCAAGAGAAGGGAAGACTGACATTGTTGAGATATTATTAAAACAGGGAATGGATATCAATTTGAAAGGTTTCGTTGGTAGTCCTCCATTGTTCTTCGCAGCATTTCACGGACATATCGATACTTTAAGATTATTATTGGAATGTGGAGCTGATGTTAATATCATAAATGATGAAAATAGCACGGCTTTACATCTAGCTGCAGTAAAAGGCAAAACAGACATTGTTGAGATATTATTAAAACAGGGAATGAATGTTAATATAAAAGGTTATAGCGGTTTGTCTCCATTGTTCTTCGCAGCATTTCACGGACATATCGATACTTTAAGATTATTATTGAAACGTGGAGCTGACGTTAATATCATAGGTGATAATAATAACACGGCTTTACATCTCGCTGCAAGAGAAGGCAAGACAGACATTGTTGAGATATTATTAAAACAGGGAATGGATGTTAATTTGAAAGGTTTCGATGGTAGATCTCCATTGTGCTACGCAGCATTTCACGGACATATCGATACCCTAAGATTATTATTGGAACGTGGAGCTGATGTTAATATCATAGATGATGAAAATAGCACGGTTTTACATCTAGCTGCAAGAGAAGGGAAGACTGACATTGTTGAGATATTATTGAAACAGGGAATGGATATTAATTTGAAATGTTTCGTTGGTAGATCTCCATTGTGCTACGCAGCATTTTACGGACATATCGATACTTTAAGATTATTATTGAAACGTGGAGCTGACGTTAATATCATAGATGATAATAATAACACGGCTTTACATCTAGCTGCAGTAAAAGGCAAAACAGACATTGTTGAGATATTATTAAAACAGGGAATGAATGTTAATATAAAAGATTATAGCGGTTTGTCTCCATTATGCTTCGCCACATTTTACGGACATATCGATACTTTAAGATTATTATTGAAACGTGGAGCTGACGTTAATATCATAGATGATGATAATAACACGGCTTTACATCTCGCTGCAAGAGAAGGCAAGACAGACATTGTTGAGATATTATTAAAACAGGGAATGGATATTGATTTGAAAGGTTACGTTGGTAGTCCTCCATTGTGCCTCGCAGCATTTCACGGACATATCGATACTATAAGGTTATTACTAGAAAATGGAGCTGACGTTAATATCATAGATGATGATAATAACACGGCTTTACATCTCGCTGCAAGAGAAGGCAAGACAGACATTGTTGAGATATTATTAAAACAGGGAATGGATGTTAATTTGAAAGGTTTCGTTGGTAGATCTCCATTGTGCTACGCAGCATTTCACGGACATATCGATACCCTAAGATTATTATTGGAACGTGGAGCTGATGTTAATATCATAGATGATGAAAATAGCACGGTTTTACATCTAGCTGCAAGAGAAGGGAAGACTGACATTGTTGAGATATTATTGAAACAGGGAATGGATATTAATTTGAAAGGTTTCGTTGGTAGATCTCCATTGTGCTACGCAGCATTTTACGGACATATCGATACTTTAAGATTATTATTGAAACGTGGAGCTGACGTTAATATCATAGATGATAATAATAACACGGCTTTACATCTCGCTGCAAGAGAAGGCAAGACAGACATTGTTGAGATATTATTAAAATAGGGAATGGATGTTAATTTGAAAGGTTTCGTTGGTAGTCCTCCATTGTTCTTCGCAGCATTTTACGGACATATCGATACTTTAAGATTATTATTGAAACGTGGAGCTGACGTTAATATCATAGATGATAATAATAACACGGCTTTACATCTAGCTGCAAGAGAAGGCAAAACAGACATTGTTGAGATATTATTAAAACAGGGAATGAATGTTAATATAAAAGATTATAGCGGTTTGTCTCCATTATGCTTCGCCACATTTTACGGACATATCGATACTTTAAGATTATTATTGAAACGTGGAGCTGACGTTAATATCATAGATGATAATAATAACACGGCTTTACATCTCGCTGCAAGAGAAGGCAAAACAGACATTGTTGAGATATTATTAAAACAGGGAATGAATGTTAATATAAAAGATTATAGCGGTTTGTCTCCATTATGCTTCGCCACATTTTACGGACATATCGATACTTTAAGATTATTATTGAAACGTGGAGCTGACGTTAATATCATAGATGATAATAATAACACGGCTTTACATCTCGCTGCAAGAGAAGGCAAGACAGACATTGTTGAGATATTATTAAAATAGGGAATGGATGTTAATTTGAAAGGTTTCGTTGGTAGTCCTCCATTGTTCTTCGCAGCATTTTACGGACATATCGATACTTTAAGATTATTATTGAAACGTGGAGCTGACGTTAATATCATAGATGATAATAATAACACGGCTTTACATCTAGCTGCAAGAGAAGGCAAAACAGACATTGTTGAGATATTATTAAAACAGGGAATGAATGTTAATATAAAAGATTATAGCGGTTTGTCTCCATTATGCTTCGCCACATTTTACGGACATATCGATACTTTAAGATTATTATTGAAACGTGGAGCTGACGTTAATATCATAGATGATAATAATAACACGGCTTTACATCTCGCTGCAAGAGAAGGCAAGACAGACATTGTTGAGATATTATTAAAATAGGGAATGGATGTTAATTTGAAAGGTTTCGTTGGTAGTCCTCCATTGTTCTTCGCAGCATTTTACGGACATATCGATACTTTAAGATTATTATTGAAACGTGGAGCTGACGTTAATATCATAGATGATAATAATAACACGGCTTTACATCTAGCTGCAGTAAAAAGCAAAACAGACATTGTTGAGATATTATTAAAACAGGGAATGAATGTTAATATAAAAGATTATAGCGGTTTGTCTCCATTATGCTTCGCCACATTTTACGGACATATCGATACTTTAAGATTATTATTGAAACGTGGAGCTGACGTTAATATCATAGATGATAATAATAACACGGCTTTACATCTCGCTGCAAGAGAAGGCAAGACAGACATTGTTGAGATATTATTAAAATAGGGAATGGATGTTAATTTGAAAGGTTTCGTTGGTAGTCCTCCATTGTTCTTCGCAGCATTTTACGGACATATCGATACTTTAAGATTATTATTGAAACGTGGAGCTGACGTTAATATCATAGATGATAATAATAACACGGCTTTACATCTAGCTGCAGTAAAAGGCAAAACAGACATTGTTGAGATATTATTAAAACAGGGAATGAATGTTAATATAAAAGATTATAGCGGTTTGTCTCCATTATGCTTCGCCACATTTTACGGACATATCGATACTTTAAGATTATTATTGAAACGTGGAGCTGACGTTAATATCATAGATGATAATAATAACACGGCTTTACATCTCGCTGCAAGAGAAGGCAAGACAGACATTGTTGAGATATTATTAAAACAGGGAATGGATATTGATTTGAAAGGTTACGTTGGTAGATCTCCATTGTGCCTCGCAGCATTTCACGGACATATCGATACTATAAGGTTATTACTAGAAAATGGAGCTGACGTTAATATCATAGATGATGAAAATAGCACGGCTTTACATCTAGCTGCAAGTGAAGGGAAGACTGACATTGTTGAGATATTATTGAAACAGGGAATGGATATTAATTTGAAAGGTTTCGTTGGTAGATCTCCATTGTGCTACGCAGCATTTCACGGACATATCGATACCCTAAGATTATTATTGGAACGTGGAGCTGATGTTAATATCATAGATGATGAAAATAGCACGGTTTTACATCTAGCTGCAAGAGAAGGGAAGACTGACATTGTTGAGATATTATTGAAACAGGGAATGGATATTAATTTGAAAGGTTTCGTTGGTAGATCTCCATTGTGCTACGCAGCATTTCACGGACATATCGATACTCTAAGATTATTATTGGAATGTGGAGCTGACGTTAATATCATAGATGATCAAAATAACACGGCTTTACATCTCGCTGCAAGAGAAGGCAAAACAGACATTGTTGATATTATTAAAACAGGGAATGGATGTTAATTTGAAAGGTTGTTATGGTAATACCCCGTTACACTTAACAGTACAGTACGAACATGTCGACACTCTAGAATTACTGTTAGAATATGGGGCTGACGTTAATACCACAAATGATGATAACATAACCGCTTTACATGTAGCTGCTAAAAAAGGAAAAAGAATTATTGAAATATTACTAAGCAAAGAGACATTGATTTGACAAGTTTTGAAGGCAATTTGTAATTGGAGCTCACAACAGATAAAGAAGATTTCTATATTATTTGATTATTTCACATTCGTATTACGTGCGTACTATTGCACTCCACGTGTCTTCTCAAATATAAAATCAAGAAAATTATTTGGTGCTTCTAATTTGATGCTGAATATTCAAGTTAGAAATTGTCTTCACTGGTCTAATGTTAACATAAATAATAAAGATAGATCTAATGTAACTATTAAAGAAGTAAATAATTGCATAGTTAAAACTCGCCATGCCAATAAATTGTTATTGTTACAACAGTTTGAGTGGGTGGCCCCTTTCTTATGTTTGATATTTTGTTCGAGTTTGAGTGTATCTAGATAATATAATTTTATATTTTGATGCCACCAACTTTGAAAATGTAAATTGTAATCCATTTTTAATTTCGCGTAGCACTGGCAACTATTTGAACACCATTGACACTTAATTTTTGACAAATATATGGTATAGGTTATGTCTACATTTATTGTTTTTGGCGTCTGGACAATGTATGTACTTTTAAATATAAATATTGTAATAGGGGGGGGGGGGGGGTAGAAGCTATTAGTGATATTGTTATGTGTATGTTTAATTAATGCAAGAGACTGATATGGTTTGAGAGCACGTATTTAATTCATTAATTGCTTTAATTATGTTGAAGGAAAAATTACTTAATACTGAATTAAATGGCTAATGTCCTAAATAATTATTAAATTTTTACTTTGCCTATATAACATTTTACTAATCATTGTTGTATTGTGAAAATATGCTTATTATAACTATAAAAATTAGACTAATTTGTTTAATATACTAATTAAGTATTTAATTCTAGTATTTAGTATGGGGGTGTCAGTTGGGGTTCCTGAAAAGAGTAGTCATTGGTTTGGTTTTTCTAATTTTCGGGGATAATTTGCTTTCTAATATTCAAAATTTAATGGGGTTCCCAGAATATACTAGTTTTGTTAGCAAAATCTGCATTATTTTTCAGGGACTTTTACCTATACTCTTATACAAGGGTCTTATATTAAGTATTGCTGAAGTATGCATGATTGCATGTATACAAGGGGTTTAATGGGTGAATTTATGTTTGTGTGTGTGTTTGACTGGTGTTGGGTCATATTCAACACTAGTTCAATATCTTGTACAGTTATACAAATAAGGTATTACATAGAGTAATAAACTGTTATACATACTTATACATTTATTAAAATATACTTCAGATACAAAGTTAAATATATTTTCCGAGACGTAAAAAATTTGAATAGTCCCCTGATACCAAAAAATTGTTTTTGCAAACATCTTTCTTTCTCGACGATAACGACTAAACGGCTAAACTTATAAATACCAAATTTATTTACATATTTACGAATATAATCTCCTTCTTGAGAACTGACTAGATTTTCAGCGAAATTGGTAGACCAGAAGTAACAGTTTACTTTAGTGAAAAAATAAAATTTCAGTAACATTTCCTGAACTAAATTTAAACATACTTCTAAATAAAGCGAAAGTACGCAAAAGTAAATTGAAAATTTGTATTTAAAGAAAAAGTAGGTGCTTTACTCACAAATTATGCGTTCTACAGAAATTTCAAAAGAGTATAAAAGTATTTACAACTTCACTAGGAACAAGTTTTGTATAAAATAAATTTCAAAATGTGGACCGGAAGTAACACTTTTATTCTTATCGAATACCAGTTTTGAGCAAATATCTGACATATTATGCATTTTGTCCAGATGTATTAAGAGTATAAAAGTATTCAGAGTTGGAGTTAGAGAAATTTTTGTATAAAAGCGATTTAAAATTCGGACTAACATGATATTGATACAAAAATTTGTTTCTTAAATAGAAACATTTTAAAATCATTTTCTTTTTAAAAACTTCAAAACTCCATTCGATTTACAGCAGTAGGAAAGCTTTTTAATTTTTTTTTTATTTTATATTTTTCAAAACACATATTGCTCATATCTATGCTGTCAATTTTAAATGTATGTTCAACGATGTATTTGTCATATTTACATGTGTATACTTATGTATTTTCTTGTTCAGTTTTTAGGCGTTATTTTTATGTTTTATTTAAAGTAATGGTCCCCATTCAGCAGACGCAACCGTTGTGGAACTGTTGAGAAAACGTCTGCTGGATGCATACGCTACATCGAATTACGTCACGATTACATCGACTACTTTACGGAGCGGACGGCAATCTAATTGCTACATATATTTAATTTTCATTTTTGTTTATCTACTATTAGTTTGTATTTTATACAGTCTCTATCAAACGCTTTGTGATTAGTGTCAATATCCACTTTAAATTTTCATTTGTTCTTACATAATTTATACACTTAAATATAATTACATTATCACATTTGTTTGTCAAATGACTACCAGCACAATTACCACATGTTTCCGCATTTTTACATTCTTTAGCAAAGTGATTATACCATGCACATTTTTAACATCTAACTATTTGTAGGTGCTCATACACCTTACATTTTTTCCATCCCCCATTTATTTGTATGAATACATCTCTGGTTGAACAGATAATATAATATTTCCATAGTTCTTCTTTTTCTTGTCTAAGTATTTTTTTTCTATTTTAATTTTAGCCGATACCTCCTTGTCTACATAATATGTTCATTATTTTGTATAATAATCACAAACACTTTTTCATTGTTTTGATCAATAACATCTTCTTCAACATCAGTAATTATTATTTTCGGATTTCATAATTTCGGTTCAGAAACTACATACTTCTTTCCAATTTCATTCACGACTTTTTCTCTTAATTTTTCAAATAAACAAGAACTGATCAGCTGACTTCTGTCAAGTGTGTTAGCAAGTAGCACATCCAACAACATAACAGCAAATTTTGAATTTCACTCAACTGTTGTCGATGTAGCGTACGCTACCAATGGAGCGGAGCATGTGCTTCTGCTGAATGCAACCAATAGATACATATATAGATGACAAATTATCGGTGTCCGTTCTGTCATTAATCGAATTTTTATTTTTTCTAATATGTATACTCTCTAAAAACATTCTCGCTTTCTTTCGAGTTTCTGTTGTTAGTATTTTTGTTTTATCATAATTAAATATATGTTTAGTTTGTATAATATGTCTTTTTAGTGCCGTACTATTGTTTGAAAATTTAGTCCATTTAATCTATCTTTAAGATGTTGGATACTTTGTCCTATAAGATCGCCTAGGCAGTCATTACATGGAATTTTATACACAATATGTGTCTTTTTTAATTTTGGTATTTCGTCTTTAAGTCGTGTGTATAATGTTGTAATTTGTATGTGCGATTTTTAGAATATTTTTGAATATTTATGATAGATTATTAATGTATGGTATTGGTACATATTTATAATTTTTCGGCTCACTTTTGCTGTGTTTATTTTTGGAATTGTAAAATAAATGTAGTCGGTTTTTTATAATTTCATTAAGGGGGGATTTCCTTAAGAAAAATTATCGAACGGCGTATGTAAGGTTGCCTGAAATATACTGAATATATTTACCGAGTTTAGAATGCCTGCGCCTTATATACGATGCAGGTACACGACCTGCTATATGAAGCGATGGAAGAAGAAAAATTATTGAAATGTTACTAAGCAAAGAGACATTGATTTGAAAGTTTTTGAAGGTAGTGCGTAATTGGAGTTCACAATGGATAATGAAAATTTCCACATTATTTTATTATTTCATATTTGTATTACGTGGGTACTATTACAGTGCACGTGTCTTCTCAAATATAAAATCGGAGTTTTATAACTGAGGAAAATATTTGGTGGTTGGTGCTACTAATTTGACATGGAATATTCAAGTTAGAAATTGACTGGTAGTGGCTCTATGTCTTTTCATCAGAGTGTGTCAAAATAATACATTTGTCAATGCTTTAAAATTAACAAACACTTAATGACCCAATTTTTTTTTTACGATGGGGGGATCTAACCCCCCCCCGGTTACGCCTATGATAAAGATAGATCTAATGTGACTATCAATGAAGTAAATAATTGCACAGTTAAAACCCCCAATATTAATAAATTGTTATTATTACAACGGTTTAAGTGAGTGGCCCTTTTCTTATGTGACATTTTGTTCAAGTTTTAGGGCGTCTCAACCTTAGTATTCAGTCCGGCCTCTTATGGGATATATACCTCTTTTACTACCGTAAGCAATTTATAATAAACTGTCTTTCTTTTTTTTATTTCAAGGCAATCTTGTCAGTTTAATTTATTATGTTTATGGTTGGTATTGTCGGCGTGGTGTAAGTATCACGTCCTAACCTTCCTGTCAAAAAAAAAAAAAATCTAATCATATCTCAAAAAGGAGATTATATTCGTAAATACAAAATTTGCAATTGATAGCTATAGCGGTTTGACCGCTATCCAGGTCACACGCACACATACTTACACACACAGACTTTATCTAAAAACCACTTTTTCGGTATCAGAAGACTTGAAAACATGAAAATTTTTGACCTCGAGATTTTTGCACGTGTGCACGTTAAAAGTAAAGAAAGTAAAGAGGGTAAAGAAGAACAATTTTATTATTTTTATTGCTACAATCCAATCACATTGCACATTTTGCTGTACGAGATTTTAAATGTGCTCCGCCGAATTAAAAAATTGGACAAAATACACACAAATTGTATATAAAAAAATAGAGGCATCACGTTTCTGTGTTGAGCCCAAATGTATGCGAACGAAGTCTTAGCGGAAACAGTCTGAGCAGAACACTCCGTCTAATATGTTGAATGTTTACAGTAACAGACGAGATATGTCGTGTTAAACGTCACTGTGAAGTTAGAACTGAGTCTTAGAGAATTTCTGTTCATTTTTGCGCGATTTGACTAATTCCTTAATTTTTAGATTAGTTACCAAACTAAATTATTACAAAATGAGCTTACTTCCAAATGACTCTTTACAGAACAACACCAGAAAATAATATTTGTACAAAACGCAACGCCTTTCAATTCACACTTCCACCAACTTAAGATATTCCCAAAGGTATTGGGTTATTATAGCTACCTTATAATACTTTAGTATTTCGCGGCCCGAATGTATTGGCGATGACGTACCTCAACTGTTATCGTAAAAAGACTATTTATATTTCTTCTTCATACTTAGATTAGTAATTATAAGAAATTGTAAAAAAAATTAGTGCACTTAAAACTGACGTAAATATGACAAGTCCTTCATTGATCTCAAATTCATGAGACACTGTTGCAACCATGTCACGCATTTATACATATCTGAATTGAACTGAAACAGCATGTAAATATCTGTCAAGTTTAATGAAATTATTGAAATGCAAGTTTAACGATGAAGAGTTAAAGTCTAGTTTAAATATAAAAACAATATAACTTTCTAGAGTAACTAATACTTTTTTAAATGAAACATCCTACTTTTTTTCACATTTTGAGATTCTTCCCATATCTGAAATGTTATTTCAATATCTACATTAACTTGACAGATTATATATTACTATAATTGATTTGATTACGGTCCATTATTTTTTCAGTAGTTTAGTATGTATATTGTTATGTGCTTGAAGAATATGGTTTCTTTTACATCATTTAGATCTATTTGAAATTACACTTTCTGTTCTGTTGATCTTTACCATTTTTCCGTTAATTTATATACAGCGTTCAACCTTTCTCATATAAACGCAATGTAAACAAAAGGCTGAAAGCATATACCTACCATTTAGACTTTTGCCTATTTAGTTTATGAAGGAATACTACTTTTATAGTAGTGAACAATATCAAACAATTATTTTATTTAACTTGAATCCATCCTACTGCGGAAATAATATAGTAATTAAATTACGTCTGAAATATTTGGTATAAAATATCATATTGACATACAAATATTTTCTAAAAATTTCTTTATGATTGTGGGACAGGAAAATAAATTGTAAATGGAATTGTAGTAACCCCTTTTGTTTCTCTATTTAGGTGCAACTTGATCTACACGTTTTACTCTATTTGAGGTAGAGTATTAGTAGGAATTGAAAAATTCTACCCTGAGAAAATGATATAGAAGGACAATGGGATACTTTCAAATCATTTCACGTGCATAGCACGTTATTCTGAAGGGTGCACTCATATTACGGCTGCATTTCACTTTATTATAGAATAATAATCAGATGTGATAAAGGCGAGGCAATTGTTATATTATGTAGCATATAGTGTTTATGCAGTAAAAAATTGGGAAAATCCTTTATTCTGTGTTATTATTAATTGTAAGAAATGCAGCTTCAAATAATGTAATAATATTAAGATTACCACAATTACCACTTGGGTATAAGAGAAACAATTGGATTAATATTTACGTGTATATAAAAATGTTTCAAACATATCGACAAGCATTTCCTTCACTTTGAGAGTACGTCTTGGACAAACTCAATGGCAAACCGCTATCCTTGTCTATAAACAATAATAGGACTATGAGATTTTGTACTTTTCACACTTCACTCATTTTTAGATGGAATCAAAAATTCGTGGATCTCTGTTACTAGCTAACAGTATTCAAGTTAAACTACTAACAGTAAAGATCGACAGGACATAGAATATGTATTTGGTTGATTTAAATAAATTTCATTTTGCTCTGTAAATAATTTTATTTAATTTTGTTTATAATAGAATACCTTCCAATGTAAGTTTAAAAAAATAAATAAAATAAATAAAATAAATATTTATGTTATTTATATTAATATTATTTTGTTCTTTGATTGAAATACCTATCCTAACACCAGCGATTATTAACCTGGATTCCGCAAAGATCTTTCAGGGGGTCCCCCGCACTAAAAAAAATATTAACAACAAAAAACACAAGCACTAAAAACATATTAAGCAGTATTTTTCTAAATTCAAGTTCATGAATTCTTGTACCTAAGTCATATAGGCACCTTAAACTTATTTTACATACAAAAATGACAACTCAAAATATATGGTTTTACAATATGTGCATAAAGAATTCAGTGGTGCCACATTACATAAATTTGAAGACTAACAACATTAGTACAAGTGCTGAAAAAGGTAGAAAAGCAGGTATGAAGAGATGGATGATTGAAGATAGGAAACTGCAGTATTCTAAACGGGATTCCACTTATTTATATCTTAAGGTAGTACATTCAGAATTAACTTATAGACTTAACCCGATAGAATTCGACTTAATAGACACTAAAATTAGAACTCAAGTCAATGAAATAATCCATAAAAAATACTTAACACAAAGGAAAAAAATAGAGTCATTAATCAGTAAAAAATTAAGTCAAGTAGAACATTCTTACAACAATTTTTCAGAACATAAGTTTCTTAATAGATTTAGCAATCTCAGTAACACAGAGTTCAATGAAAAAGAAATTGATGTATTAAGCAAAGGTTTTAATTACAACATAAAAACAGAAATTAGAAATAAAGATTTAGCACTATTAGCAGTAGAAACTGAGTTAGCATTAAAGGAAAGTAACAACATGAATACTAAATATCAAGCAAGCAAGATTATTAAACATTTAAATCGAACCACGACGGTTAACAATGATAGTCAAATATCTAAGAATATTAAGAATAAAGCAAAAGAGAATAATTTAATTTTCACACGGGCAGATAAGGGGAAAACAGTGATAGCTTTAAATAAAGTAGATTATATATCAAAAACTAATCAATTTCTAGATCCAGAAAAATATATTGTAATCCAAAAAGACCCGACAATAGCCTTTCAAAAACAAATCATTAAGACGATTAATAATTCACCTAGCCTGTTTAATATAAGTAATTATTATGAAAGACAGAAATTAAAAGTAATGAATCCACAACCACCGATACTATATTCTTTAATTAAATTGCATAAAGAAAATTATCCGATCAGACCAGTTGTTTCATATGTTACAGCACCAGCAGTTAAAGTTTCAAAATGTTTGATAGATATTATAATTAAGCATACGAAACTCAAACCTAAATATAGTACCGAAAATAGTAAAAAAACCTTTTCCCTAGTGTGCCACCTACTGAAACAGTTGAATTAATTAAAAGGATGTTAGAATGTAACAAAACTAACATTCTTATAAAAGATGAGATTTTACAATTATTATCTGTTTGCTTAGAACAGAATTACTTTTCATTTGAGAATAAATGTTATAAGTGCAATATTGGTTTAATTATGGGAAATCCTTTATCACCTCTTTTAGCAGAAATTTTTATGGACAATTTAGAAAGTAAGATTTTTGAGAATAATATATTAACTAAGAACGTATTATTTTGGTACAGATATATTGACGACATTTGGTAGGATACACAGGTACAAACAGACAATTGAATAATTTCTTTGAGTTTATTAATTCTATTAATTCTCATATTACGTTTACACTAGAAAAAGAAGTGAATAATAGTATCAATTTCTTAGATCTTACGTTAAAAAGAGTCAATAACCAAGTGCAATTTTCAATTTACCACAAAGAATCACATACTGACATCACCATTCATAACAAATTCAACCATCCATACCAACACAAACTAGCAGCTTTCCACAGTATGATCCATAGATTAATTAGTATACCTATGTCCACTTCAGACTATACGAAAGAATATAACATTATTAAACAAATTGCCTATAATAATGGATACGACCCAAATTTAATAGATAAATTAATTTCTAAGAGATTATTCAACAAGACGTTACAAGAAATTTATCCAATCACTAAAGACAATACAATTAAAAAGTTCAAATCTTTCACTTACTTAGGGGAGGACCAAATAAAACTAACAATATTACTTAAAAAAGAGAAAATTAACATTACATACAAAACTAACAATAACCTTGCGAAATACATCAAGAACAATAAAGGAAAAACTAATCACAACAATAAATCGGGAGTCTATAGGTTAAATTGTGGTACATGTACTAAAGGATATATATAGGTCAAACAGGAAGAGCTTTTAAAACACGTATCGCTGTTCATTACTCTGCTTACATAAACCGAAAAAATTATTCGACTTACGCGAATCATTTGATAGATAATAGTCACAGTTTTAATAAAGATTTTGATATTCTTCACGTCGAAAATAAAAGAATTAAACTAGATTTACTAGAGACATTAGAAATTAATAAATATAAACATTCAGACAACCTATTAAACGATCAAGTAAACCTAAACTCATCACCATTGTTAAATCTGTTCAGTCAGTAATACAGTTTCCCTAATTTCACACACATCTGTTAGCAATATATTTAGTTACATGTACTTTTTGTATAGACCCGATTCTTTTAGACAAGGAATTGTTCTTGATATATTAGTTCTAAGAATTCCTAATAACAGAAAACTATATATAAAAGTTTAAGTGTATGTAGGCAGTTATTATATGTCAATCTGAAGAAGCTACAGTGTAGCGAAACAGATGTCGTTGTTATTAAATATTAAATACAGTGTAAATCATAAACATTTGTTTGTTTTATTTCACATATAGGCACTACATTTTCAAAAAGTATCGTTTTTATTGTATTTTTGAATCGATTTGAATCGAGGTGTCTTATAGTATCGGGCATCTTGTTAAACAAAATCAAAGCCTGATGATTTGTTGCCATCTGTTTCTGGTCCGTCGATTAATATAGGATTATATTAATCGACTGCCGAGGATCCTCTTTATTTCGGAAATTGTAAACTGCAGCCGCGGTTCAGAAGGGTTAATCCTTGAGATGTAAATTGCAGCCGGTGGTCAGTTTTGAAGCACAGGTAGCAGTGGCGTAACTACAACTTTTGGCCCCCCCGCAACATCCAGCTCAACCTAACCAATTATTACGTTGGTGTTCCCTACAAACAGGTGTATCTACGGGATAAACTTAACACGATTATCCATAAATAAAAACCATTGAAATATAAACACATATTTTATTGTAGAAAGTAAAAATATAAAATCCAATGCAAATGGAATCATAAAGTTTAAAGCAACATAACATAAAAAAAGTTAATATCGCCTTAATTAAAGATATACAGATAGGTATCTAATATATAAAAATAAAATGTTATTCAAATAACAACGTTACAAAGTAAAGAAAAGCATACATATTGCACATTAGAAAATTTTTTCCTGGCTTTTTGCTCTGAAAATATATTTATTGCTTGGCTAATATCCATCTCCCTTGCTAAATCATTCTCAATAGCGAGTAAAGACAGCTTTCAATATTTCTTGTGAGATTTTGTTTCTAAGATAGTTTTTAATTATCTTTAGCTTTGAAAAAATCATTCGCTATTTGCGACGCTTACAGGTAATGTTAGATATAAAATTAATGCCTGCATAGTGTTGGAAAAACTTGAGGCAATTGTTATTTTCTATTAGGAGGTACTTTAAAAAACAATTTATTTCATCAAATTTTTCAATATCCTGACATATTAAACTATTGTTTCTTATAGCGACAAGTTCTAGACCCAGGGATGTAGAAAAATCATTTTTATAAAATGATTGTAGCGCGTCTCCTTTCTTAAGAATTTGATCTGGTGCTATTAATACAGTCTTTGTTTTTGTGCCGTTTTAAATTTGTATGGTTCTGGTCTGGGCTCTTATGGCCCTTGGGCCCCACGACTCTAGGGCCCCACCACACCGCGGGAGCATGCGGGGGTATAGTTACGCCACTGACAGGTAGATATGAAAATTGCAGCGGAATTTGAGGAATTTAGAATATGTATGCAACGTCGATACGGTGTATGCAGACGGTACATTTAAATATGTATTGTACAAAATTCTTCAAACAACTATTCACATTGCATGGGTTCACAAATGGCCATTGTGTACCGCTTGTTTTTGTACTTTTGAAGGATAAACTTTCTAGTACGAACGAAAAGTGCTTTGAAACATTAAAACATTTGTGTGTCAGCAATAATTTAAATTTAGATCCAAAGGAAATCACAATTGACTTCGAAATTTCTACTCATGAGGTTGTAATTAATTGTTGGCCAAACTCGCAAATTATAGGATGCTGATTTCATCTCTCCCAGGTATGATGGCGGAAAATTCAAAGTTTGGAATTGGCAACTGAATATAAAAATACACATTTGGAATTCAGATGAAGTTGGAGAGTTTTTTGCTTTTGAATTGTTTGAAATTTACCCTGAAGACCCAAGAGTTGTCCAATACGCCAATTATTTAGTAGAAACTTATATATCATAAAATTCTGTAGTTCCGCCAAAAATCTGGGCATCACGTTCCTGTAGAATGGCAAGGATTACCAATGCTTGTAAGTCTATTCACTCACATTTTAATGAAAGATTTATAATTCCCACCCTTCATTATATTTATTTGTTGAGACATTGTTGCAATTTCAGATTGATACGTATGTAAAAATGAATAGTGTTAATTTTAAACTTATAATGAAACGGAATACACAAAAGCGTCACGGTTTTTTTTAAATTAAGATTAGAATTGTTAAGGGAGGAGTGCTCACTACCTCAATCAGCTTCTTCCAAATCCTGACTTTATTTTTTAAAATATTTAGAAAATTATTTTTTTGAATCACTTAAAAAAATAAAAGAAATATCATAGCATCGTCCTTTTTCCGAAAATATATGCAGAAAAAAAAATAAAAACTGAAATTAGAAAAATATCCGAAAATTAACGATACTATGATAATTTAAAAAATATTCTGACCACGTCCTTGAAAGAGTTGTAAAAATATTTTCTTAATTAAACTTGTGATTTGGAAAATAAAATACATACTGCAAGACTACTTGTTGGAGAAATGTTAAAGTGAAACATGATGCGGTTTCGGCTACCAGGCGGAGTTTCGTCGTACGAGATTTATCGGTTCTGAGCACTCTAACAGAAACATAATGATAAGGGTTTTACGATCCTCATTTATTTGGTGTTTAGTGTAGAGACCAGATTTTGTGAGTGAGTGAGAGGGAAAATAGACATTTTGCGATAAACAAGGAAGATCTTATAAACTAAAAAGTATTGGACTGAGAATGAAACGGTAGTAATAAATTTTAACAAATTTAAAGTTTTATTTAGAATGTTTTTGACTGTTTTGCATTGTCAAAAGCAGACTTTGCTATTATTCTTCTTATTATTATTATTATAAATGTATTCGTTACGTTTTGTTGATCAGCAATAGAGAATTAAATGTAGCTGACACTCTTTTATTTTTAAAGTACTAAAAGAAATTACTTTGACGTCCAGGGTTAGAAATTCACAAAAGAAAGTTACAAGATGTAAGGCAAGATCAAATGGAAATTCCCTCTACATCTAAATGTTATGAATTATAACATTTTGAATATGAGAGGCCTACCGATGAGAGCTTCGACGAAACAAAATATGAGGTGTGGCCACCAAACGACTTCTTGTACGTATTAGGGTTTCAAATTATACGAAATTGTTCTAATGGGAGATATTCGAAAGAAAGTGCTACACGCTAAGAATAAAAGTGGTAACTCCGGTCCGAATATTGAAATTTCATTTATACAAAAAATATTCCAAATCCAGCTCTAAATACGTTGGTACTCTTGATAAATATATATAATTTACGACGTACTTGCAAAAAATCGCTATGCGACGATAAGAGTAAAAGTGTCACTTCCGGCCCGAATTTTGAAAAAAATTTTACACAAAAGGTATTGAAAATCAAGTTCTAAATACTTTTATACTCGTGATGTACCTGTTTAAAAAGCACGACTTGCGAAATATTCGCCAAAAACTGATTTTGATAAGAGTAAAAGACCGACTTCTCAAATTTAATTTTGACTACATATTGCTGTGAACCTTGCGTTTAAATAAAATTTATATAATTTATTTATTTATTTGTTAAATAAATAAATAAAATTGAAGTTTGTGCTAGCTCTATAGGCAAAACAGCATAATTCATTATCTCTCGTGGGTTCTACTGTGATTTACTTCTTTCCTTACTTGTTTCACTTTCGTTATTATTGTGATGTTGTGTGGGATAGGGTTATAAATAATTATGACACCAGATTACTCATGTGAAAAATGTATTATATATTTATTGATTACAATAGGTAAAATTTATTATTGACTGTATATTATTTATTTTATTTATTTATTTACAATTCTTACAAGTAACAGTTTTCACAATAATATCGTGTTCGTTCATTTAAATATGTATTCAATCAATACAGGGTTTCTCCGCTTTCACTCTTTTCTTACGAAGGCCTGTACATTTGGGCCAAATTATATTGACTTGATAATGAAGGTACTGACTAATCGGCTTTATGCAAACATTCACACGTACTACATAAAGCTTGGATCAATCACCACCCCAGATACATTCCTAATGCATCACAAACTAATTGTCTAAACCTCTATTCTCACGGAGACTTTAGATTCTTAGTGCGAAGTGTTTACGCGTTCCTGTTTATAAAAGTTTAAATATTGTTCAAAGCAGTACTTACTAAGGTCTTTCTTAATGAACACTGGTCCGTTGTGCAAGTATTCGCACACAGTACACTATTAAGACTAATGTTCTTAATTTTTAATTAAAAATTGTGTCCCTATATTTACGTTCTATTATTTAAATAACTAAGTATTAAAAGAAATGGAGTGATTAGAGAGAACCTGTATATTTTTGATTGAATTTAATAGTTATAACAATATTATTTACTACTCACTGCGTAGATTCATATAATTCCTCGAATTCTTGTTGAAATTGGTTTTCCATTTTTGTGGATTCTTCTCTCATTGGAATCTTCTATAAATTAAATGATGACGCTCACTTTTTGCAAATATGGCGACCAGAAAACAATTGGAAATTATTCCTATAGAAGCGTATAGGCTTCTTGTTTGTTTGTGAATTGTTAGGTAATTCTTTTATATTTGTTCTGCGGTAATAATGGTAAGCGTGTAACGACCCCACTTAACCATTATTTGCTCAACACGTAGATGTATTTTTTACTTCAAGAGACGCTATTACTTTGTTGTGAGTTAGAAGTTTTTAATGTTACAGGAACCAGCTAACAACTAACTAACTTTCTGTTCCGACGCGCTTTTTATAGTTGAAAATAAATGCCACTCGCTATTTGATTGTTTTGCGGACTTTTATTTTTGAATTGTTCGTTGTAGCGCCTCTAGCGGATATCTCGACATTTATGCCTTGTCTCTTCTTCCTCTTGTCGTATTTTAGGTTGGTATTTATTTTAGTATGTTCGATCGTGACATTTGATATCTTCTACATTCACCAACGACAGTATTTGTTGTTGTTCCATATATTTATATTTAATGTGCAGTAAGTATATTGATATTTATTTTGATGTTTTTCTTACGTTATTTTATTCGTTTATTGCTATCGTAAACATTCATTGTACTTATAAATATATTCATTGCTACTTTCGTTGTTTCGTAGGTACATTCTTCGACCAAGCGCTAACCTTACTCGTATTTTTGTTCTGGTGCTTTTAATCGGAAAGAATGGAAAGAAATTGGATATTGTTTCGATCGCCAGTCCCTCCGCCTGCGGCTTCTCCGTCTGCTCCGTTCTCTCCTTGAACCATCTCACCGTTCGTGGAGAGTTTTGTATGTCTAATATGCTGTAATAAATCATTGCTTTTTATATTAATGCTGCTTATTTCTTTGGTTACAGATGTTCGTTTGTATGTGCACTAAGTTTGGAACCATGAAGAAGATTGCAATTACTCGCATTACGATGAGAATTGATACTTTTGTTGTATATATTAAAAATGTTATACGATTCTGTGATGTTCTTTATAATATACTTTATCTTAATATCCTTTTCAACGCAAATGTATGTATTTTATTTTTAAGTTACTTGAGTGCATTAAGCCTCTTCATATACATTACGAGCATATCTTATTTTATTCTCTATTAAAATACTTATATGCTATGTGCATACCTGTGTTATCGTATGATCGAATAAATATTTATTTTAAAATAAATATTTCTTAAACTATAAGTGAGTTTTCTTATTGCTAATATTGATTTAAATACACGAGTATATCTTAGTGTCAACGTTAATTATATCTACTTCTAACATTTTATGATTATATACAATATTGTTTTAATTTCTAAAGTAAAGTTCACGGCAATATGAATTCCTTATAAATTTGTTTAAACCTAGTAGTTGATGAAATATTGGCAAAATTCGATTTTTACATTGAAGTAAACTACCACTTTTGGTCTCTCGATTTTATTGAAAATCTAATCAGATCTCAAGGGGGAGATTATACTCGTAAATACCAAATTTGGAGTTGATAGCTATAGCGGTTTGACCGCTATCGTGGTCACACACACACAGAGAGAGAGAGAGAGAGAGAGAGAGAGAGAGAGAGAGAGAGAGAGAGAGAGAGAGAGAGAGAGAGAGAGAGAGAGAGACGTTTTCTAAAAACACCTTCGTTTTCAAGTTGATGTCAATCTTATTACTTTCTTATACGTAGTATAAGGAAGTATTGTGATGATGAAAATTTTCAATCTCGAAATTTTCGGATATTTCGATTTTACATGAAATTTCAAATATATTTTATAAAGCATACCCCATACCTATCTTCAACGGTTTGCGAGAAAACGGCGTTTAAACATGCCATTTTTAGAATAATTTAATTTTGTAAAATTGTTTTTTTTAATAATTTGTTACTTTGTTAATCGTTAATCTTTTGTTTTATTAAAAATAAACTTTCTAAATAATTATGAAAAATGATTTCTGTTTGATTTCGACATCTTTAAGAACAGGGTTACAAAACTAAATTTTTCTTTGTTGCATGTTCAAACGCCGTTTTTTCGCAAACCGTTGAAGATAGGTATGGGGTATGCTTTATAAAATATACTTGAAATTTCATGTAAAATCGAAATATCCGAAAATATTTAGGGCTTTCCATTTAAAAAAATATAAGTTAGGTTAATATCTTGGAAAAACGTTAGTGTTTTGTTTTATTTTTTAAAACGTAAAAAACTTCATAGATACCTATGCAAAATGATTTTTGCTTCATTCTGATATTTTTAAAAACAAAAAAGTTGCAGGTAATCAAAATGATATCAAAGATAAAAAAACACCCGGTACTTATACATGACATAATGTTATTTATTGTAAATGAATAGAAAGTAATTTAAAGCAAGTTTCTCGCTACTTGAGTAGGCAAGTTGGCTAAGGGTATCGACTACACACATACATGTAAAATTTAATTTGAGAGTGGCAAATATCGGGTGGACAAACTGCTACCGGACCTACGTCGCATTAAGGTAACAGACTAAATTAGGGAAAGAAAACAGAGAAACGCAATAGGGGTTGATTTAACTGGATAACGCAGGGCCGAGCTAACTCAGTCGCAGACGGCGTGACGGTTCAGGAAAATAAGAACACCTAAAAGTAGAGCGTCGGTCGGCAACGACGCTAGCGACGTTGTCCGGGCACCAGGACACTATGCTATCTTACAGATAACCTACCTGCGCCTCCTACGAGCTACCACTGGCTGTGTCCCTCCAGCGGGTTACCTATTGAACTCCCTGTATAATCGTTGCGCCTAATCTTATGAACGTGCTTGTCACAATAATATTTAAGATATGCAGAGGTAAAAGAAATAAAAGAAAAGGTATTGCGTAATGTAACAAAGTTTAATTAAATTTAATGTGTTGAAAGGTATTATATTTTTTTTAAAAAAAAACCAACAAGAAGAAGTTAGATATATAAAAATATTCCCCTAGTGACACAAAGCTGTTGATCAGTTTAAATAATAAAAAAAGATAGCAATCATGAATGACAAATTAATTTAAATAAAATGAAATGAAACTAGACAGTTTGATAAATTCTGAACACAAAGCGTTAGGTAATATTAATAGAAATTTTAAAACACAACAAGCCTTAATACTAAATTATAATCTCTGCGCTTCAGCAGTAGATGGTTGGTAGCAGAAACGTTTCATCACCTCACATTATGTAACTACAAGTGATATCATGGACACGCCACCACGGCAATGTTAATACAAAAATGTAAATATATATATATATTTATAAACGCAAGAAAATTAATATCTCAGTATAAAGACTTAGTCTAAAATTATGGAAAATTCGCTAAATACCAACAACAGGTTTGAATACATGAACTAAATTAATTTAAATGAAGGATAGTTAATAGCAAAGTCAAATAATTAAAGGTAAAATTAGAAAAGAATTTGTTTTATAATATACAAAAACACTGAGCTTCACGAACCAAAATTGCTCTTACAGAATTGCTTTTAACTAGCTCAGAAAGATTATTTGATCAACGTGAAAGACAAAATTTACTAACTTCCGGCAATAAACGTGCAATAAATAATATCAAAAAAAAAAGTTAGATTAAAAATTCAACACATCATGAGACAACAATTATTGTAACGGTAATGAAAATTACTAGGTATATTACTAATTAAATAATTTCTCTCCAAGAGATATAGTGATATAAATATGAATTTACTAAAATTAGTTACAATTAAATATTCGTCACACTATAGGACTACAAAATTACGATAGTGACATAACCAAAATTCTAGTTAGACTGAATATTACATAAAAAAAGAAATAACGGTAATTTAATTAGGAATAAATTGTGACCTCGCAGTAAACTAAGTGGTGCGATAGTTATTAAAGCCACTCAAAATTCTCAGGCCAAATTTTAGGCAAGGTAATGTCCAGCACTCTGGCGTAAAGACGTCGAAAATCAGACGTAAATTATGGCGTAAAATTACAACATTAGTTGCACTTATCTGGCAAAATGGACGCCGGATATCTCAGTGGGAATCCAAAATGGCGGTGACTCCCTTGATGGAAAATTCCACTTCAACAGGCGGGCTGGATGTTGCGGTGCAACGACAAAAACCACCACGCTCTTCGATGAAAATGCGGGGCGATAACACCAGAAATATGGCTTCGGAGGGCTTTTGTGTCCGTCAAAAGAATCCTAACGGCTTCTGAGGGCTTTTGTGCCCATCAAAAGAATCCTATTAAATTTAGAGAAGAAAAGAACCAAAGATAAAATCCCGAACATTTAACACAGAGTTTCAAACACTTACCCCAATATGTAAAATGGAGATCCCGCGATAACGACTCACAAGTCACTTCAGGATGCAAAATTTAAATACGAAAGACCAACACATGGCCATACGTGAATCTTTAGATAACGGTACAACGATAGAAATTCACGTTAATAACCCAAAATTAAGGTAACGGTAATTACTGCTTTCTCCAAATTAAAGCCGCATACGCGAAAATATCCTCATAGATAATGTACCTAAGTACTAAAGGAAGAAAAGCAATTTGCACACACTGTTCTTACACAAGATGTGACTATCAAGTGAAGTGGAAACGGGAAATCTCTTCCTCCACAATTGCGCGTTCGCTACACGCATCTTTTCAAAACCATAACGACACGAAAATACCTCAAAATGGAAGGCGGGAGCATTCAAACAAAAATAACAGACACAAGTCTAAGTCTGACCATAAAGGGAGTTAACACTGTGACTTATAATTAAGTGCAAACATGAACATGACTTAGACGAAAAGAAAATAAGCGAAATACCCAGCAATTGTACGAAGAAAATATAACGTCGGCAGTACGATAGGAAAGTCCCGTACTAAACAGTTGGTACACGTGTCGAGCACAGACAGCTGAGCGACATAACCAAGATTTGACAGAAAGCAACAAAACAAAACCTCAAAAGTATATATACAATTTATTACGGAAGGAAAACAGATACTGCAGGTAACCATTGAAATATGCAAGCTCTAATCAAAACGCTGCAAGAAGACGGTCAAGAGAAACCGATCAATTCTTATGTTTCAGAGTATTAACGGCCTTAACCACCTGTGGGAGATCCAGGAAGAATCACAGAAGTTTCCTAATACTTAGAATAACGATGAAAGGCCAACAAGTGATCGGCAAACAATTAATAGTATGCCCACTATTCCACGCATTTCCTTAATTAATACTTCTTACATTTTTAGTGAGACAACTGCGAAGGGAAAGGCAAAAAAAACAATAATAATCGGGCCTGCTCGAGATACTGTGTTTGGAAATACGCAAAACGCGTGAAACAGTTAGCACAACGACCTGACTGTCGTCTCGGAGCATTTCAAGCCACAAATAAATGCATTATGTAGAGAACGGACGTAATAAATAAGTAGATATTGAAAAAAACTTAAACAAGGCGTAAAAGTAACTGCAAATGCAGAAAATACGAAACTACAGGTAGGGTAAAATAAGCTAGAGCTAAGATAATTAGAATTAGATACTTAGATACAGAGGTTTTCACAAAAATAGAGTGTAATTGCTCGGTAATACACAAAACCTAACTGTCAATTTCACGGTACGTGATTTAGGACTCTGAAGGCTCAAAAGTAGGTTTAGTACGCACGCAGGTATACGGCAGGCAGTCTTAGCAACCGGTGAAACAAACAATGTACAGGGTACGCCCAAAAAGTCACGAGCTTATACAAAATCCACGTATTTAGACAAAGACACAAAATCTTTCGGGAATTAAAACAAAAGTAAATTTTACAGCGTAACAAAACATTATGTATGTATACAAAGTGATAAAAATGTATTTGTATTTAAAATAACCTTAACATTGCTAATATGACAAAATGGTGCTAAATTTGTCAATGTTGCAAAATATTATCTGTCAAGTACTACAATACTAATTTTAAAACAAATTTGTCAACAAGGATAGCACAGACAAGTCTTTAAATACAATACAGATATAGAAAAGCACTGACTAACATTTATTTATGCTATTTAACTTGTAGGTGGTTTTCATGTAAGAGTATTTTAGAGGTGGAAGTTAAACATTTTAAATACTATTTGATTAGTTTGTCTTTGTTCCTACATTTTACTGGTAGTGGTTACTGGGTCAATGTCGATTACTAAAAGACTACAATGATAGTCCTGCAATGGCTTTTATAAGTTATACTAGCTAATACGGCAGGCGTTGAAGGCCCGCTATCGCCTCTTATTCCGCTTACAGTTGAGGTACCGCTCCCCTTTATTCTTCTAAATTTATTGCGGATTTTGCCTTTATTGCGTTTCAGTTTTTGAAACACCATATAATTTCGATATATAGCGAATAACTAAATATAATTGTGTTTTAGATGTTCAATATTGCTTAGTTGTTTTTATACACCCCTGTATATAGTATACAACTATGCAATATTTTATTCAGAATGCTTATCGGATGAAATGATTAATAATAGATTTAGTGATAATAGCAGTTTTTAAATTGAAAATGTTTAACGGCTGTCCATGAAATAAGATGTATTTTATCGTTTAAAGTTATATTGACATTTTTTACATACTTTTCCTGTGCCTCACAGACGGTAGTTTTCACTCTATTTATAATTTTTCTACTATTATTGGTTTTTGTGCCTTGACTTGCCGATGATTTATTTAGCGTTTGCCTAATTTATCTATAGTTTGAATTTTGTATGTGGGTATAAAATTAGAATAATCTCGAAATCTGTGTTTTTTGCATCAGTTGGAAAATGTGGTTTGATAGTTTTTGTTAATAGTGTTTCAGTCTATATACATATGTCGATTCCATTGGTCTTTTTGGTTTAAATGAAAATTCATTAGAATTTTAAAAAAAACATTTTATTTTATACAAACTTGTAGATAGCTTTATTAGAATTATGTTTTGTTGACGCGAATGTATACTTTTAAATAATTCATTTAATCATTGTTCTATAACAAATAATATTTATTTCATTGGCATTTTTTATAATGATTTCCATTCCTATACTTTTATAATTTGCAGTGTTTCTTTGTGGTAAATTGCATTACAACTGTCAGTTATGTATGATGCTTAATAATGTTGGTAAAGCCTTGTTCACACTGTACATAATTATTTTCTTTTGCATTGTACACCTACAATTTACGGAATATATAGATATAATATATGTATTATGGTAATATTGCTTACTTATTGTTATATTAGAAAATACTGTAAAACATCCTTATAGAATTTCTATTTTCAATTATTGTAATTGACGATGTCGCGGGAAGTTCATTTTCATCAATGATAATTAAACAATCTTTTTTGAATACGTATGATATTACTTCTCAATTTGCTGGCACAGTAACAACATGATTAAGTGCTTGTTTAATCTGGTAGGAATATATTTTAGTTTCTTTTTTCTATTTACAATATCTTATAATATTTTGAAGTATTTTTACAACTTAATTCATGGACGAAATGACTCCAGTCATGTAATGATAATTGCTAAAAATGAGTAGAAAGTATTTATAAACAAATAAGGAATCGAATTTATAAATTTCTTACCTATACACTATTATCATTGGGCCAATTATTATATATTGCAATATTTATTGTGCTGAATGTTTGTGAGCTAATGCTTCAATCTTTTCGAGCTTGAATTCGCCTTTTTCGCGTCCGCTTACAGCTTTTTACAGTTTCCTGTAAAACGCGATCACTCTCGTGGTGGTTTTTAGAATGTAAGATTTTATAGACTTGTGGCACACTCTGTATATACATATATTTTGTAAAGCCAATTGTATATTTCATTTAAAATTCCTGTAGAATTTTTTTTTACACAAACTGTTACACAATGAAGAGCGAGAAAGATAATTTAATGTTAAACATAAGAATGATGTTAAAGTATCCGAAGAAACAATATGCTCAATAAGTGCATCATTTTCATTGAGACAATCGGGATAATACGCTATTGAAATAACAGTGGAAAATTTAGTATATTAACAAAAAGTATGTCAATTGCTCAGAAACAATTTAAGATAGGCATGCACAATATTAATAAAAAAGAACCTAATAATCAGTTTGACACTGAGATATTTTCACCCAAATTATTTGAAGTGGAACAGGGCTTTCATTATGAAATTTTGGTCAGCATAATTGAAATATTCGTCCGTCATACTCAAAATTAGTTCGCACGTCAATTAAAAATGAAGGACTTGTATTGAAGAACATTTTAAATTTTCAATGAATTACATATGTACTACTCGCCCGCTATCGCGGGCTCGTCATTTTAATTGACATGCTCAAATATACGTAGTATCTCCATAGTGTTTAACATGTTTACAACAAATTTTGTTTGGTAAATGGGCGTCGCTTTCAAACATTCTTATAGAATGCTAATGAATGCTGATGAACTTCAAACATATAGCTCACAAACACATGTATGTGAATGGGTAAAGTAAATTTAATTTATAAAGTATATTACTTTCCTACTACCTTTTCGAAGTCCACTATCGTTAATAAAAGAGCAGAGTATATTTTATTTAAAATTATTCTCGATCTGTTTTTGACACAAATCGGTACACACTCAAGAGCGAGAAAGGTAATTTAATGTTAAACATAAGTCGTGTTAAAGTATGCAAAGACACAATGAGATCAAAAAGCGCAACATTTTTATTAAGGCAGTGTACAATACTATTTTGATGTGAAAGTGTAAAAGCCTGTCAACCTTTTAGAAATCGACTATCGTTAATAAAGGAGCACAAAATAATAATAAAAGTAAAAAGGCCAAGTTTTAAATTGAAGCGCCTTTCCTGTAAAAAGCGATCACTGGCATGACGCTTTTTAGAATGTCCACTTTTATATACCTTTGAAGCACCCCTGTATATACATAATTTTGTTAAGCCAATAGGACGTTTTATTTAAAATTCTTCTGGAATTGTTTTTAACACAAACCGGTACACACTCAAGACTGAGAAAGGTAATTTAATTTTAAACATGTCATGTTAAGGTATCCAAAGGCACAATGGAATCAAAAAGCGCAACATTTTTATTAATACAGTTTACAATACTATTTTGATGTGAAAGTGTAAAAGCCTGTCAACCTTTTCGAAATCCACTATCGTTTAGTAAAGGAGCACAAAATAATAATAAAAGTAAAAAGCCCAAGTTTTAAATTGAAGCGCCTTTCCTGTAAAAAGCGATCACTGGCATGACGCTTTTTAGAATGTCCGGTTTTATAAACTTTTAAAGCATCCCGGTATATACATATATTTTGTGAAGCCAATAGTACGTTTTATTTAAAAAAAAATTCGAATTGTTTTTTACACAAACCGGTACATACTCAAGAGCGAGAAAGGTAATTTAATGTTAAACATAAGTCATGTTAAAATATCCAAAGAAACAATGAGCTCTCAAAAAGCGCAACATTTTCATTAAGACAGTTTACAATACTATTTTGATGTGAACGTGTAAAAGCCTGTCAATCTGTTCGAAGTCTACTCTCGTTAAGAAAAAAGCACAAAATAATAATAACAGTAAAAAGCCCAAGTTTTAAATTGAAGCCCTATTGAAGCGCATTTCCTGTAAGAAACGCTTTTAAGAATGTCCACTTTTATAAATTTTTGAAGCACTCCTGTATATACATATATTTTGTTAAGCCAATACGATATTTTATTTAAAATTCTTCTCGAACTGTTTTTGACACAAACCGGTAGACACTCAAGAGCGAGAAAGGTAATTTAATGTTAAACATAAGTCATGTTAAAGTATTCAAAGACAAAAAACGCAACATTTTCATTAAGACAGTTTACAATACTATTTTGATATGAACGTGTAATAGCCTATCAATCTTTTTGAAATCCACTATCGTTAATGAAAAAGTACAAAATAATAATAAAACTAAAAAGCTCAAGTTTTAAATTTAAGCCCTATTGAAGCGCTTTTCCTGTAAAAAGCGATAACTGGCATGGCTTGTTAGAATGTCCGGTTTTATTAATTTTGAAGCGCCCCTGTATATACACATATTTTGTTAAACCAATAGGATATTTTATTTAAAATTCTTCTCGAACTGTTTTTGACATAAATCGGTACACACTCAAGAGCGAGAAAGGTAATTTAATGTTAAACATAAGTTGTGTTAAAGTATGCAAAGACACAATGATATCAAAAAGCGCAACATTTTTATTAAGACAGTGTACAATACTATTTTGATGTCAAAAGTGTAAAAGCCTGTCAACCTTTTTGAAATCCACTATCGTTAATAAAGGAGCACGAAATAATAATAAAAGTAAAATGCCCAAGTTTTAAATTGAAGCGCCTTTCCTATAAAAAGCGATCACAGGCATGACGCTTTTTAGAATGTCTTCATTTATACACCTTTGAAGCACCCAAGTATATACATATATTTTGTTAAACCAATAGAACGTTTTATTTAAAATTCTTCTCGAACTGTTTCTAACACAAAACCGGTACACACTCAAGAGCGAGAAAGGTAATTTAATGTTATACATAAGTCATGTTAAGGTATCCAAAGACACAATGAGATCAAAAAGCCCAACATGTTCATTAAGACTGTTTACAATACAATTTTGATGTGAAAGTGTAAAAGCCTGTCAAACCTTTTCAAAATCCACTATCGTTAATAAAGGTGCACGAAATAATAATAAAAGTAAAAAGCCCAAGTTTTAAATTTAAGCCCTATTGAAGCGCCTTTCCTGTAAAACAAAACGCTTTTTAGAATGTCGACTTTTATAAATTTTTGAAGCACCCCTGTATATATATATATTTTGTTAGGCCAATAGGATATTTTATTTAAAATTCTTCTCGAACTGTTTTTGACATAAACCGGTACACACTCAAGAGCGAGAAAGATAATTTAATATTTAACATAAGTCGTGTTAACGTATCCAAAGACACATTGATATCAAAAAGCGCAACATTTTTATTAAAACAGTGTACAATACTATTTTGATGTAAAGTGTGACCTTTTTGAAATCCACTATCATTAATAAAGGAGCACAAAATGAAAATAAAAGTAAAAAGCCCAAGTTTTAAATTGAAGCGCCTTTTATTTTATTTAAAATTTTTCTCGAATTGATTTTTACTCAAACCGGTACATACTCAAGAGCGAGAAAGGTAATTTAATGTTAAACATACGTCATGTTAAAATATCCAAAGAAACAATGAGCTCTCAAAAAGCGCAACATTTTCATTAAGACAGTTTACAATACTATTTTGATGTGAACGTGTTAGAGCCTGTCAATCTTTTCGAAGTCTACTCTCGTTAAGAAAAAAGCACAAAATAATAATAAGAGTAAAAAGCCCAAGTTTTAAATTTAAGCTCAATTAAAGCGCCTTTCCTATAAAAAACGCTTTTTAGAATGTCCACTTTTATAAACTTTTGAAGCACCCCTGTATATACATATATTTTGTTAGACCAATAGGATATTTTATTTAAATTTCTTCTCGAACTGTTTTTGACATAAATCTGTACACATTCAAGAGCGAGAAAGGTAATTTAATGTTAAACATAAGTCGTGTTAAAGTATGCAAAGACACAATGAGATCAAGAAACGCAACATTTTTATTAAGACAGTGTAGAATACTATTTTGATGTGAAAGTGTAAAAACCTGCCCACCTTTTTGAAATCCACTATCGTTAATAAAGGAACACAAAATAATGATAAAAGTAAGAAGCATTCCTGTATATACATATATTTTGTTAAGCCAATAGCAGGTTTTATTTAAAATTCTTCTCGAAGTGTTTTTAACACAAACCGGTACACACTCAAGAGCGAGAAAGATAATTTAATTTTAACCATAAGCTATGTTAAGGTATCCAAAGACACAATGAGATCAAAATGCCCAACTTGTTCATTAAGGCAGTTTACAATACTATTTTGATGTGAAAGTGTAAAAGCCCGTCAACCTTTTCGAAATCCACTATCGTTAATAAAGGACCAGGAAATAATAATAAAAGTAAAAAGCCCAAGTCTTAAATTTAAGCCGTATTAAAGCGCCTTTCCTTTTGTGAAGCCAATTGTATATTTTATTTAAAATTTTTCTGGAACTGTTTTTAACACATACCTATACACACTCAAGAGCGAGAAAGGTAATTTAATGTTGAACATGTCATGTTAAAGTATTCAGAGGAACAATGAACTCTTAAAAAGCGCAACATTTTCATTAAGACAGTTTACAATACTATTTTGGTGTGAACGCGTAAAAGCCTGTCAATCTTTTCGAAGTCTACTCTCGTTAAGCAAAAAGCACAAAATAATAATAAAAGTAAAAAGCCCAAAATTTAAATTCAAGCCCTATTAAAGCGCCTTTTCTGTAAAAAACGCTTTTTAGAATGTCTACTTTTATAAACTTTTGAGCACCGTTGTAGATGAATACGGATCACTTGCGCTCGGCGCACTTGCGCTCCTACCTGAAATCGACCTATTTGCGCTCTGACCCTAATCACAAAAAATTAATGATATCTTCGCCGGCCGACTTGCGCTCCCGTTCTCTTGGGATATATACATGTATAAATACATAAAACTTACGATGTATATTGTACATAGTGCCTTTCATATTAGATGATCTACCTTATTGAGGCGAGTATATGAAAATTACTTATTGTAATTTTTTATAAAATATATATACTCGCTTCAATAGGGTAGGTCATTTAATATGAATGTATATATACATAAAACTATACAAGAATTATTATTTTTATGTATCTCTAACCTGACCAAAACTGTTTGCTACTTCAATTCGTATTTTTATTATATAATTACGTGACTATGTATAGAATAACTCAAACCATTTTTTCTTGAGTATTTTGCCAAATTAATAATAATAAGAAAGCAAGCAATTAAACAAGAGAATTATAATAGTCAGATAAAAGATAATAAAACAACACTATCCTTCACATTTCATCCAGACTTAGGACTGGCAAAGTTTAATACATAAATATAAACTTTGGTATGTTTAAAGATGGAATAATCGCTTAAATAAGCTAATAAAGCCACATTCCAATATATACCAACTAATAAAAAGTCTACTTAAAAAGGCAGAATATTGCGATCACATGTACGACAGAAGCACTCTAAATTTAGAAGGACAACGGCGCAAAAGAAGATATATTTTAGTTGATTGCAGAGTTTCAAAAACTTTAAACAAATATGAAGAAACGAAGGACATGGGACTATTCTTAAGAACGATGGCTTATATTCAAAAGCTAGAATAAAGTAACAAACTTACATATAATAAACTGACGATTTCTTTATTCAAACATGCAGACATACTTCCTTACATATAATGACATATTTACACACTTCTAAACATACCAAAGTTTATATTTATGTATTAAACTTTGCCAGTCCTAAGTCTGGATGAAATGTGAAGGAAAGTGTTGTTTTATTAACTTATATCTGACTATTATAATTCTCTTGTTTAATTGCTTGTTTTATTATCATTATTAATTTGGCAAAATACACAAGAAAAAATGGTTTGAGTTATTCTATACATAGTCACGTAATTATATAATAAAAATACGAATTGAAGTAGAAAACAGTTTTGGTCAGGTTAGAGATACATAAAAAAATAATTCTTGTATAGTTTTATGTATATATACATTCATATTAAATGACCTGCCCTATTGAAGCGAGTATATATATTTTATAAAAACATACAATAAGTAATTTTCATATACTCGCCTGCATAAGGTAGGTCATCTAATATGAAAGGCACTATGTACAATATATATATCCTAAGTTTTATGTATTTATAAATGTATATATCCCGAGAAAACAGGAGCGCAAGTCGGCCGGCGAAGATATCATTAATTTCTTGTCATTAGGGTCAGAGCGCAAATAGGTCGATTTTAGGTGGGAGCGCAAGTGCGCCGAGCGCAAGTGAGCCGATACCTTGTAGATACATATATTTTGTTAAGCCAATAGGATATTTTATTTAAAATTCTTCTCGAACTGTTTTTGACATAAACCAGTACACACTCAAGAGCGAGGAAGGTAATTTAATGTTAAACATAAGTCGTGTTAAAGTATCCAAAGACACAATGAGATCAAAAAGCACAACATTTTTATTAAGACAGTGTACAATACTATGTTTATGTAAAGTGTGACCTTTTTGAAATCCACTATCGTTAATAAAGGAGCACAAAATAAAAGTAAAAGTAAAAAGCCCAAGTTTTAAATTGAAGCACCTTTCCTGTAAAAAGCGAGTACTGGCATGATGCTTTTTAGAATGTCCGGTTATATAAACTTTTAAAGCATCCCGGTATATACATATATTTTGTGAAGCCAACAGTATATTTTATTTAAAATTTTTCTCGAATTGTTTTTTACACAAACCGGTACACACTCAAGAGAGAAAGATAATTTAATGTTAAACATAAGTCATGTTAAAATATCCAAAGAAACAATGAGCTCTCAAAAAGCGCAACATTTTCATTAAGACAGTTTATAATACTCTTTTGATGTGAACGTGTAAAAGCCTGTCAATCTTTTCGAAGTCTACTCTCGTTAAGAAAAAAGCACAAAATAATAATAAAAGTAAGAAACACTCCTGTATATACATATATTTTGTTAAGACAATAGGACGTTTTATTTAAAATTTTTCTCGAAGTGTTTTTAACACAAACCGGTACACACTCAAGAGCGAGAAAGATAATTTAATTTTAACCATAAGCTATGTTAAGGTATCCAAAGACACAATGAGATCAAAAAGCCCAACTTGTTCATTAAGGCACTTTACAATACTATTTTGGTGTGAAAGTGTAAAAGCCCGTCAACCTTTTCGAAATCCACTATCGTTAATAAAGGAGCAGGAAATAATAATAAAAGTAAAAAGCCCAAGTTTTAAATTTAAGTCCTATTAAAGCGCCTTTCCTGTAAAAGGCGATCACTGGAATGGCGCTTTTTAGAATATCCACTTTTATAAACTTTTGAAACACCCCTGTATATACATATATTTTGTTAAGCCAATGGGATATTTTATTTAAAATTCATCTCGAACTGTTTTTGACACAAACCGGTACACACTCAAGAGCGAAAAAGGTAATTTAATAATAATCATAATTCTTGTTAAAGTATCCAAAGAAACAATGAGCTCAGAGCGCAACATTTCCATTAAGACAGTTTACAGTATTATTTTGATGTAACAGTGAAAAAATCACGTCAACCTTTTTGAATTCTACTATCATAAATAAAGAAACACAAAGGAATGATAAAAATGAACTTAACATTCATTTTACTCAAAAATCCAAAAAAAAGCCCAAGTTTTAAATTTTAGCCCTATTGAATGGCTTTTTTCGCGTCCGCTTACAGTTTCTTCACAGTTTCCTGCAAAAAGCAATCACTGTCATGGCTTTTTAGAATGTCCGTTATTATTAACTTTTGAAGCACTCCTGTATATATACATATATCTTGTGAAGCGAATAGTATGTTTTATTTAAAATGCTTCTCGAACTGTCTTTTACACAAACCTGTACACACTCAAGAGCGAGAAAGGTAATGTAATGTTAAACGTAAGTCGTGTTAAAGTATGCAAATACACAATGAGATCAAGAAGCGCAACATTTTTATTAAGACAGTGTACAATACTATTTTGATGTGAAAGTGTAAAAGCCTGTCAACCTTTTCGAAGTCTACTCTCGTTAAGAAAAAAGCACAAAATAATAATAAAAGTAAAAGGCCCAAGTTTTAAATTTAAGTCCTATTGAAGCGCCTGTCCTGTAAAAAGCAATCACTGTCATGGCTTTTTAGAATGTCCACCTTTATAAACTTTTGAAGCACCCCTACATATATTTTGTTAAGCCAATAGTATATTTTATTATTATATTTAAAATTCTTCTCGAACTGCTTTTTAGACAAACTGGTACACACTCAAGAGCGAGAAAGGTAATTTAATGTTAAACATAAGTCATGTTAAAGTATTGAAAGAAACAATAAGCTCAATGAACATTTCCATTGAGACGGTGTACAATAAGATTCTGATGTTTGCGAATCTACTATGTATCGTTAAGAAAAAATGAAGTATTAAATTTAAGCCCTGCTCAATCACGTTTCGAAGAATCGCCAAATTGAAGACGTAATAAGCGACCACAAACACCCCCGTATCTAAAATTTCACATTCATACGTCAATTTTCAAAAAAATCTTCCGCCATTTTGTTTTTTTTGACATTTTGACTTTGGAATCGTGATCGGCGACCCCCAAAACCCCCGTATCTAAAAGTTCACATTCATACGTCAATTTTCAAAAAATCTACTGCCATTTTGTTTTTTTTGACATTTTGACTTTGGAATCGTGATCGGCGACCCCCAAAACCCCCGTATCTAAAATTTCACACTCATACGTCAATTTTCAAAAAATCTTCCGCCATTTTGTTTTTTTTTGACATTTTTACTTTGGAATCGTGATCGGCGACCCCCAAAACCCTCGTATCTAAAATTTCACATTCATACGTCAATTTTCAAAAAATCTTCCGCCATTTTGTTTTTTTTGACATTTTGAGTATGGATTCGTGATCGGTGACCTAAGACACCCCCGTATATAAAATTTCACATTTATACGTCAAAATTTTCAAAAAATCCTTCGGCCATTTTGTTTTTTTTTGACATTTCGACTTTGGATACGTGATCAATGACACCACAAAAACTCCCAAGTGCCGAATTTTACTTTAATCAGAAGAGAGAAGTTAATTTCAGCTAGCTCCGCCCACCCTGCATGTATGCGTAATCGATTAAATAAAATTATTACATAAGGGCACATCGATGTTAAAAGCAATCCTTTTCCCCATACGCATACGCGTTCTGGAGTTAACGTATTGTAATTCAAATCATTATTAAAATATTAATCTACAGCTCCTGTATAGTTGAAAATATTAAATCAAGCGGGACCGTTGTGTATTGTGTGGAGATATGGAGATGCCGAACATTCACCGGACCGTAATACATTGATCGGCAGTGCACATGAGAATCTGATTATATTTTTCGCCCGTCCGGAATGCATTGATACAGTGCACGTTGAATCGGCCATTTTTCTGACCAAATGCTTCTGCAAACGAATTTGAAAGTGCTCGTGCCCTTGGTTGCGTGCGTCTGTCGACTCGAAATAAGCATGTATAAGGTCCCGAGAGGCCCATTCTTTAACACCGCGGGTCTTGTTGGACCCTCGCAACCTTCAAAATTTCGTATTTCATGCTTAAAAATGAATCTGTGGACACAACTCAGTTTGATGTCAGTTTGACGTTTCTAGAGATTTTTATCGCTTGTCACGGGAATGGTCAAAACGTAAGCCATTTTTCTGTTACAACATGGAATGCACGCCCCCCTTTAAAAGCCCATATCTTTACAACCGCTCTACTTAGGAAGAAAATCTCTCCGTCCACCGGAAATTCAATGTCACCCCTAGGCCCAGCCGAAAACACAGCCTTTAATTCCCCATATCCAGAGAGGAGTTTTCTGCAAAGATTTGTCGACTTTTTCTATTTTGATAGTTCCGAAAATGCTCGGTTAAGCTCTTTCAACTAAGGCGATTAACAACAGAGGTCTGTGCGCTATTATTATATATAACTAGCTCTAACGTCCGCTTACAGCGGGTCCTCCGCTTACAGCAGGTCCTCCGCTTACAGAGGGTCCTCCGCTTCCAGCAGGTCCGTCAATCTCTTTTAGTTTGAATCGCTTTTATCGCGTCCGCTTACAGCTTTTCATAATTTCCTGTAAAAAGCAATCACTGTCATGACACCTTTTAGAATGTCCGATTTTATTAACTTTTGACGCACCCCTGTATATACATATATTTCGTAAAGCCAATAGTATATTTTATTTAAAATTCTTTTCGAACGGTTTTTTACACAAACCGGTACACACTCAAGAGCGAGAAAGGTAAATTAATGTTAAACATAAGTCATGTTAAAGTATCCAGAGAAACAATAAGTTCAAAGAGCACAACATTTTCATCGAGACAGTTTACAATACTATTTTGATGTCATAGTGTAAAAGCATGTCAATCTTTTCGAAGTCTACTCTCGTTAAGAAAAAAGCACAAAATAGTAATAAAAGTAATAAGCCCAAGTTTTAATTTTAAGCCCTATTGAAGCACCTTTCCTGTAAAAAACGCTTTTTAGAATGTCCACTTTTATAAACTTTTGATGCACCCCCATATATACATATATTTTGTTAAGCCAATAGGATATTTTATTTAAAATTCTTATCGAACTGTTTTTTACACAAACTGGTACACACTCAAGAGCGAGAAAGGTAATTTAATGTTAAACATAAGTCATGTTAAAGTATCGAAAGAAACAATGAGCTCAAAGAGCGCAACATTTTCATTGAGACAGTGTACAATACCATTCTGATGTTTTCGAATCTACTATCGTTAAGAAAAAATGAAGTATTAATTTAAGCCCTGTTCAATCACGTTTCGAAGAATCGCCAAATTGAAGACGCAATAAGCGACCACAAGCACCCCGTATCCAGAATTTCACAAACATTCATCAATTTTACATTCATACGTCAATTTTCAAAAAATGCTGCCGCCATTTTGTTTGTTTTGACTTTGGATTTGTGATCGGCGTCCGCACACACCCCCGTATCTAAAATTTCAGTCATACGTCAATTTTCAAAAAATTCTTCCGCCATTTTGTTTTTCTTGACATTTTGATTATGGATTGGTGATCGGCGTCCGCACACACCCCCGTATCTAAAATTTCACATTCATACGTCAATTTTCAAAAAACCCGTCCGCCATTTTGTTTTTTTTTGACATTTTGACTTTGGATTCGTGATCGGCGACCTGAGACACCCCCGTATCTAAAATTTCACATTCATACGTCAATTTTCAAACATTTTGACTTTGGATTTGTAATCGGTGTCCGCACACACCCCCGTATCTAAAATTTCACATTCATACGTCAATTTTCAAAAAATTCTGCCGCTATTTTGTCTTTTTTGACATTTTGACTATGGATTGGTGATCCGCGTCGGCAGACACCCCCGTATCTAAAATTTCACATTCATTTTCAAAAAACTCTTGCGCCATTTTTTTTTTGAAATTTGGTTATGAATTCGTAATCGGCGACCTACGACACCCCCGGTATCTATAATTTAACAATTATACGTCAATTTTCAAAAAATTCGTTCGCCATTTTTTTTCTACATTTTGACTATGGATTCGTTATCGGCGACTGCAAACACCCCCGTATCTAAAATTTCACATTCATACGTCAATTTTCAAAAATCCCGTCCGCCATTTTTTTTTTGACATTTTGACTTTGGATTTGTGATCGGTGACCGCAAACACCCCCGTATCTAAAATTTCACATTCATACGTCAATTTTCAAAAAACCCTTCCGCCATTTTGTTTTTTTTTACATTTGGCTTTGGATTTGTGATCGGCGACCGCAACACCCCCGTATCTAAAATTTCACATTCATACGTCAATTTTCAAAAAACCCGTCCGCCATTTTGTTTTTTTTTTGACATTTTGACTTTGGATTTGTAATCGGCGTCCGCACACACCCCCGTATCTAAAATTTCAAATTCATACGTCAATGTTCAAAAAATTCTGCCGCCATTTTGTTTTTTTTGACATTTTGACTATGGATTGGTGATCGGCGTCGGCAGACACCCCCGTATCTAAAATTTCGCATTCATACGTCAATTTTCAAAAAACTCTTCGGCCATTTTGTCTTTTTTTTGACATTTTGACTTTGGATTTGTGATCGGCGACCGCAACACCCCCGTATCTAAAATTTCACATTCATACGTCAATGTTCAACAAATTCTTCCGCCATTTTGTTCTTTTTTGACATTTTGATTATGGATTGGTGATCGGCGTCCGCACACACCCCCGTATCTAAAATTTCACATTCATACGTCAATTTTCAAAAAACCCGTCCGCCATTTTGTTTTTTTTTGACATTTTGACTTTGAATTCGTGATCGGCGACCTGAGACACCCCCGTATCTAAAATTTCACATTCATACGTCAATTTTCAAACATTTTGACTTTGTTGTGTCCGCACACACCCCCGTATCTAAAATTTCACATTCATACGTCAATTTTCAAAAAATTCTGCCGCTATTTTGTCTTTTTTGACATTTTGACTATGGATTGGTGATCGGCGTCGGCAGACACCCCCGTATCTAAAATTTCACATTCATTTTCAAAAAACTCTTGCGCCATTTTTTTTTGAAATTTGGCTATGATTTCGTAATCGGCGACCTACGACACCCCCGGTATCTATAATTTAACATTTATACGTCAATTTTCAAAAAATTCGTTCGCCATTTTTTTTCTACATTTTGACTATGGATTCGTTATCGGCGACTGCAAACACCCCCGTATCTAAAATTTCACATTCATACGTCAATTTTCAAAAATCCCGTCCGCCATTTTTTTTTTGACATTTTGACTTTGGATTTGTGATCGGTGACCGCAAACACCCCCGTATCTAAAATTTCACATTCATACGTCAATTTTCAAAAAACCCTTCCGCCATTTTTTTTTTTTTTACATTTGGCTTTGGATTTGTGATCGGCGACCGCAACACCCCCGTATCTAAAATTTCACATTCATACGTCAATTTTCAAAAAAACCCGTCCGCCATTTTGTTTTTTTTTTGACATTTTGACTTTGGATTTGTAATCAGCGTCCGCACACACCCCCGTATCTAAAATTTCAAATTCATAGGTCAATGTACAAAAAACCCGTCCGCCATTTTTTTTTTTGACATTTTGACTTTGGATTTGTAATCGGCGTCCGCACACACCCCCGTATCTAAAATTTCAAATTCATACGTCAATTTTCAAAAAATTCTGCCGCCATTTTGTTTTTTTTGACATTTTGACTATGGATTGGTGATCGGCGTCGGCAGACACCCCCGTATCTAAAATTTCGCATTCATACGTCAATTTTCAAAAAACTCTTCGGCCATTTTGTTTTTTTTTTGACATTTTGACTTTGGATTAGTGATCGACAACCTAAGACACCCCCGTATCTAATATTTCACATTCATACGTCAATTTTCAAGAAATCCTTCGGCCAATTTGGTTTTTTTCGACATTTGAATTAGAAACTCCCAAGTGCTCAGTTTTACTTTTAATCAGGAGAGAGAGAAATTGATTTCAGCCAGCTCCGCCCACTGTGCACGTTTGCGTAATAGTTAAAATAAAATTATTTCGTAGTAGGGCACATAAATGCCGAAAGCAATCCTCCTCTTTTTCCCCTTTAAGGAAATACGCGTTCTGGTATTATCGTATTTTAATTCAAATTTAACCCCTGTATAGATAAAAATATTAAATCAAGTGGGAGAACATTATGTATTCTGGAGATGCCGAATATTCGCCGGACCGTAATACATTGATCGGCAGTGCACATGAATTTGATATTGATTTTTCGCCTGTCCGGAATACATTGATATCAGTGCACATTGAATCGGCCCTTTCTCTGACCAAATCCCTCTGCAAACGGACTTGGATTTACTCGTACCTTCGTCTAGGTACCTCTATAGACTGGGAATATGCAAGTAAACGTTTCCGAAATGTCACTTCTTTACGTTTCTGAATCTTAAAAAGTGAAAATGTGAATGCGTATGAGACCGCCTGTCAGTTTGACGTTTGTCGGGATTTTTTATCCATTTCGCTAAACTGTATCCGTCTGCAGATGAACTTTAAAGTGTTCGTACCTGTGTATCTGTACCACTATAAACTGGGAATATGAAAGTAAAGGGTCCTGAAATGTCAGTACTTTATGATTTTGTATCTTGTTGTGCCCTCGAAACCTTTGGAATTTCAGGCCTAAAAGTGAAAGTTTGCATACATTTCGAATCGCCTGTCACTTTGACGTTTGTCGGGAGTTTCAGTATAAAAGGCTCCAGAAGAATTTTTGTTTCCCACGTACTCCTTATGGGGAAAAAAAATTGATGCAGCGTGATTTCCTACACGTGCTAAAATTTTCAAAAATTCTTTTCGCCGCCTTACCACCGTTTCGAAGCGATATAAATACGCCTATACAACGTAGAAATGCACACCCGACCGCGCAAAACTCGCAAAACTCCCCTAAAACGCCCTCTTTAAGAAATCATTCGCCTGTCGTTTTCCCATTTTGACCCCGTTTCCCCTCCTCTACTAAATCCGTGAGAACGGTAAAGGGTCCTGTGCGCTTTTAGTATATATAATAGCTCTAACGTCCGCTTACAGCGGGTCCTCCGCTTACAGCGGGTTCTCCGCTTCCAGCAGGTCCGTCAATCTCTTTTAGTTTGAATCGCTTTCATCGCGTCCGCTTACAGCTTCTTCATAGTTTCCTGTAGAAAGCAATCACTGTCATGACGCCTTTTAGAATGTCCGATTTTATTAACTTTTGACGCACCCCTGTATATACATATATTTCGTGAAGCCAATAGTATATTTTACACACTCAAGAGCGAGAAAGGTAAATTAATGTTAAGCATAAGTCATGTTAAAGTATCCAAAGAAACAATGAGCTCAAAGAGCACAACATTTTCATCGAGACCTCGAGACAACCTTTTCAAAGTCTACTCTCGTTAAGAAAAAAGTACAAAATAATAATAAAAGTAAAAAGCCCAAGTTTTATTTTTAAGCCCTATTGAAGCGCCTTTCCTGTAAAAAAACGCTTTTTAGAATGTCCACTTTTATAAACTTTTGAAGCACCCCAGTATATACATTTATTTTGTTAAGCCAATAGGATATTTTATTTAAAATTCTTCTCGAACTGTTTTTGACATAAACCGGTACACACTCAAGAGCGAGAAAGGTAATTTAATGTTAAAGTATCCAAAGACAGAATGAGATCAAAAAGCGCAACATTTTTATTAAGACAATGTACAATACTATTTTGATGTGAAAGTGTAAAAGCCTGTCAACCTTTTTGAAATCCATTATCGTTAATAAAGGAGCACAAAATAATAATAAAAGTAAAAAGCCCAAGTTTTAAATTGAAACGCCTTTCCTGTAAAAAGCGACCACTGGCATGACGCTTTTTAGAATGTTCACTTTTATACACCTTTATAGCACCCCTGTATATACATATATTTTGTTAAGCCAATAGAACGTTTTATTTAAAATTCTTCTCGTACTGTTTTTAACCCACACCGGTACACACTCAAGAGCGAGAAAGGTAATTTAATGTTAAACATAAGTCATGTTAAGGTATCCAAAGACACAATGAGATAGATTGGTAAAGCTGCACTCGACAATACCTCAAAAAACTTTGTTTTTTCAAAGCCTACTTCCTGAAATTTTTACATACCAAAAACTTTTTTTTTTTAAATGGAACACCCAGTATTTTATTGAGGCATTTTGTTCCTTTTTTATTCTCTTTCATTTTTGTTAGCAATGTCCTATACCTATCTTTTGTAATTTTTGAGATAATCATTATAGGAGCAATTAGCGGTCAATTAAAGAAGTAAGGGCGTTGTTCTATGCACCCAAATATTCGTCCAATAAAGGCTAGAATGCGGCTGACTGCCTGATCAACTGTTAAAGAAAGTCGGTATACATTTATGTCAAACTTATAAAAGCATCGCTATTAGTTATCATCCAAATGAATTATTCTTATGAAGAGTTAATAGATATAATTGACGTTTTGGGCGAATCTGAAAGAAACTCTTTGCTAGTATCCAGACTTTATGGACAGCGATTCCTGGTAGAAGTCAACCGAAGCCAGAAACCTTCGAAAGTAGAAAGAGCCGGTTTGAGTGAACAGAAAGTATTGAATATGAAGGAAAGAGCGGAAAAGGCAATAACTGGTGAGGATAAGACGTTTATGGTACTTGCGAGTGTAATCGAACACACCTATACTTGTAGTACGAAAATTAGTCGTCAGTTAGATGTAAGTCAAATTTGAGAATCCAGAACAATTAAGAGATACGTAATTCACCCGTACCATATTCATACACAGGGTTAGATGAAATTTTTAGAATCGCTTACATTTTTGTCAATTGGCAGCAGATAAATTATGATGGCTTTCTCAATTTTTTGTTGTTTACCAACGATTCTATTAAAGTAAATACGTTCATCGTCACAATTTCCGTTATTATAACACATAAAAACCGCACTTTATCACACCTGTTAACTTTCAAAATCGTTGGTCATTAAAACTGTGGGGAGGAATAGTGGGTAGTTATATAAGTGGACCTTATTTCTTTGATAAAAATGTTAATGGAGGAGAATATCTCATCTCATTATTCAAAACTTTTTGAAGACATCTTCAAATATGTCAGTAAACATAATCTTTACTTTACTTCGATGTTAACCAACAGTGTCAAAAATGAAATACCGAACCTGGACATTGCCGGAATTAAAAGATTGAAATGCGATGCTCTTCATTCTGTAAAATTATTACTTTTGGAATAGTTGGATTTAACATTTACTTTGTTTGACAGTTCACTAAGAAAGTCGGGCCCCATTCCTGCCTTCCATTAGTTGAAGGAATATTTGGATTTGGGTGCATAGAACAACAACGCTCGTAGTTCTTTAATTGACCGCTGATTGCTCCTATAGTGATTATCTCAGAAATTGCAAAAGATAGCTATAGGACACTTTTAACAAAACTGAATTCTCTCTTCCATTGGTTGAACGAATATATTGGTGCATAGAACAATAGCGCTCGTAGTTCTTTAATTGACCGCTATTACTCCTATAGTGATTATCTCAGAAATTACAAAAGATAGGTATATGACTTTTAACAAAACTGAAAGGGAATAAAAATAGGAACAAAATGCCTCAATAAAATACTGTGTGTTCCATTTAAAAAAAGGTTTTGGTATTTGAAAATTTCAGGAAGTAGGCTTTGAAAAAACAATTTTTTTTTGAGGTATTGTCGAGTGCAACTTAACCAAATGATGCAGAATTTCTTGGGTACAAGCACCACCAAAGTTAATGTTTTTACTTTTAAAAACAATGTGAAAATGTTTTTTTTTCCGAACAAATGTTTTGGTCAAATATTTTCAAAAAAAATTAATAACTCAAAAACTATTGGTTCAATTTTGAAAAAGAAAAAACAGTTGAACAGACAATTTAAAGTAGTACAAGAAAATCCAAAAATATATAGGGTGTCATTTAAAAGAAATAAGTTCCATGCATTTCCGGTGAAACCGATAGTGCATTAGAGCTTAAAGTATTTTTACAATATGCGCCACAGGCAACCATGGATCCTCCACTAATTGTTTTTTCTTTTATTTAAAACACAAAAGAGCAATCGAAGAAGCAGCTACTAATGACTCACCCTGTATATAATAATAAAAAAATATGCTTTTAAAAATTTTATTTCTTATTATCTAGTACAAACGCACATGCATATCTTCTCTTTTCTTTGTCTTAAATTCCGCCATAATGGTTTCTATAAGTCGCAACATTTCTTGCTTTATTTGCTAACAAAATGAGTGGATGTACATATTTACTGGTTCTTTGGGATGGAGGCGTATTTCTCTGTTGTGTTATCCAATGTGCTTTTCATCCAGTTTCATGTTTTTTTTAAGCTGCAAGAATGGTGTGTGTATTTTGATTAAAAAAATATATACATATTACCAGCCATTGTGAATTTGCAAGAGAACTTGTGCTACGCTTAGATCCACTTAAAGTGACCAGTGACGACTCTGGGTCTGGTTGAGAGTTTCTATTTGTTGGTGTTTTTGGTAGAAATTCAATTGGACCTTCATTTGAACTACCACAAAAAAATATTGAGTAGGTATGGAAATGTTAAATGAACTATTAGACAAACCTTATTGGGCTCTGAACATTGATCGGGTGTTCTTCATTAAAATCACATGACACTTCATCATCATCAGGTAGGTTGTATTTACATGTTTTTGGTGATACGTTGCCACTATCAAACAATCCGTGTCAAAATGTTTTCATCTAAATGGCTTGTCAATGAAGTTTGGAGGATAGTGCTAAAACTTCTTAGAAATATCACAACTTATTAGATACATAAAACGATATGTAACACTCATGTAAATAATGAAGTATATATTTATATAAAATTATTTTCTTGGTCGACACACTTCATCTAAAAATTTCAGCACTTCGAACAAATGCCACTTGTTTTTGAAGTTAGCCCCAGCTCCACTCCTTTCATGTTTTTCTTGTTCTCTTTCGAGGTGTATATACATTTCACGCATAGATTTGAAATATTTTTGAGCAGCTACACCTAGAAGTAAAAATACAGTAGTTTCTAATCATTGCGACAAATTGATAGTATTATATATGTACCTGAAATATTAAATTGCGTCCCGATTTCTTCCCAAGTCGAAACTTTTTTTTCTGTATCCTTAAACAACTTATTGGACTTCTCGTATAAAAACGAAAATTGAGTTACAGTGTTTATAAATTTCTCATCCATTTTTTGACAACACTTGAACATAACCTGTCAAATTTCTGGGTCATTTTACTTTGTCCAGATCGGTATTAGAGTTTTCAATATATTACATTTTATGTTCATTTCTAGAGATGACGCATCAAATAACCAGTAAATTTGTTGCCAAATTTTAGACTTTGTGAAGTGTAATTATTTTTTAATTTTATTTAATTAGCCTACTATAGTAATTAATTAGTTATTATTTAGTAAACAGAAGGAAAGTGGAAAATTGTGTGAATTAAAATGCAAATACCTCAACCGAAATAAAAGAATTGTGCAAGAAACTTGAACAATGGTCACATTCAGCAGATGGATCGGGAACCGTCCAACTTCAACAGTTGAGTGTTCGCTGTACAGAACCGTTCACCTTTATGTGATCACCTTCCATTTGTGGTACTTTGCACTACTGACATATGTTAGAAATCACGTAATTTTTAAATGGAACACCCTGTATATCAGTTCATTTTTGAATTGTTTATTAAATTTCATGTCAGAAACATGTAAGACGTTAATACTTTAAATGTGACTATTACCGAGCTACTGTCGTTTTTTGATATAATTTTGTTAGTTTTTGCAAAAAAGTCAATTTTTTCAAATGGAACACCCTGTATATTATTTAATTTTTGAATTTCTTATTAAATTTCACATCAAAAACATGTAAGACGTTAATACTTTAAACGTGACTATTACTGAGCTATTGTCTCTTTTTGATATAATTTTTTCAGTTTTGTGGTTTTAATTAATATAGTATAGTACTGACATAATTATATCAAAAAGAGACAATAGCTCAGTAGTAGTCACTTTTAAAGTATTAACGTCTTACATGTTTTTGATGTGAAATTTAATAAGAAATTCAAAAATTAAATAGTATACAGGATGTTTCATTTGAAAAAATTGACTTTTTTACAAAAACTAACAAAATTATATCAAAAAACGACAGTAGCTCAGTAATAGTGGCATTTAAAGTATTAACGTCCAACATGTTTCTGACATGAAATTTAATAAACAATTCAAAAATGAACAGATATCCAGGGTGTTCCATTTAAAAAATTGACTTTTATTCTAAAACGTGTCATGTAATTTTAATCCAGTTTTCTGCACATGCAGTTAGTAACTGTAAAAAAATAAAACGTTCTTCTATTAGGACCTCTTATTGTAAACAATACTGCAAAAAATTTTGTCCATCTAATACGTCGTTTTTCAGAAATATAATTTTATACAAACATTGAATTTTTCAGAAAACTTACTACATGGACGGTAGGACGCGCTTTTATATAATTCACCATTATGAAATGGCGAAGATGTATCCCCTTTACCAACTCTTCTACACATCTTTACTTACTTTATTCAAATATATTTATTCAATAGGTTCCCAAACTTCCATCAATTTTCTATTTAATAGTTGACCGAAGTGGTCTGATCCATAAATTAGTAAGTTCGAAATGAGCGCATTTCATTTGACTGAAACTCTATCGTCTGTTTTGATACACCTCTCGCTTATTTTTTTCTCCACATTGACACTTACTAAACTGCTTGATATTATTTTTCTAAATGACCTAGGTACTTGTCATTTCATGTTCCCACTCTTCATTCACTCGGATGAGAATATTAATGTATTCTCCTATTTTTATAATTGTCAAATTTGACATAAGAATCCCACATGAGCACATAACATAAACTAATCAATTTTGATATATAAATTTAAAAGTAACGCTGACTTGCCTACTTAAAAAATTTTACAAAGTTATTCCCTCCGTTTCAAGCAAGTACTAAATTTTTGCACTTCTTACCAACATTATTGAATTATGATTCTAACAGTATAAGATATTGCACTTTCAAGTGCCGTATTTGGGGCAATTCAACTTGCACCAAATTTGTGGAGGATGTAAAAGGCCAGAAACTTTTACTGAAAGATCATATATCAACTGTTTACTAAAAACAAAACGTTTTAACAGTTTTTTTGTGGAAATTTCTTAAATCAAAGAAGGTTGATTGAGAAAACCTTGTTTCCATAATTTTGACTTACAAAATGTTATGTCCTGGAGGAATCGACGCAAGCTTTGTAATACCAATAATAATTATTATTTTCAAATTTCACTACACGTTAACAAACACACTGTTCATCCAAACCCAGTTCATTCAAGAGTACTTTATACAGTATCTGCAAAACCTTTCAACGTGAACCTGCCAACTTCTGTAGAATTTCTTAAATGTTTTCAATTCCACATGTAATTTTTAAATACAGTTTAATACGTTAATGACATATCTTGAGTGTGTCCAAAATAGGGTCAATTAAAATGTGTTAAGAGGTCCTGTTAAATACAATTACAAACAGGAAAAGCGCAAACTCAAGCATAAATAGACCTTTATATATTTTTTGATTACGTATTCGAAAGAATGGTCGCATGGTCGGCAGTGAACTGTTAGGCAACTGTTGTGTCTGCTGAATGCGACCAATTGTTAAACTTAACCTGTACTTAATATGATACACCATATTATAGTGAAACGGTGAATTTTGAAAAAAAACTATATGTAATAATAATAATCTAAGCCTACCAATATTTAATTTATACAACGTAGGTGTTGTATATCTAGACTGAGATATGTCTTAAGAATTAATATTTTAAGCTGGTTGTGGTGGAAGCATCTCCTGGCTGAATGTTTAATACTTAATCATTGGCTTTTTGCAGACTTAGTTTGAAATATAAATATTGTCAAGCTGTATTCTTCAGACTTAAAAATAATTTTCACTCTTCCCAATAAAAAAATTAATGCAATAACTTTTAACGGTTAAAGCTTTCGACACAATAATCTAAATGCGAACATAACAGACAGCACATGCTTTGCATGTGTCATTTATTATTAAAGCTCTCAAGCTTTCTGTAATAAAATTAGAAGTTTACAGTTCATTATTTAAGTCTTTCGGGAACATCATTTCCCTTTTTACTAATACTTAGCAGCATTGTATGATGCTAGAATAAATCTGGAAAGGTGTGTATCCATGAAAAAAGTAACGAAGAGGAATGTTGACTGACATGGAAAGATTTGTGCCAAAATTCTACTAATATGACAAAAAAGCAGTCTATAATTAATATCTTTTTTTGCGATTCTTATTTCTTCTGATTAAATAGCCAGGTACACAAGAAGAGTTTAAGAAGTTAAGCTCCAATCATATGTAATTTGTGAATAATTCCCATTTAACAATATAATAGCATAAATTACTCAAGCCTCGCTATGTCAATGATTTAATGTTTTTGAGGACTACAATATATACTTAAAAAAAACTATTTACCCTTAAAAAGTACTAATTTGCAAATTATAAATGAAAAGATACATATTTATTAGATCTAAATGTATATAATTCAGATTTTTCCAGAGCAACGGCTTTACTAATTATACTGACGATATATTTTTATTAGTACTTATATGTATATGTAAAAACAATAATTGTTACCTTCAAGAATATCAACTGGCTTAAATTAAGTTAGTACATGAAGAATAGGCTACACTTAAACACCATCTCATCAATAACTTGATATAAATGTGAATGATATTTTAATCGAGGATTCTATTTGAACTGTAGATCTAATTTTCCTTTCTTCCGTCCGTTCTTAAAGTACCAGTAGACAAATGTTCTTTCAGCAATTTAAAGATTCTCACATGTCTGAAGTAACATTTACCAAGTAGACACATTGAAATTTAGCAAAATCTAAATTCTATATTTTTATTCACCGTTCTTAAAATTCCACAGTATCACAAACCCATCCCTACAATACTATTATTCTTACTTTATTGCTTTATCTGTAAAGTGCATTTGCAATACCTCATTTGAATGAAATTCCGGATTTTGTTTTGACCGATTTCTATCCGATCCTCATAAAATATGTATTACATCTCTTATGTATTGATATCTAATATGATTTCTACAGCATGAATGTAGAATCTTCTTTGGAACAAATCTTGAAACATTATTGTTTGTTTAAGAACCTACAACAGTTTTAAATTCGTTACCACAATAAAACCTGCTTCAATGCATATAAGATGTTATATTACCGTTCGTCTTAAATACATGTTTGATATTTTCCCATCCAATTCTTAGTTTTCTATGTACCTTCATCATAATATACATAATAGAATTTACGTTATTAACTTGCAGATAGAAATACATACAATTATTATACCTTGTTTCTGTAACTGCTCCGTTCTCTACAATATTTATCGTTCATTTTTGATTTTCAGCATGATCGGTTACCAGTCTGCAAAGAGAGTCTGTTTTTTGCTAGACCAATTAGACATTTTAATCTAATTGTTTGTGTGCAATTCGAAACGTCTTGACTAAAATGAGACGTCCTATAACCTAGAATCACCCTAGAATACATCACAAGTACATCCACACAAACATATATGACCAATCAGCTGATACTTGTAGTAGGTAATATGAGAAAAAAGTTTTGATATAACGGAAAGAAATTTGTCATCTAAGATGGTAAATTGTGTTTTAAAAATATTCCTGAAAGATTAAATACCTATAGACATTAAGTGATGATACGAACTGTTTGAAGATGCTTTTGTATTTATCGCAGAGTAAGAAAAAGGTGATTTTGGCTCCGCCCACTCTGCGGTGCGTAATCATTCAAATAATTATCTTGTCGGGGCACGTAAATGTTAAAAGCAATCCTTTTCCCCCCGAGGAAAGGGCGTAAGCGTATCGGAATTATTGCATTTTAATAATAATCAAATTTATAATCATCAAGAGACATTGCACGTGAACGTACGTGTACATAATGACATTGTCATTGCAGACGACTTATTGTTTACATGTATTTGTGACATATTGCGACCATTTTTCTACCTTGTCCGTCTGCATGAGGAATTTAAATCACTCGTCCTATCGATATCGAACGTCGATGAAGTCGGAATAGGAATGCAAATTGCCGAGAAATGCGTGTTCTTTGCATTTCTGAATCTTGTCGTGTCCTTGAAACCTTCAAAAATCGGAATTTCACGCTTAAAGTCACACCTGCCAAATTTCTCGGTGTACCTGTCAGATTAGCGAAAAGTCACTTTTTCGTGTTCACCAATATATCTCAATAACGTCAGCCATTTTTATGTTACAAAATATTTGCACGCTCCTCTTTGACGCCGGATATCTCAGCACGGGAACAAAAAAAAAGGAAAATCTCTCCGTCGACCCGAAATTTAAAGATGCCCCTATGCCTAGGCAAAGGGACAACTTTTAATTTCGCGAATCCAGGGACGAGTACTGCGCCCCGTGCGTCCAATTTTCGTCCATTTTGAGCCGTCCGCTCGGTTACCATGGTGATTCGGTTAAGCCGTCTTTTCTCAAGAAATTAACACGAAACGGCTGTGCGCTTTTAGTATATATAAAATGTCTTGAATTTTTAGAAAGTATGGTTTTGATCTATAATAACAGAACAATGAATAAATGAGAAAACAATATAGAAATCTATTAGACGGGTGTATTTCAGATATGTATATGTAAGAAAACACAAAATTTGTGTAATCAACTTTTTATTCAATAAGAGAATATTCATTCCGAAACATATGTGTATTTCGCCAAACAAACACCCCGAGCCCCCCACTTGTATGTCTTCCTTACAGTCCCATTACATATAAATATGATGTTTATCAGATATTCTCTAAAAATTATTCCGTTGCAGTCTCGTAAGTGTAGGCCACGCCCTTATAGGAGAAGTATTGAAGAGGGGAAGTTACGGGGGACATTTTCACACTTTTAATTCAGTATATGCTATGCAACCCGTATTACTTAAAATAGCAATATTAAACTCAGTAGTCCGGAGCCTTAATAATAGTCCCTACTTTATTTGAAATGTTTCCCAAGTATGTGATAACTGTGATAAGATTGTAATTAGAAGGTTTGGTTTTTGTTTTTGGGGTAAATTAAGGAGTGTTTTTGACTCTAGTTGTTTTGTTAAAATGCCTTTTATCGTGTCTATCGAATACCCATTATTGACAGCTATCGTGAATATTCTATTCTTTTCTAATTCAAAGTCTTCTTTACTCATGGGAATGTTAATTAATCTGTGAATCATACACCGATAAGCTGATAATTTGTGAATCATAGGATGAAAAGATCTTGCATGAATTGTAGTATCTGTCTGTGTCGGTTTGTGATAAATTGAAAATTCGTGTTTGTTATTATTGTGTGATACAGTTATGTCCAGGAAATTTTTGCTTTTATTTACTTCTCTTTCCATAGTAAATTTTATGTTAGGGTGAATAGTATTAACGTGGCTGTATAACGATTTTAATTGTCTGTCGGTACCATTAAAGCAGCTTAATACGTCGTCGACATACCTGTACCAATAAATGCAATGTCTGAATAACGGGTGTGTGCTAATGATGTTTTCTAATTCATCTATAAATATTTCTGATAATAGCGGACTTAATGGATTTCCCATGGCTAAAGTTTGTAGAATTCGTATTGAAATTGACAATAATTTTGTTCTAAGCACATTTTAAAAGTTTCGTTTTTATAATGGGATTAATTTGTATTCTACTCGAGTTTTACAGTAATTTAGTTTATTATGTCTTTGGGTGATATACTCTGGAACAGATTTGTGATATTAATTTACTGTCGTTAGGTATTTTTAATTTAGAAATTTTGTTAATTAATGCGGAAGAGTTTTTTATAGCAAATTTAGGCTTGAATTTTGTATGTTCCCGTATTAAGGGGATTAGATATTTTGAAAGATTTTAACAAGGAGCTTTTACATAAGAAACGACAAGACGTATAATAGGTCTATTCTCTTTGTGTAATTTAATTAACCCGTATAGTTTTGGGGGGTTGTGGATTCATATTAGATAGTTTGAAACTGTGAGGTTTATTGAATAGGGCTTCTGACTTATTTATTGTTTGTTTTACTTGTTTTTGAAATTTTGTGGTGGGATCTGATTTTAATTTTATAAGAGTTGATATTAAGAAATTCCTCAATTTGGTTACATATTCTGTCTCTGTGATTGCGATTACTGTGTTGCCTTTATCAGCTTTTGTGAAAATAATTCTGTTATCCACTGTTTTTTGTTTGATCGTATTTAGTATTCTACTCTCTTTATTAATATTTTTTAACAGAATTTGGTGACCTTCTATAAGGTCTTTTGCTAGGTATTTATGAATTACGTTGTTTTTGTGTTTACTAATAGCTAGGTCTGATTCTACCGCAAAATTTTCTAGGTCTTTTTTGTTAATATCATCATAAATTTAACAAACAATTTGAAATTTTACATATCAAGAAAAAAGTAAAAAACTTAACTTACTGGAAAGTTTAGAAATGAATAAATTTAGTAAAATAGGTATAATATTAAACGATGAGTTGGACCTAAGTAGCTCCCTCCTACTAAATTTAAAACTGTAATTAAATACGATTATTTCTAACGTAGATGTCTGCAAAAGAAAAATACGGATAGTGTTAAACAATGGAAAAAGAAAGTATTTAAACAATGATGAAAGAGGCAACAAATTCATCTACAAATACAAAGAGGGATGGCGTTAATGGAAGAAGAATGTACCTACCCAAGACAAGAAAATCGCAAATGTGCAAAGACGTAAACAATAAACAATTTGTGTGCGTGTATTTTTGTGCAACTTCTAAATGTCAAAACAATATGGGTACAGGTCAGCCTAGGTCAAACGTGAAGAAAATAAATATGAGCAGGACAATGCCAACATAAACATTAGTGCGTGAATTGTGACGCTGCAGACGAAGAATGTTTTTTTCCGATCACCGAGAACTGATAAAAGGCCGGGAACGACGGAAAAAGGAAGAAGCTGCCGATCTTTTAAATTGTTCGAATGTAAAAATTTTGTTTGATGATTGCAGGCGTACAGGTACACTGCATAAAATCATTTGTAGTAAATGTATTGAGTTATTTTTGATTTTCAATAAGTACTTTATCATATCATAATTAATTTATTGTCATTTAGTTTAATTTAATTTTTTTTTATTATCATTAATATGGTAGATCAATATCAAGAGGAATTTGATGAAATGTATGAACATTATAAGTAAGTTTTCTTGAAATAAATTATGCTAAAGATGCTATGTGAAAATATTCATCTTTAGCAAAGCGTTTAACATTGTTAATATTTTGAATAAAAATATTATTTTTTTTGCTATAAGTAGATTAATTTAACAAATCATGGGAGTATTGTTAATGATGTTAAAAGGGCATTGATGGCACAACGTGGGAATGTTTGCCAGTAATGTTAACTGTGCATTATTAACAAGTTATTAAATAAAATTTTAATAAGGATTTCAAGTATATTTAATTACGTTAAGGTGTAAGCATTTTTGATGGACAAATAGCCAATATGTGGTATGTACAACGTGAGAATATTTGCATATGACGATTGGTGAAAGTCTTATCAGTGTTCTTTTTTTACTTTGCGAGATTTTAGATCTTCAGAGGCATTTCGTGCAAATGAATGTCTTTGTTGAAATGAAATTTCTGCGTCGTAAAGGGAAAAATTTATTTCTTTGAAACTATACAATATTAGAAAATTTGAATGTAGCAAGGAGTAATATTTTATTTTAAGAATCTGTATGATATTTAAAAAGCAATGTGTTTTGCGCATTTATAAAGCAATGTGTTTTTCGTATATGTAAAATATACATTTTTTTGTTGTTTTGTTATTTGAAAATAAAAGGACAATTTCTTTTACAGCCACATGTGGCAAAAGAATTTATTTATCGATGCTATTTAGTATTGAATAAAATACAAATATTTTATGAGATTTAGTTTTTTTTTATTAGTAACCTTATCCATTTAATTTTAAATAAGAAATGTTGTCGGCAAATAGAGGAGAAATCACTGCTAGAACTTACGAAAATAATACAAATGTTAATAGGGATTGAATTTATAAATTTATTGAAGTAGTTTTTTTTTAAATGTCAACGTATTGACATTGTTTTGGTTAATTACTGCTGGTATAAGATTACCATATTTTAATTTGAAAAACAAAGCTATAGCAATATGTTTATTTAATTGTTTTGATACTAATATTCTGTATATAATCATTATCATGATAATATATATTCATATGAATTAACAGATACTTGCATGAAATATAACGATTTCATTAAAATAGGAATATTTATTGAAAAGATTCTTAGTGAATGTAGGCATCTTGTCCTTCAGAGAATTGCATCATTTTGTCACACTTTACGACATGAACTGCAGTAAACAATTTATCATTGTGACTGAATGAAGTTCTTTAACTTTTAAAATCCATTTAACAGTCTATGGATGAAGATTCTTGTGTATTACACAAACATGATCATACATTTATAAAATGGTGTCCATTTAGATAGACACGACTCTGGCGGTAGAACAAACAAAGATAGATGTCTGCAAGTCGCTGATTTAATAACATGCATGCGTTATGTAACAATAAAAACTATCGGAAAACAAATATTAGAAGCAAAAGTGCATAATTCTCATTCTTACGTATGTTTTCGTTTCATATGTCTTGCTAAATTATTTTTGTTGTTTGTTTCATATTCACAAAAGTCACATTTATGATTAAATTGTTTCAAATGTTTAGTTTTCAAATGTTCTTCTAAATTATATTTCTTGTGTGTTCTAAATTCACAATAATCACATTTATAATCAAATGTCTTCAAATGTTTACTTTTTATATGTACTTCTAAATTAAATTTGTTGTTTGTTCTAAATTCACAATAATCACAGTTATAATCAAATTGCTTCACATGTTTAGTTTTTGTATGTCTTTCTAGAGAACTTTTGTTGTTTGTTCCATATTCACAAAACTCACACTTATAATCAAATGTCTTCAAATGTTTACTTTTTATATGTACTTCTAAATTACATTTGCTGTTTGTTCGATATCCACAAGAGTCACATTTATGATTAAATTGTTTCAAATGTTTAGTTTTCAAATGTACTTCTAAATTATATTTCTTGTTTGTTCGATATCCACAAGAGTCACATTTATGATTAAATTGTTTCAAATGTTTATTCTTGATATGTCTTTTTAAATGACTTTTGTCGTTTGCTCTATATTCACAAGAGTCACATTTGTAATCAAATTCCTTCAAATGTTTATTTGTAATATGTGCTTTTAAAACACGTTTGTCTTTCGCTCGAAACACACACAGCGAACACTTGAATTTTTGCTTTTGATCTTGTGAGCTCGACTGTTCTACTTTCATAAGTGTATTTCTATAATCAGTCGTAGAATGTTCTTGGCCGTCCTTTTTTCCAACATAAGCGTGCGTATTTTCCACGTGGGTCCTAAGGATTTCTTTAGTCTTGAAACGTTTGTTACAAATCCCACATTTATATATTTTATTTTTGTAATGCTGTTTCATGTGCTTCTTAAGCTCTGTCTGGTACTTAGTCCTGTACTTGCACTGCTCACATTTATAAATCTGACGAAGGCATCTCTTGCGTTCGTTGAATCCTGTTGTCGCTTCCTTGACCGGTGATGGCGGTAGAAAGCTCTTCCTGAAAATACATAAATATTTTTATTTCACAGCAAAGATCAATTTAAGGGCGGATTTTAGTTGACCAACGCGCAAGTATGCGTTTGAATGGAATAAGTCCGTACCAAAAGTAAGGAGTTCAATTAATGCTACAGTTATTTATTCTCACAGTACTCTTTCATACCAATATTTTTATCTAAGTAATTAACTTATTATTAATAAAAGTAATATATATTCATTCTTGTAGCCACATGATCGTTACAAAACACGTGAATATAATAGAATTGGTAAATTAACTACTCAACAATACATACAAATCTAAAAATTGATTAATAAACAAAGATAAAGTTGGAATTAAATAAATCAGAACCAACTACTGCCGTAATTGAATAACCAAATATGCTGTATAAAAACTCATAACAACACGTGACAAATAGAGTTACATGAACGTGATCATTTCTATTGCAAAGCACTATAAATTGATGTTGGCGGCTATAAGTTTTTCAACGACGATTTGAATTTAATTGCATTTATAACATGTTTTGCGTGTGTTGGTTCATAAATCATTGGTCTGTAAAATATCTGGCAGTTTTTGTGTAATCCTAGTTTTATCCTTATTTTCTATTGTAAAACGTTCATCCAAGTTTCATTTTATGCCGGTAACAATTGCATACAGACAACCATTAATTTAAATGTGACTATTAAATGTATTTATGCATAGTTACATCAAATTAATATGAATGTAATGACAAAATTGCCTATCGTAAATGGTGCGAAGACTCGCACTCTAGGAGGCTTTCACACGTCTATTTTATGCATATTCATTCATTTATTGGATACAATTATGAAAGAGGTTGGTGAAAAAAAAAACATCCCTTTAGCCTCACACTTCTCATGAATAATCATAACAAAAAACAATCGTACCTGCCATTCCTCTCCCAGCAGAAGGTCATATGGTGTTCGTAATATTCCTTCTGGTCCAAATGGATTTTGCAAAACGAGCACTGCGCGAGTTCTGAAAATGCATGAAAAAACACATCCATTAAATTACATGCAACGATGATATTGATGTAATTTTTGTATAATGCAAAGCTCATGAAATGTGAAAATTAATGAAGCATAAAATGACTTTTATGTAAGAAAAATTTAACAATTCCGAAATTCAAAACGAGCACTGCGCGAGTTCTGAAAATGCATGAAAAAACACATCCATTAAATTACATGCAACGATGATATTGATGTAATTTTTGTATAATGCAAAGCTCATGAAATGTGAAAATTAATGAAGCATAAAATGACTTTTATGTAAGAAAAATTTAACAATTCCGAAATTCTCCATCTCCTGTAATACCGGGATATTCAAAAAGATGAACCCAATTTGACCAATTTGTATTTCATCAGAATAGAGGCAATAAAAAGAAGTGGGCTATGTAAATATATAAAACTAATGATATACCACGGCCATGTCATCTCTAAAATACTGTAACGTTTTCGGGTTCGCAATAAACAACTCGTGCAATTTATTTATTTAAAACAGTCTGCATATTCATACACGTAAAACTAATTACAATATAAAAATATGAAACTAATGTATCACACTTAAACTACTACGATTTAAATTAACACAGGTATTTATTTCTATTACTAATATTTATGTCCGTATATTTATATCACTTCTATTTATATAACACACTAACATTTATGTCTTTATTGCACTATAAAAACTGCACCACTATATTTATTTTGTACTACTTATACAGGGTCGTCCAAAAGTCTGGATTCACGTGGATTTTGAGTAAACTATTCACTTTTTTGGAAAACTGAATTCTGTATCTTGAATGGGAATAAAATTGCAACTCAATAGTATTTTTTATTTCAAAAAAATTGTTTATAATTTTGAGATAAAGTTAATAACAATGTTTTTTTAAATGGAAACCTACCGTGATTTTTATTTCAGAGAGAGTACTTTCGATAAGAATTGCATTGGCATAGAAATTTTGGCTATAAACCTTACGATTATTGTTTAAATTAATATTAAATTTTCGATCCGAACACTCGTTCGCGCTTGTTCGGAAAATACACGAACGTGTCTTCTCTTACCACGTTTCCAACTGTAGGCATGGGTCCACCCCCTAATAAAGCATTCTATTGAAGGCGTTACGTTTATCTTGAATGAAAGCATTTTTTTTTATAAAATGGAGATCTACCGCGATTACGATATTTAAACGTTATGAGAAAGTACAACGTAGTTTAATAAAAATTAGATCCGAAACGTAATTGGCAAACGTAAGGAAAGAAGCGTAAAAATTAGTAAATATCTCAGAATAAAATATTAGATTAATGATTAAAAACGCAACGTCATAGTTTTCGGCGTCCTAATTAGACATCAATCCACGGAACTGCGGATGTGCAGTTTCTCTTTCATTATGTCAATTTAAATAACAGCAGTGTCAAGAAGACGAAAAATAAAAATACCAATTACCACAAAAATCCCTCAATCGATGAAATCAGTTTTTCTTTTAATTAAAAAACGCCATAAGAATGGCAAATTGCAAAGCGAGTTATTTTAAACAATGAGTGCCTCAAGTTCTATAAAATGATTTTTTATAATAATATAAAAAAACCATTTTATAAGACCTTAAGGCACACATTTTTAAAAATGATTTGTGACCACTCGTTTTTTAAACTTTTTTTATACTAATTTTTCTTACTTTAGTAATAAGCAAAAATTTTTCTTACTGAATGCGAATTTGATTTTAAAAATATTTTACAGATATTTTTATTTATTAAAAAATGGGGTAATACAGGAAAATAACAAACACAAAATATAAATAAAAATTGTAATTAAAATTTCGTGTAAAAAAAAATACTCCTAATATAAAATTAAAACAAACAAAACAATGAAATTAAACTAGATATTACCAAAATCATATTAAATGTTCAAAATGTTCGCCATTAACTTCCTGGCAGAATCCAACTCGATGAACTACACCTTGGACAGCATTATTCAACATTTCCTGAGGTATATTCGCCATGGTCTCTTCAATTCTCTCTCTCAGATCCTCTAGATTTCTTGGTCTACTTTTATAGACCAAACCTTTTACGTATCCCCATAAAAAGAAATCTAATGGGGTGAGATCTGGAGATCGTGGTGGCCATTCCACGGCTCCCCTCCTTCCAATCCACCTTTCGGGAAAGATTTCATTTAGGTAATTTCTTACAGCAATACCAAAATGAGGCGGTGCACCATCTTGCTGGAACCAAACTTGATTCGGAATTGCATTTCGAAATATTCTTCGAATCGCTGGAATTATCTGGTTCCTTAGCAAATCCAAATACAATACAGCAGTTAAGTTGCCCTGGATGAAGAAAGGACCAATAATTGTCCCATTAACAATACCTGCCCATACATTAAGTTTCTCGGGATGTTGGGTATGGTGCTCCTGCATCCAGTGGGGGTTCTCCAGCGCCCAATATCGACAATTGTGACGATTGACTATTCCATTTAGGCAGAATGTTGCTTCGTCCGAAAATATGATGTTATTTGTAAAATTCAAATTTTGTTCTTGCTGGAAGAATAACCATTCACAGAATTGGAGGCGACGATCGTAATCTTCTGCGGTCAGCTCTTGCTGAAGTTGCAGTTTATATGGTTTGGCACTTTGGTTTTTCAATATCCTCTTGACAGAAGTGGCACTTACATCATAATCTAGTGCCAACTGCTCGGTTGAAATGATTGGCTCCTCAATAATCCTTTCCATTACAAGCTGTGCGACATGGTCGTTCGTTGCTGTCTTGGTTCTGCCAGATCTTGGGAGACTCTTGACGGTTCCGTTTTCAAAAAATCTTCTGTATGTTTTTGCAACAGTCGATTTTGAAATTGGGTTTCGCTCGGGGTGAAGTTGATTGAAGAGATCACAAGCTTCTTGATGTGATCGCTTTTTGTCGCCGTATCCCACCATAATTAGAATTTCTATCCGTTCTCTCTCTACCAGTTCCATATTTACGCAAATTGTTCAAAATCACAGATCACAAAAATAATAGATAAAGTCAATACCAAAACAACACAATTAACAACAAACAAAACGTTCAAGAAAACAGAAAATAAAAATTCAAATTCGCTCCGTAAACGTACACTAGTAATACCAAAAACAGAATGAGATAAGATTTGGACCTTCCAAGTGTCTAAAAACGGAAAAAGACCATAAAATTATTTTTTATTAAACTACGTTGTACTTTCTCATAACGTTTAAATATCGTAATCGCGGTAGATCCCCATTTTATAAAAAAAAATGCTTTCATTCAAGATAAACGTAACGCCTTCAATAGAATGCTTTATTAGGGGGTGGACCCATGCCTACAGTTGGAAACGTGGTAAGAGAAGACACGTTCGTGTATTTTCCGAACAAGCGCGAACGAGTGTTCGGATCGAAAATTTAATATTAATTTAAACAATAATCGTAAGGTTTATAGCCAAAATTTCTATGCCAATGCAATTCTTATCGAAAGTACTCTCTCTGAAATAAAAATCACGGTAGGTTTCCATTTAAAAAAACATTGTTATTAACTTTATCTCAAAATTATAAACAATTTTTTTGAAATAAAAAATACTATTGAGTTGCAATTTTATTCCCATTCAAGATACAGAATTCAGTTTTCCAAAAAAGTGAATAGTTTACTCAAAATCCACGTGAATCCAGACTTTTGGACGACCTTTATTTATGTTTACTCTTCGACTACCACTCAAGGAACTATTTATTTATTTCTTATATTTATTTTTACTTTGGTCTGTTCCGCGCGATGGCTACGTAAGGAACTTCTTATTTCGGAATTGCTCATCCATCGGTGACCCAGCCGCCTTATATACACATACGAAACATCTGGAAGCATTCGCGTAAACTCCATCTCCCTCTCGATGTTTGTAGAACATTCGACAGACATTCTGTCTCTTCGCAGCGTATATGTGAGATTTATTGCCTCACGACTTGTTTACATCTCGTTTTTTGTCGTCGCCAGGTCTGCCTCTTTTTTTGTGTGTGGCAACTTCGTTACAATACGCTACTCTTAATGATGGTATGGCGAAAATGTGCAAAAACATTAATGAAACCTATGCACGTGATTCAAAACAAGGCCCTGAAGGTAATCCTGGATTGAAGTGGTTTACTCATACTGAGAATATATACAGAGGTACGGAACTACTCAGTATAAAACAAACAGCTAGACTGGGCGAATATGTAACAGCTTACAAGGTAGCACATAACATTCTGAAGAACAACGTCACTCTGCAGAGGTTAAGTGATACGCATAACTATGATGACTATTATATCGCTGGAGTGGATAGAATCATGGGGAAAATGAGTTTTCAGTGTGGAACCATAGAGATATTTAATAAACTTCTGTCGGAAATAAAGAATTGCTTGATTTTTAGAGTATTCAAAATCAAAGTACAAAGATAAACTCAGGCGACATCTTTTTGATCAAACATAACATGCATGTATGCTCGCATTCAACGCACAAATACGAAATATTACTGGGTATTTCCGAAATCGGCAGCTAAATTTCGGTGAAGATAGGACGTAAAAATTTGGGTTTATTTGGCAGAGGTTGTTTTATAAAAAAGGTGGCCGCTTCAGACATTTATGGTACATACTGTAACGAAAACAAGTCGACAAAAAGAAAAATAAACATCGACGACGTTAAAAACGCAATGTAAACAAGTAGTAAATAATGCACGCTGTACGACGTAGCTAAGCAAAAAGTCTGGATCTTTTCTGGTATTTACCACGAGCGTCGAGAAGGAGAGAATTTTCTGGTGTGTTTCTAGGCTTTTTTTGTGTGCCGATATAAAAGCCGTTGGGATGCCGGAATGATTCATTCATTCATTGAATAGTTTTCGTACGGTTAAATAAATATAAATATAGTGGTGCAGTGTTATATAAATATTAGAAACATAAATAGTAGTGATAGATATAAATACTTGTGTTAATTTATCTGTAGTAGTTTTAAGTGCCACACAATCGACATCAAAACGACTTTCTCCGATCTTCCCACTTCTCCCGACCAGATTTTACATTCAATGTTAGCTGCGAATACGATGCGATCTAATCTGCAATGCCGTCTTATTACTAGAACGGGAAACATCAAATGGCCGCCGCGATCTCCTGATCTAGTAATTTATTATTATTTTCAGAATCCTTTTTTATTTACCTTATTTTCAATTTTATTAGAATTACGCTTTTGTTTGTGTCATGCAGCGTGAACGCAGCTTAATAATTCTCTGCATTTACTAAAAGGAAAAAGAAAAACAAATCCTTTGCTACCCTCTTGTAATTAAATTAAATTGGCCGAGGCCTTAAACAAATCGGTACCCAGAAAATTCCAAGAAGGTAGTGAATTAAGCACCACCACGGTAATTAACCTTCTATTTAAATTTTTTTTAAAAGGACGCTTGTCTAGTAATTAATCTCCAACTTATAACACTCAGTCTTACCTCTTACTTCCCCAAGGGTCGATGTTAAATATGGGAGTCAGCACTGCCTCCAGCTACAGTCAGAGAAGGGCGAGTTCGAACACCGTACTAAGTCGAAGGTTATGATGTCAGGGCGCCTATCCGTAATAATGTGCTGAGCCCAACAGATATTCAGACCCCGGACCAGATCCAATATAAAACCCCCAGGTGATAAGTAAATAAGACCAGTACACACTCATTCAACTTAACAAACAGTTTATTAAAATTTAATCTCAGATTTCAACAGCGTATTTCCAGTACCGTACAAAACCGGCTATATATAAAATCTCTAACTTCCAAGAGATATTTAAATCAAAGGCAAAAAAAACATTGAAAGTGAAACACAAGCGCAACTCGGTTGCAAAATTATCAGTGACGTGATATTACAAATTTAGAAGTTCAATAAAAAAAAGAAAAGGTGAACACAAGAACAACTTAAAACTAACATTGATTCACCATCAATATTCTTACAAGTACACAGTTATAAGGCAATTTGCCAAAAGTCCCTCCAAAGTCGAACAGTTTGATCGTATAATGCAACACGTCAACCAAAATGAAACACTCTGTATACCAGAGGCATCCGACAATCTATTCGACGTTAGAAAACAGACTCTAAGTTGTAAAATATCTAATTGTATAAAAGAAATAGCGCTAGTTAACTATGCTTTACAGGTAGAATATGCAATTAAATAAAATTCATTAGTTTCTTACGGAATTATACCAAAATTAAATTACAATCATTGATTAAATGCATCAAATATTATCTACGAATTTACACAAGACCGATGTGAGGCCACACTGCCCACACACATCCAAAATTTAATTCACTTCTAAATCCAAAAATAAAAATGGCTACGTAACGTCTCCAAAAATGTCAAAGTAACCTCCAAAATGGGGTCGCTATTGTTAATAACTACGTTAAATTAATTAATTCAAAAAAACATACAGGCTCACAGGCCATAAGAAGTTAAATTAGGAATTTACGATTACTTATTTGATAAATTAGGCCGGAAAATTGAAATTGACTGTTCAAATTGTACGATATTGACACAAATTTGGTCAAACTGTTTAGTCAATTAAATTCTACCCTCTGGAGAATAACAGAGAAAATTCACACAGTCACAATACCTTTAAACATCACATCCACAGCTTCCAAACACGACAAATCCTACGGATCCACACGTTACCAGGAATATGCCCTCCTATCTTCGGCTTACGACACCTCAAGTGATAGCGTTCGAAGGCTACAGTGTACCAATAAACTGCACCTTAAATGTGCCCTTACCGCAAGATCCAACAACAAGTCCTGGGCACCGTAAAATTACTAGCACGTGTTTCTCTCGTATTAACTTCAACCAACAATGCTCAAATGAGGTTTATATCAGGCCTAACACCAGCAGCTAAATTTAAATATAGAAACGACACAAATTAGGATCGATTAGACACGTGGAAAATATACTTACAGCAGCTTAAACAATTCCCAAGCCAGAAGAAAAAAATATCCTCGCAAGACCCAAATAAACGTCAAAAATTTACCAATAATCCTTAAGAATCACCATAAAATCCGCTTTTGTTAAGCGATTATAAACGATACAACTCAACTTTCCATATTCTCAAGGCAGCTAAGGGAAAAGGTTCTGCTCTCGTGTCTAACCTTTCGCAACGATCGTTAGAAATCAAAAGAGGAAGATCTTAACATCTCAAAACCGACCATACAAACCAAAAACGTCAAACGCGCTAAGAGAACAAATGAACCAACTAATACTTAAAACGTACGACAGAAATACAGGTTCAAATAACCATAGAAAAATGGAAAATAATTACTACTAATTTGTTGCATAACTCTGGGCCCAAAGAAGTTCAAAAAAAAAGAAGTTAGTCAAAATTAAAAGTAACAAATTAATTAAATTAACAACAGACGCCATCTACCCGGCAATACCAGATTTACGTTACACCCACCTATGCAGGGCAGAACGCGTGTAATAGAAATCTTAGGCACTCCTACGCCAGATGGCAGTAATAGTAGGAAGATGACACAAATTAAATCAAAAACTAATTACGTATTCCGTCACTAAAATAAACCATTAAAAGGGTAAAATACAACCAAAAAAAAAACGTAACACCTTGTAACTCGTAAATACGTAAATATTTCTGAACGCATTACAAACATCCAACCCGATGGTCGAAGAGTTACTGCTAACCACGGAGCATGCATCGGTCGCGCTGCATTGGAAAGGAAAGAAGGGGTATACTATGTTGCCACATACTGTATGGATTAATCGCCTATGGCTAATGAAAATTGACACGTGCTGTATATATATTTATCAAGAGTACAAAAGGATTTAAAACTGGATTTGCAATATTGTTTGTATATATGAAATTTTAAAGTTCGGACCGGAAGTAGCGAGGAGTACTTTTTTGATAATATCTTGCAAAGTATGCACTCTATAGAGATTTATTAAGAGAATAGAAGTACTTAGAATAGGATTTTGAATAATTTTTGTAAAAAAAAAATCTTAAAATTCTATAATTTGAAACGCTTATACGTATAAGAAAGTCGTGTGGTGGCCACACCTCATTTTTAATTTGAGATTCGATTTTCAAAATATGTGATTAGTTTAGGCAAATTTCCAAAGTGTTCCTGAAGGAATAACAACTGATGTTTTAAATTTGGGATTTGTGTTAGTTCCTTGCACTCAGAAATACTTCGAGCATCGTCATTTAAACATGTAACGAAATTTTGTAAACTATCGAAATTCTCTGCATAAAAACTATTTCTGTGGATGTTTTAGCAAAGCTAAGTGACGATATTTTACAGACTAAATTTCGGAATCACTGACAATTAATTTTCATATCAGAAAAAGTAAGATAAACATCTTCTATTCTATATCTAAATTAATGATAACTAAAAATGTAGGCGTATGTTATTGAAACATACGCGTACATATTATATACCGTAGTCGTCAAATTTTAATTTCGGTTTACACTTCTATCCCATGCAGAAGATGACCTTGTAATATGCAGCGATGCCTGCTTTCCAACAGTGGTGGGAGAATCAATGTAGTCGGGGATTTTCACATTTCATAACAAACGTTTGCCGGGTGTACAACGCTTATTTCTCTACGTGTGTATTAATAGTCGATCTCAGCATGTACGTTTATACAACTGAAGAAAAGAGTTACATTTACTTTCTTTTACTAAATTAAGAATGAATATTTAATTTTATTAATACGCGGAGAATATAGGTTTTGTTGTACATCCTCATAAAAGTAATACCATATGAAATATTTTTCTGTAAATACTCGTAGCAAATTTTATACGTATTTCTAAGATGCGTTCCACCCCCCCCCCCCATGTACAAAGCCTACTGCCAGCTACATAGTACTGATTGAATCTTATACTACACCTATGGTACCCGACTTCGACTTACAATTAGAACCATTTATTCGCATACTTGACAGCCTCGCATATGTTTATCTTTATTTTATTTCGTCGCGCTCTTTTCCTCTTGCTACTTTCGTATCAGAAATTAAAATATGTCGACTACGGTATATATATATTATATTGCGAAATATAAGGTAAATATAATAAATTTTAAAAACTGGTCACCCTTGTACCTGCGCCGATGAAGAAAGGATTTTATTCATAAAATTCCTTATTTTATGGCAGTTTTTTCTCTGAATCTCGGACTCTTGTCGAACGTAAACAGATGTTGCACTTCGCCCTATGAATTAGTGCTATTCAGATATAATGTAAACAACACACAGTTGTTTACATTATTTCTTTGCTCCGTTGTAACTTCGTCGTAGTTTAACTCGGTCATGTTCGCGGCCTAGTGATTAGGTAAATTGTAATAGTATCACAGATCGCAGGTGTGTGAGAATTACTACGTGTTATTTTATAGAGACAATACAATTTTAATACGTTTTGGTAGAAAAGATTTGAACATGCACAATTTCTTATGTCAAATACTACGGCGATACCTATTTTACAGACATTGATCCTTGAATGATTTTATGCGCCTGTGCGCATAGCACTTTGGTGTGATCACGTGAACCCAACGTGATCACTGAATCTGTTCAGCGATTGGAGTATAGATATCATCGAGTTTGGTATATTTATACACTGAAATAGTTCGCACTATCACACAAGAGATGCCGTTATTACAGGGGAATCCCAGTTGTTGTTTGCGATCTTGTTAGGCATAAACACATATATAACTACTTCTCCCAACACATTTTTACTTTCTTATATGTAGTATAAAGAAGTATTGTGATGACGAAAATTTTCGACCTCGAGATTTTTGCAGATGTCCACGTTTTGAAGTCCTCTAATACCAAAAAAGTGGTTCTTAAAAATGTCTTTCTCTCTGCGTGTGACCACGACAGCGGTCAAAAGGGTGTAACTGTCAATTCCAAGTTTTGTATTTAGAAGAGTAATCTCCCTCTTCTGATTAAGTTTAAATAAATTTATAAAGAATTCAAATGTACTCAAAACTAAATTTGAGAAAAAATTTATTAAAACAGTTTTTCGAAATTCTTACCGGAAGTAAGTCTTTACTCTTATCAAAAATCCATTTTTTGACAGGTACACTAAGAGTATTGTAACGAAATGTGTTTACATTAAATAAAAGAATCAGATCTCTCGGCGCGATAAAAACGAAATTGTCACACGCAAAAAAAAGGCAGACCGGGCAACGTATAAAAACGCTCTTATTTACACACCGCCATATATCATCTCAGCGCAACCGGTAAATATCGTAAATGCAGTGAGTCATCTCACAGATGTATGACGTAAGCAAGGAAGGGTCCAGATTACCTCCAGTATATTGCCGAATTTACTGGTACTTTTCGAGAACATTTCATGCAGGTATATAAGGCGACTGGGTCACCGGGATTCATTCATTGCGGCATTCATTACGGGATTCATTGCGGGATCGAGTGCGAAGAAATAAATAGTGGTAGCCAAATAAATAAATATAGTAGTGCCGTCTTATATAAATAGAACTGTTACATAAATAGACTTAAATAATAGTAGTAATAAATAAATACCTGTGATAATTAAATTGTAGTAGTTTGAATGATAAGTTAGTTTTATATTTTTATATTGTTATATAATTTTTAGTATATAAATATACAGACTATTTTAAATAAATAATTACACGAGTTGTTTATTGGAACCCGGAAACGTTACAGTATAAAAGTATTTAAAACATAATTTTCAATACACTTTGTTTTACTCTTATCGAATAGCACTTTTTTGCAAATATCTCGCAAAATATGCATTCTATAGAGATTTATTAGGAGACTAGGATTTTGAGAAATTCTTTAGAAAATAAATTTCAAAATTCGGACCAGAAGTAACACATTTACTCACAGGTTTAATTTTTCAAGATGATGAACTTATTGAAATATTAATTTAGAACTTCTGCATAATTTGAAACGCTCATACGTGCCCACACCTCATTTTTAGCATTATTATAAGTCATACTTATATGACATGCAAGTTTACTTAATATTATGTATTTTTATAGGAATAAATCATGGACTTGTGCCAATTTATTGCATTTATCTCAAAAACTAAAGAGCATCTTGGAACGGATCTTATTCATTTTAATACCAATACATTATACACCTCCAACAATTAAATTACACATGCAAACTACAATTTAGTAGATTAGAAGAAAAATTACAAATGTTTCATTCACATCTTTGAGTTCAGCAATTCCAAGTAGTATAAGTTAACACAAAGCATTACAAACGCAAAAATCGGCATGTTTTGTAAAACAAGAATGGCTGTCAGCGAAATTCAGAAAAAGACAAAAATTAAAAGTAGTGTTTTCGGACTCTCCAATCATGTAGGAATCAACAAACAAAAAATCATTTAATCATAAAAGGGTCAAGCGACCACCTTTGGATCACTTATGGAATGACACATAACCGCTGTTAATACATAATAGTAAAAATTCAAAACTTAGATTATGCGCACATGTAAGAAATCTTAGTCACTGTATAATATTTTATTAAGTAAAATTTCTTTGATTAAATTTGTTCTAACCGGTATACTTTAACTGTAGGGAGAATATATATAGAGATCCCATGCAATGTTATTTTTTGGGCACGCCATTGTGGACGTAGAGGAAAGAACGGCTACGTCCAGAACTAGCGGCAGCACCTGCTCCTGGGATTAAGCTTATGCCTGGTAGATGTCGTAAAGTATGTTCAAAATATTTTTAGTATTAATACATATTATTATTATTATTATTATATAGACAAAATAGTACTCATATTTAATAATAAATTTTATTATTTAGTATCACAAATATACATATATACATTTATACGTAAACGTATATGGATATATGTACGTGTTAATGACACCTAAGTGTATGCTGTGTATCTCAACACGTACATATATGCATATACGTTTACGTATAAATGTATATATGTATATTTGTGATAGTTATTATCCGTTAATGTACGTTACACATTCAAGTATTTCATATCCTATTTATTTATTATTTAGATTTAGAAATAAAATAAATACAATCTGTTATATAAATTCCAACAAAATACGTATATAGCACGGTATATAGCAAAGATAGGAACCTTATTAAAATGCGTATATATAAAAACTTTGAATGAGTGTGTAAAATCAAGGCTGACTCTTCCTGACAAGGATGGAAGTGTTACTTCCGGTCCGAATTTTGAAATTTCATTTATACAAAAATATTCCAAATCCAACTCTAAATACTTTTGTACTCTTCATAAATATATATAGAATGCAAAATTTACGACATATCTGCAAAAAATCGTTATTCGGTAAGAGTAAAAGTGTTACTTCCGGTCCGAATTTTGAAATTTTTTTTATACAAAAGATGTTTAAAAGTACATTCTAAATACTTTTATACTGATAATGTACCTGCCTAGAAAGCATGACTTGCGAGATATTCGCAAAAAACTGATTTTCGATAAGAGTAAAAGACCTACTTCCGGTAGGAATTTCGAAAAACTTTATTAATACAATTTTTCTCAAATTTAATTTTGAGTACATTTGAATTCCTTATAAAATTGTTTAAACTTAGTAATTGACGAAATATTTGCCAAATTCGATTTTTTCACTGAAGTAAACTACTACTTCCGGTCTGCCGATTTTGTTCAAAATCTAATCAGTTCTCAAGAGGAAGATTATATTCGTAAATACAAAATTTGAAATTGATATCTGTAGCGGTTTGACCGCTATCGTGGTCACACACACACACAGACACACAGAGAGACATTTTTTAAAAACCACTTTTTTGGTATCAGGGGACCTCAAAACGTGGACATCTGCAAAAATCTCGAGGTCGAAAATTTTCATCATCACAATACTTCCTTATACTACGTATAAGAAAGTAAAATGATAGGACGGATACAACGGAGCAAAGTTACTGAATAGCATTAATTCATATGGTGAATCTCTCAATTTATGAAAAAAAAATCGAATGTTAAATGCTACATTTTTAAAATTATTTTGTAAGTGTTGCTGCCGATATGCGACGTATTATATACGAGTTATATACAGTAGGTCCAGATTTCGATCCTCACCATTGGTATATTGGTTATTAGAAGACATAGAAGAACGATTAAATAGGGAATGTTTTGCAGAATTCAATGCTCGCAACAAATCTCATTTCAAATTCATTCGGACTTTTGCCAATTTTGAGATATTTTAAAAAAATCAATATTTGCCGATTTGAATTTTCGTCAATTAGTCGATAACGCCTAATGCGATCGCTTTTAAACTCTAACATTGTAGAGACACTTTTTTAAGACAAATTTTTTGGTGTTAACAGTAACCACCGATTTTTATTTGTCAAGTTCTTAGCGCTATCTGTTGTTTTTCTTATGGCGGCATATTGGACTTTTAATTATTTACATAGTCCTTAAAAATAGCTTTTCAATAATGTACAACATACATGCGTAATAAATCTTTATTGAGAGATATGAACATTTGAATAAAATTCACTCTAATACGGAATTAGTTGGTTATGAAATAAATGGTAGTGTAAAACAGACGATAAATAAGCTCTGTCTTTATTGACATGTAAAAGTGCAGTGAAATTGGTGGAAGATTTAGAACTTTGTGTATGTAATTACCGTTAAGCATGGAGATAAATAAGAATTGATATTGGCAAACACAATTTCAAATGAAGTAAAGGTTGGTATGTTGGAAGTTTATTTCAAAGTGAACAGAATCTCTGAAAATGCTTGCACAAGTTACGCTCAGTGTTTTCCGGAAAGACCACAACCACACCGGTCAATTTTTAGCAGTATAATCAGAAATTTAGTGAACTATGGAAGCTTCGAACAAAAAAGATCTATCAAGTTAGCAATGCTGATATACTTCAAAATAATATTTTACAATATGTTATGAACAAGTCAAGTACATCAGTACGTCGAGTGGCTCGAGAAACTGGAATTCCGAAATCTGGTGTTTACAGAACGTTAAGAAAAAACAAATACCACCCATACAAACCAACAATTGTGCAGGGTTTAAGCGATAATGACGTATCAGCAAAGATTACAATTTAGCAGGTGGTATCTACAAAAATGTGAAGATGATACTGATAATATAATAAAAAACAAAAAAGAAGTCAATAAAAGTTCGTATAGTCGGGTCGTTTTCGCAACCGACACGGCAAAAGTACGAACTAAAAAGACTGATTCAATACCACTACAAATTCCAATCAACCGGAACAATTTTAGAACAATAAAATTCAACCAACTAATTAATATTTTAGGATAAATAGCTACGGCTAGTAAAATACTATTACATGAAAGTCAGAATTTAAATATTATAGATAAAATTATTAAATATTACTTTTCTATATCAATATTTTATTTGATACATGGCTATTCTGAGCATTGTTGTCAGATTTTTATTTTCATGGAGCGGATGACACTTGACAAGCGTAGCGTTTGACAAGTAGGTGACTAGTATTCAGTATAGCGTTTTTCGAACAATTACACATGAAACTTGGGCTACCATCACTCATATTGAACAAGAAATAAAGACGTCGTGGGATAGGGAAATAGAAATTGATAAAACAGATATTAATCCAGTAATATTTTGTATTAATGATAGCGGTAGTAGCGATTGTGAAAGTTATTATTAATGTTAATGAATGTCACACTGTGGTCATCTTTACTATTATAGTTTTAAGTCTCCCCTTAATGAAAGCGCGGAAGAACTGGTAATTTGTGATGGTAACCAGATAGCGATGCGAGTTTGAGGTTAAATTGAACGTGAACTGATTGCAAGATTATTTGCAAATAGTAAGATTATGTATAAGAAACTGAGCGAAGAACTTTTATTTCACAAATTTTACTGGCACATAAATATTTTACAGTTTGGATTTTATAACCTACGATTATCTGACATAAAAGAAAAAATGAGGTGTGGCCACCACACGACTTTCTTATACGTATGAGCGTTTCAAACTATACAATTTTAAGAATTTTTATACAAAACTTATTCAAAATCCTATTCTAAGTACTTTCATTCTCTTAATAAATCGCTATAGAATGCATACTTTGCAAGATATTCGAAAAAAAGTGCTACTCGCTAAGAGTAAAAGTGCCACTTACGGTCCGAATTTTGAAATTTCATGTACACAAAAAATATTGCAAATTCAACTCTAAATACTTTTGTACTCTTAATAAATATATATAGAATGCATAATTTACGACATATCTGCAAAAAATCGATATTCGGTAAGAGTAAAAGTGGTACTTCCGGTCCGAATTTTGAAACTTTTTTTATACAAAAGATATTTAAAATTATAATTTAAATACTTTTATACTCGTAATGTACCTGCCTAGGAAGCATGACTTGCGAGATATTCGCAAAAAACTGATTTTCGATAAGAGTAAAAGACCTACTTCCGGTTGGAATTTCGAAACACTTTTTTAAGATAATTTGTCTAAAATTTAATTTTGAGTACATTTCAATTCTTTATAAATTTGTTTAAACTTAGTAATTGACGAAATATTGGCAAAATTCGATTTTTTCACTGAAGTAAACTGCTACTTCCGGTCTACCGATTTTACTGAAAAACTAATCAGATCTCAAGAGGGAGATTGTACACGTAAATACAAAATTTGGAATTGATATCTACAGCGGTTTGACCGCTATCGTGGTCACACACAGACAGACAGACAGACAGACAGACACACACACAGACATTTTTTAAAAACCACTTTTTCGGTATCAGAGGACTTCAAAACATGGACATCTGCAAAAATCTCGAGGTCGAAAATTTTCATCATCACAATACTTCCTTATACTACGTATAAGAAAGTAAAAAGCTAAATATTGTCAGAACGTGTTTTCCAATTTACTTATAAGAAGCATTAGAAACGGTGACTATTATTATTCTGAAGGAAATCTGTTCTTAAACAACGTCATTAAAAACTAATCAGCACACTTTCCTGTTTAGAAATAAGTCAAATATATTGATCTAAACCAAATTATATAAGAGAAGGTAAGTTTTATTCAACAGAAAAGTTTGGTTTTACTTGTAATTGCTTTATGTTATTTAGAATAATCACGTAACTGATAAAACGAATGTAGCTTATAAAGGATTGGAAACGGATTAAATTCAGTATCTATATCAAAAGTCAAAGACAGATTTTTGGAACCTGCTAACATATTTGTTCATAATGCTTCGGCAGAAGATTACGATAGTTAAAGTAATTTGTACTTATATTGATCAGTTGAAGAAAGAACTCTGTCTAATCGAGGAAGTAGATGACTCTAACTAAAATAATAATTGTTTGAAGTTCACATATGTAATACTGTTTAGAAATTTTTCAAATTGAAGAAGGTATAACCATGTTGAATGTAAGAGGAATGGTGGATGATTGATTTCAGAATAAAATAATGATCGAGTTTAAATGTGACAACAAGATAAGCATTTACATAGGGGGATGCAGTTAAAACATATTTCTGTTATATTATTTTTATAGTTTTTCTAAAATAACCTTTGTATATTTTCTGTAGGACTTTAATTTTGTAATTATTTATTGCTATTAATGGAATTAAGATTATATAATTTCAATAATATGTGAGAGTATTGTAATAATATTAATGTAGTACATTATAAATTGGGATAGTAAAAATACTTGTTCATTATTATATTATAATTTAAACTTGCTTGGTAAGTTAAATTCTGATCAGTAGCAAAGATTCAGCTTACGAATACTCAACATTTGAAATACTTTAAAATAAGTTTGAATTGTTTAATTCTGCATTAAATATAATCTTTAACAACAACAAATTTATATTAATTTAAAGCTTAAGTAAACAATAATGATGTGTTTAGCTTAATCAAAAATGTTTGATTAGCATGCAAAAATTATGTTGTAATCAATGATATACCTACGAGAAATGTTTCAAACAAGTTGCTCTTAGTACACCAGTGATAATGGTAATAATCATAGTGTACAGTAAGAATCTGGTAAACAAATGTTTTTATAATCAGTGTAATACTTTTCTGACCTCGCTGTTGCATGTAAAAATACTTTAATTTTGATGCATTTAATGGAAAAGCAATATAGCACTATTAGTAAGGATACTGCTGTACAATTGTCTTTGCTACTAAATATTGAACAAGTATTTAGACCGGGATATAATTTAATATCCCCGTAGTAATACGTTGGGCTAGTTAAATGAACTTATGTTTAAGATCTTAAATAAAAGCACTTTGCTGTCTGGAGTTCGTAGTAGAACTTACAGTTATATGACTATTTAATTTCATGTTTTTTAAGGTAGTGTTAATTATTAATCTTTGATTTAACACCGTGTGACTAAGGAATTATAACTGATAAAGAGATACAAGTGTTAACATTTGCTACGCCCGTGCCTGTGAACGGAACAACTAGCCCTAGAACCGAATAGGCCAGAAGCGCGGTCAAATATGGCGCATACGCATACTATAATTCCATCCGGCGGTAATTTTGATATGTCGAAATAAACTGAATCAACTTTAGCATTAATCCACAAATAAAACTTAAAATTACGTTTCGGAAACTGTGTGACCACCTTCAGACACCTTACCTGTTTGCTTCCCAAGTGCGATGAAAATCAAAGACAGAGATTATGCCGCTAGCTCATTCGTGTGTGGGCATAGGTTCTGTCGAGACAGAGGTGGATGGAGTACCCGGCGCCATCTCTTTGGAAATTAATCTCTATCCCAAAGTGAATTGACCCAAGAGAATGATCAATTAAAAGCACTTAGGTAACAAAATGAGAAACAAACATCCACAGGACAACATAACAGGTTTATTTAAATTTAAAACACCCAAAATGTTTCAAGACCAAATAATCAGAACAAAACAACAGACTATCGCTAACTAATATCCTGAGTCAATCGTTGTTAGTAGCTCGTTATAAATTGAGTTCAATAATATATTTAAAAGGAAACAAAAAGAAACATTGAAATATGAATTACATAAGCGCAACCCAGTTGCAAGTATTTAAATTTCTGAAGGAATGAATAAGTCTTAAATGGCCACCCAAGGTGATCCACAACTTCAAATTTCCAATGACATATAATTACAAAATTAAAGAAATTCAAAATGGAAAACACATGAGACAACCTTAAAGCTAAATTAATTACCTGACAAAATTCTTACAAAAGCATATAATTATAAGGCAACTTGCCGAAAGTCTTTCCAAAGTCGAACAGTTTGACCGTAAATTGCAACACAACAACACTCCAAATGAAGCACTCTGTAAAACAGAGGCAACCGACAATCTGTTCGACAGAAGAGTGCAGACTCTAGGTTATCAGGTATCTAATACTAAAAATATTAGCGCTAGTTAACTGTGCTTTACATAAGAGTACGTGATCAACATTAAATTCAATAATTCCTTACAAGATTCCACAATAATAAATTTGAAAGGTGACTAATTATAATAAATAACAAGCGATAGATTTACACCATACAGATGTGAGGCTGCAACGCCAATACACATCCAAAATTTGTTCACAATTCTAAATCCAAAAAAAAAAGGCTACGTAACGTCTCCAAAATTGACAAAGTAACCCCCAACTGGAGTCACTGTTATTAATAAAACTACGCTAATTGAATAAATTCAAATTATAAGGCACTCAGGCCACTATGCAGTTAATTAATGAAATTACGATGACTTGAACGATTAGTTAAGCCGAGAAAATTACAATTAACAGTTCGATAGTACTCGGAATTGACTTGATGTTACCAAAACTGATTGGCAAATAACAGATAATCAAACACAGACACAGTACCTTTGAAATTCCACATCCACAGCTACAATACACGATACCTTCTACAAATCACACTCGTTACAAAGGGAAACTGCTCCACATAACCTCGGTTAACGACATCTTCGGGAAAACAGTGTAGGAAGGCTACAGCATTACATCTATCTGCACCTTAAATTATGTCTTCACCGCAGGGTACACAATCTATCCCCTTGGAATTATAAAATATATCAGGCACGTGGTTCTTAAACTTTACCCGACGAAAAGTGCTCTAATGAGATTTTTGCCATGCACTAGCAGCTATAATTGAATATAGAAACAGCACAATTAAGATCGGTCAGACACGTGAAAATACTTACAGCAGTTAAACAATTCTTAAGCCACGACAAAAACAATATCCTCGGCAAGATTACAACCATAACGCCATATCCACATTAACACTTGAGAAATACCATAACATCCGCCTTTTGCTAGCGATTACATACGATAAAATTCAAACATTCTACTAATTCCTCAAATAGTGAAGAAAATGCATCTGCTCTTGTGATGTTTTAAGTGCTTCATCTAAGACAGTCGAAGATCAAAAGAGAAAGTCAATCACCGATCTCAAAGCGTAACTACGAACATGTGAACTAATAACAGAACGACCTAACCTGATATTTTAACATACGACATAAATGTAGATTCAAATGACAATACAAAAGTGGAAAACAATTATCATTAAATTGTCACATAACTCTGACCCAAAAGAAACTCCCAAAACTAATTAGAAACTAATTAAAACTGCCGAAACCACTAAATAAAACAAGTACGCCATCTACCCGTCAACACATATATATTACACACATGAGATAATGTAAAACGTACGGCGGTAGGACTCTTATGAAATTCTCCCCTAGATGGCAGAAGGAGTCAGAAGGATGATCTATTTAACCCGAAATAGCCAAGATAATTTAAGTATTCAATCGATAAAACTAAAATTCTCAATTAAGAGATAAAATACAGCAAAATAATTGTAACACATTCCTACATTGTCACGTGTAATAAGTTTTTAGAGCATTGGATAACTGAATATCAACAGTAAACAATTATTTTCCTGAAATACTCTTCAACTTAATCAATTCTATCCAATTGGACAAGAATCTCCAAAAGAGAAATAACTATTAGTACAACAATTTAAAAATAATGTCTTTTAAAATACAAAAATCACAACAGTCAAACGCACAAACATCAAAATGAGATTATTATAAATACCTTCAATTGAAAACCTTCCGGCTGCATCCTCAACGCAAAGGGTTTTATGTTTGGCCAAATGCGATTTCGAGCTGAATCCAAGGCAGCAAAACGTGCAGGCAAACACGTCCTTAATGATGTCTTTCTTAATGGTAAAAAAATCCAGTCTGACAATGTTATTTGGGCTGTTTCCGTATTCCTCGCCAAAATACACCAGTAATTCTTCACCAGCTTGGATTTGACGAGTGCTTTGATAATATATGTTATCTTCACATTGAACGACACGCAGATTATGGTCAGAAGTATTCCTGGTAGGATTGATGTACTGCATCCAATTCAAATACTTCGATTTATTTTTGTCCAAAACAAATTTCTCTCCTTTCATTTCCCAAGGAAATTCTCTCGCGCTGAGTCCAGCAAAAGGACCAAATTTTACACCCGCAGGAATAATTCTCGTAGCATATATTTCAGTTTGTCCAAGACAATCTTGGATATCTAAAATATCATTTGGTATAGCTGCCCGTGTCCCCTTATCTGCACTATTCAAAGGATTCTTGTTCAAAATATGCGCAAGCATTCCACATTCGATGCAATAGTCTTCGTAATAAGCTTCACAATGTTCACAGTCTGTTGGCCAAATTTACAGAGGGTAAGAATTACAGGATTTATTATAGTTTGGTAATCTTTTAAATTAATACTGAATGATGAAACATGTTGTTTGTCCATCCCAAGATTGACATTTTTTCATTAATTTATGCAATTATACTATGATATCAAAAATTAAATTGGGTTGGTCATGGAATGTAAAACGCTTGTCTTAGTTTAAATCATCCTTTTGAAATAATTCAATCATTGTCAAGCTACACTGACATTATCAATAACCTACAGATGTGTTACCTATTTAGTTCAGCTGTAAAATAATAATGAACTACAAGTTATTAAATAAATAACGTTTTTATTAACCAGAAAAACTAAATTACAATAATTGTTGGAAATGTCCCCCGTTTTGTTCAATGCACAAGTTTACGCGCCTCCTCATGCTGCGAAAAGCGTTTTGCAGCATTTCTGGCGTTATGGTTGCACATTGCTGAACAATTCTTTGTTGCAGTTCTTGCAAATTATGTATCGGATTTGCGAAAATCTTATTTTTTAAATAAGGAAAGATAAAATATAGTCCATAATTGTCAAACAAGGTGATCTCGGAGGAAACTCAACTTCCGTATGCAAACTTATCAGCCGGTCATCAAAAAACTCGCGGAGAAAAGCAAGATTTTCTCGTGTAGTATGTGCTGTTGCACCGTCTTGCTGGAAATAACCGTACTGAAAAGTTCATTATCGTCTAACTGTTGCACAAATTCAGTCAAAAAAATATTTCTCTACCTTTCTGGGTTGACGGTGAAATTGAAAAAAATTAGCCCAATTATTGTTCTGCGAGAAAGTGCCATCCAAACACCAATTTTCTGAGCATGTAGTGGCGTTTCAATAAAAATATGCGGGTTATCAGTGCTCCACATTCGCATATTCTGATAATTGATGTATGCCGAAAGGTGGAACCAAGCTTCGTCAGAAAAAAAAGTTAAGTTCAGCAGAGCGTCATTCATTAAATTATTAACGAACCAATGGCAGTACGCAAGGCGTCTGGGGTGGTCTGCAGGCAGAAGAGCTTTATATGATTGCATCTTATATGGATGCATGTTCAGGTCCTTCTTTACAATCGTTTGGCATGTTCCATAAGAAAGCCGAATTTCTTGAGAGAAAGACGTTTTAAAGGTTTTGTAGGCTCTTCTTCCATACGTTGACGAACGTCATTAATAACTTCTTCTGTACGAACTCTTGGTCTACCAGCACCTTTTTTATGCGTCACAGAACCAGTTTCGCGAAACACTTCAACACAATTTGTAAGGCATGCATAAAAATTGTCCGGTAATACTGCTACGGCTGGGAAGTGCTTACGAAAATTGTCCAAACACAAACGTTGACTGTATTCCCAAGTTCCATTAACTAGCACGCCCATTCGAAAATAGGCTTCAATCATGTAAATTTTGTGCTCTGTGGTGAGAAAGATGATTCAAAAACCGTCAACACAATAACTTGACAGATTTTGACATTCAAAAAATTAAGACATACCTAAAAATGTACGATGCACACTACGACAATAATTTTAAAATCCATGACCACCATTGACCAATTTAATTGTTGATATCCCGGTACTATACCGCGAGATACAAAATTATATTGATAAAGGTTTGTCATGGAATGTAAAACGTCTGTCATTAAGCGTCATATTGGCATTAATATTTGCCATTATATTTTCTCTCTGACATCTTGTAGTTTTTCATTTATGGTTTACACCACAGCACACAAAACTTACATGATTGAAGCGTATTTTAGAACAGGTGTGCTAGTTAATGGTATTTAGGAATACAGCAATCGTTTATGTTTGGATAATTTTCGTGAACACTTACCAAATTTCGCAGTAGTAGAGCAAGCTTTTTATATGTGCCTCCAATGATCTTATATTTATATCTGCTTTATTTTTTTATGGTTTCAGCCTAAGTTTGATGTGATTTTACTTTTGATGATTGTAAGTTAAAAATTAACAAGGTGTTACAGGGAACAATTATTTCATACAATTAATGAAGGTACAATGATCTTATAATATTGTAACGAAATATGTATCAGCCAGACCAGGCGACGTTAAAAAAAAAAGGGTTATAAATCATCTCGGCGCGACCGGTAAATATCGTAAATCACATCACGAGATGTGGGTAGTTATGAGTCATCCACGCGGTACGGCGTGCATAGCGAAAGGCCTAGAACGTTCTTGTACATGTGGACAAAAAGCCGGGCTGTGCCCGTATGTTCTGGAAATCCTCACATGTGTATATAAGGCGACTGGGTCACCGATGGAAATTAATTGCGGGATGAGTAATTCGGGATAAAGAAGTGGTCTCGTGGTAACAGTGGAAATAAATAAGTAGCCAAACAAATAAATAGTTCTTTAAGTGCCGTGTTATATAAATAGAACTGTTATATAAATATACAGGGCGGACATATTAGTAATGGAAATAAATAAATACCTGTGATAATTAAATTGTAGTAGTTTAAGTGTGTTACGTTAGTTTTTATGTTTTTATATTGTTATATAATTTTAAGTGTGTGAATATACAGACTGTTAAATAAATAATTGAACGAGTTGTTTATTGGAACCCGAAAACGTTACAATTGGTGTCAGTGTGGGATAAACATAAGTGCAAATAAATAAATAAATAAATAAATAAATGGCTACCAAACGTTTGGAAGAATTAAAGGTCTCCGAGTTAAGGGCAGAATTGGAAGAAAGGGACGCAGATGCGTCTGGAAAAAAAAACAATTCTCCAGGATCGGCATCGTGATCTTTTAATAAATGAAGGTGAGGATCCCGAGAAATATTTGTTTCAAGTACAGCCTGATGTAAGCGTAATAGTGGAAGAAATTAAAAATTCTTCAAAACAATTGCGCAAGACTTTAAAAAATGAAATTGCAAATAATTTTAAAACTCTAAGAGATGCAGTTGCAAAACAATTCAAGACTCTAAGAGATGAAATTGCAAATAATTCAAAAGCTTTGAAAGATGAAATTGCAAAACAACGCGAGACTACTTTTAAGGAAGACATTCAAAAGAATTCATCGAATGGGAGACAGGAATTTTCTGGGGCCATCGAAGTCGTGGAACAGAAAGTTGAGGAGCGCGTGTTCGGAATGGGGGACGAGTTTGGGGTTCAGCTTCAGTTGCCAGCGATGAACGACTGCGGTCCCCATGACATCTCAAGCGGAAGCTTGGAGATTTCCCGAACAGCAAAGGCAATGGTAAAACCTCCCACCTGCGATGGAAAGAAGTCATGGATGACGTACCGGAAACAATTCGAAGCCGCTACAGGAGCACATGGGTGGACGTCCCCGAAGAAAGTTACTGCCCTGATTGTGTCATTAAGAGGACAGGCCAGTGATGTTCTGCAGACCTTACTTCCAGAAGAGTGTCAAGACTATCCTCAACTAATCAAGCGTCTTGAGATGAAGTATGGGCATGCACACCTGGAACAGGTAGTCCGACGATTGGTGAATCAGGTGCAACCTAAGAGAAGAACGCTCCGATGTTGGAATTGGAAATGGAAATGGAGATGGAAATGGGCCATGCGCATAGTAAATGCGCGAAGAAGCCCAAGAAAACCATAGCGGCGCAGCGAAAAATGAAACGGGTTGATGAGAAGAGGCAATCGTCGATCCAGTATCGTAGAGCCTCAAAATAAATAGCGCGAATTGCATCTGTGCAACACCAAAACGCTGATGCTGTTGCAAGAAGACCACGTCCAGGAGGCTGCAGGCATAGCAACCGCCTAGAAGAAAAATCGGCCAACACATTCGGAACAATCGTGGTTGACGATCCGTGGCATCCTGACAATTTGCGGATTGGTTAAGAAGCTGATGAAGACCTTGGTTCATTGATGGTTTGGAAGGAAATTGGTCGCGGACCGGCTTGGCAAGAAGTGGCTCCTCGTTCACAGGGACTGGAATCCTACTGGGCTCAAGGTAGAGGATGATCTACTCAAATGTGTTGTGGAGAACCCAAATGGAGAAGACTGCGTCAGTGGATCCTGGCGAAGGTTGAAGGATGTCCACGAGTGAGTACGCCATCACACTCAGAATGCCAGCGACAGGACGAAGAATCGTTACCACGTGCAAGCCGAGAGAGGTGGTTACGGAGAAGGAGACCTTGTTTGGTTGTATGATCCTCAACGTCGCCGATTCATCCGCGATTTACCTATGATGAGCAGAAAACGCGTTATATCAATAAATATAAAAGTTATAGGAGCATTTGTCGATATATCGTCGTATATATGAGTCATCCCCTGAATTCGGCGCTCTCTTATGATAAGTTAAACAAGTTGGAACGTGCTTAAGGTGCCACTCGCTTTTACTTGTACATATAAACGCTCCTGTTAACTATGAGTTTAGTACTATTCGAATTGTAGGACAAGACAGTGTGCTTGCAATGGTTTTTAAATAAAACAAGTAAATTTGAAAATCATTTTAAAATGGCTTCTAAACCAAAAAGAAAACGTGAAATGCTCACTATTAGTGAAAAAATAAAAATCATTCATATGATTGAAATAGAAAAAAAATCTATTGCAACTGTTGCTAAAATATACAATAAAACCGAATCTTCGATACCAGAAGTGTTAAAAAACAAAGATAAGATTCGAGCTAGTTTTTCTAGTGCACCCCAAACTGCAAAAGTTGCAACCACAATACGAAATAAAGTGTTACTTAAGGTAGAAAATGCCTTGAATTTATGGGTGGAAGATATGACAAGAAAACATATTCCTATCGATGGCAAAGTTCTACAATAAAAGGCGTTGGTTTTATATGAAGATATGCAAACCCAAGATTATACTGAAGAAGGAAAATCATTCACAGCAAGTAGGGGGTGGCTGCCTAGATTTAAAACTCGGTTTAATCTAAAAAATATAAAAAATGACAGGGGAATCTGCGTCGGCTGATCATGTAGCTGCTGCCCTGTTTCCAGAAAAATTTAAACAAATTATTGCAGAAAAGAATTATCATCCTAAGCAAGTTTTTAACTGCGATGAGACTGGTCTTATGTGGGAAAAAATGCCTCAACGGGCTTATATTCATAAGACTGCACAGAGTGCACCAGGCTTTAAAGCAATTAAGGATAGACTTACCTTAATATTTTGTACAAATGCAGCTGGTCATATGATTAACCCGGACTTGTTTACCGATCATAGAATCCACGTGCTCTTAAATACAAAGATAAAGCTTGCCTGCCTGTGTTTTGGCAATCAAATCGAAAGGCGTGGGTTACGGCTGTTCTATTTACACAATGGTTTCATCAATGCTTTATTGCGGAAGTGAAAAGATATTTGGAAAAGGAAGAATTACCATTTAAAAAGTGCTGCTGATACTAGACAATGCTCCTGGGCATCCTGTGTCACTAGGCACAGAAGATAAAAATGTTGAAGTGCTTTTTTTACCACCTAACCCGACCCAATTGCTTCAACCCCTTGATCAAGGTGTCATTAGATGCTTTATATTCGACAGGTTTTCGAAATGCTGTATACAATGGCTAACGAATGCTCTGATATCGGGCTCATGGAATGCTGGAAGTCATTTACAATTGCTGACGCAATTCTATTTATCAAAGGAGCGATGCCAGCATGCACGCTTGAAAAATTTTCAGGGATATTTCGAACTGCTCAAACATTAAAAGAAGAGATAGTAGAATATGATCCAATAATGGAACACAGTATTAAAATTACTCGCACTATAAAAGAAGACTTGAAACCTTTGGAGGATTTGTTTATTGAAATGAAAAGACAAAAACGACAACTACCAATAACAATGTACTTTGAAAAAGTCGACAAAACTATCGATAATACACAGCCATCAACATCGTTTGCTTCGGATCTAAGTAAACAATCGACTGCTAACTTGGACTTGGAGGAAGATGAATGAATATGTAGCTCACGATGATAAAGTTTTTCTTGTTGTGTATGTAAATATGTATTGTACTACATATATGTGCATGTGTATGAACTTATATATTTATAAAACTTAAATTCTATTTGTGCCACAGCACAAGAATATTTATTTATTTATTGTTTATTTATTTTAAATAAATATTATATAACTTATTTTTTCTTGTTTCATTGTTTTAACTTTGCTTCATATTTCATATTGTACTCGAAAATAAAGCGTTCGCTACTATCCGCGGTTTTCAGTATCCGCGGAAGACCACAGAACCAAACCCCCGCGAATATGGGGGTACTACTGTACTATTATTCTGATACTTAATTACTCAAATTGTATTTACAGTGTTTTTAATAAATTCTCATTGTTGCATTTTATTTACCTTACTCAAATTAGACCTTAACATGCGTGTCTCCTAGACGTAACACTTTTTAAAATTAAATTAGTAATCTGGCTTAATACAAATCATATAAAAGTTGCCCCAACCCACGTGATATCAGTATCTCATTCTTTGTCGCACTTGGAATTTGTACGATGTCACTTTCTCTCTCTTATGTTTACGACAATACTGCATACGCGCACGATATACCAATGCTGCATCTAACCTATTATAAGATCATTGTGTGCCTCGCAGATAGTGTTAGTGTATTTCGCGAAACTCGATCTGTTACTCGTTAAAAAATGTCCTGGTAGGCCAACTATTCGTACAGAAGAAGTGGTTATTGACGTTCATAATCGTATGGAGCAGGGCCCCACAAAATCTTTGAGACGCCTGTCCCAAGAATTTGAGGATTCTCATGGAACATGCCGAACCATTGTAAAGGAGAACTTGAACATGCATCCATATAAGATGCAATCATATCAACAGACCACCTCAGACGTCTTGTGTACTGCCAGTGGTTCGTCCACAATTTAATGAATAACAACCTGTTAAACTTTTCTTCCGATGAGGCATGGTTTCATCGGGTTACGTAAATTCTCGAAATATGCGAATGTGGAGCACTAATAAACCGCATTTTTATGTTGAATCTCCACTACATTCTCAAAAAATTGGGGTTTGGATAGATCCCGTAGAAGGATAATTGGGCAGATTTTCTCAATTTCACCATCAATGCAACGAGGTACAGAAATAACATTTTGAATGAATTTGATAAACAACTATACGAAGATGAACTTCATAATGCTTATTTCTAACATGACGGCGCAACAGCACATATGACACGAGAAACTATAGCCTTTCTCCGTGAGTTTTTTGATGATCGGCTTATAAGTTTGCATACGCAAGTTGAGTTTCCTCCGAGGTCACCTAGTTTCACTATTATTATGGACTATTTTGTGTTCCCTTACTGCAAAAATAGAATTTTCAGAACTCCTGTACATAATTTAAGAACTGCAACAAAAGATTATTGAAGTATGTGCAAGCATGACGCCACAAATGTTGCAAAATGCTATTGATAGCATGAAACGCGCGTAAACGTGTGCATCGAACAAGGCGGGAGTCATTTTGAACATTTATTGTAATTTGTTTATTAATCTTTAATAAAATCTTCTTCATACATGTAAATCATTTTAAATAAACATATATTTACAAATTTTATGTCAGTGTGACAGTTAACCTGATAATTTAATCAGAATTATCTCAAAAGAATTATATCTAAGACGGACGTTTTACATTCCATGGCAAACCTTTATCAATATAATTTTTGATCTCGCGGTAGAAACGTCGTTCAACCTATCTCATATAGCTTCAATGTAGAGAGAAGTTTAAAAGCATATAAAAACATTTGTCTCTACAGCAGTTAAAAAGAAATAGAAGATATCGTAATTTGTTTTATTTAACTACGATCCGTCATACTGCGGAAATAATACGATAATCAACCAAAATTTGAAATTATCCGCGTGAAATGTCAAACTGACATTTGGGATTCGCAAATACTTTAACTTCTTCCGTATTTTTAGCGGGTAAGATATTTTTAATAAAAAGCTGAGCTAACGGAAACGTATTGAAAACAATATTTCTATAGTAACTAATTGCACTGTTTTAAACTAATAATAGTGTCGGAGATAACCTACGAGTAAAGAATAGAACAGGAGAGATAATAACGTGGTGGGGGGATAGGTATTTTTTAGACGGAAGTTACCACTTTAAGGGAGGTGAGTTATATCCTGTTATGTCAAAAATGACGTTTTAGTGTTTCGATAATGGTGAATTGTGTGGCTTGTGGTCGTTCTAAAACGGCAAGAACGTAAAACATAACTTTTTCTCTTCATCGGTAAGTTATTTGATTGGCATTCAACATAGGCAATAATAATTTAAAAAAAGTTATTTTGAATAACTTGTCATATATCTGATGACATGTCTGATTATGTGTTCAGTGGCGTAACATACATATCCAAGTCAGTTAATATTTGTTATATTTTTGACGCAGATTTTCTTTAAACCCGTTTATAATATATTAAAAAGAAGAAAAGAATTGAAAACATAATACACTCACGATATTTCTTTAATTATTTTTCGACTAACAACCTATTTTAAATGATTATCGAGAACATATGTAGTGTAGGTACATCATATATATAATACTACTATATTGCGTGTGTTGTATATTCATAATGTGTAATTTTTCGTCCCAACTAAGAGAGATAGAACTGGCCGCCTTGCGTGTTCTGCACATGCGTCAACTCAAATTGTCCATTTTGAAATTTACGAAATGACAGATAAACAGAAAACATAATTATAACCTCTGATTTAAATTGACATCTATAACTATCATATTACTGAAAGCATATGCAAAGTTGTTTTTTATTGACTTCAGCATTGTGCAAGTTTACTTGATCGGTGAATTTGTAGAATTACTCAGAAAATACGAGGTAGAATAAATAAACGATATGAAGGCTAATTCCAGTGATTTATTAAAAGAAAAACTTGTGAAGTTACAACTTCTGCGTTGATTTTTACGTGCTTACTGGAAAATGTGAAATTATATTATTAAATGTAAATACCGGTCCTTCCATTTCGACTAACAGAAAAGATTTTGAACAGAAAAACTTGTGAACTTATAACTAATACATTGATTTGTACATGTTTATTGGTATATGTGAAATTATATTATTAAATGTAAATACCGATCGTTTCATTTCGTCTTATTGAAAAGATTTTGAACAGAAAATCTTGTGTACATTATAAGTGTGTGCTTATTGATGTGTGTCAATTATTGAATATAAATACTGCTTGTTTTGACTTACAGAAAACATAAATTAATGTTTTATATACACAATCGAATATATTCAGGTATGTTTTATATGTCAGATTGTATTATATTTCAACATATACTTTTGCTTGTACTTTTAAGCTTAAGAATGCAAATAAATTACTAAAATTACTGTATTTAATATTTTGGCTATACATAAGAATAAAACAACATCTATTTTATATTTGTCTATGTACATTACTCAATATAATGTCGCATAATCAACAATGTACAAAACTAATTAAATTCCTGTATTTAATTCTGTGTCGAGATATACACTGAAACGTGAATGTTTTAGCAAAAATCGTGGAATTAATCACCATTACATTTTTGTGATTGAATATAATTTTTATTATTGTTAATTTTTTTTTTAAATCTAGAATGATTAAGCCATTCACGAAAATAAAAACGTGATAGTGTTATTTACGCTCATATGGTAGCAAAGAATATAAACAAACATTTACCAACTCTGATACACTTGAAATTCTTTAGTGTCTGTAGTAGCATATTCGTAATCAATACATTTTTCTTTATGTCTATGTCTCATAAACTGAGATGAGTAGAAATGAGACTTGCAAATAATTTATATTATTGCTTGTAAAAAAAAGTATATTGATGTTGTATTTGATTCAATAATTACATCAATGAGCAACGTTCAATTTCTACTTACGAAGTAAAAAATTAAATTTTATTTTATTTATGTTCGGAAATCTATTTTGTATATACTTTCTTGGAATTAAAACAAAACAAAAATTATTATAAAATATAAATATTTGTATAAATTAATAGATACATACAAATTTATAAAATGATAAAAAAGATTTAGAGAATGTAACAATATAAAAACAGGAATACTGTTTGATGCCGTGCCTATCTTGCTGTTCATAACACTGCACTATTTACTTCCACAATGTTGGGTAAAGTTCAGAAGAACTCATCACACATTGTTTTGGCAAAATCCAAAATGAATATTATCTTTATACTGTACCATCTACAAATTGTTTTAAACTAAAACATATTTTATTGGAAATTTAAATATAAAATACATTCTTTGTGCTTGATTACAATTTAGTGACAGATATTACGATACATATTTAGCAAAGTACAAATTAGAAAAAAACACTTCACTATCTTATAAATAAGACATCATCATCACAATCAGTGATGCATCATAGCATAAATTCCAATAACCGGCCCAATATCTTCTCAAAATACCCAATCTTGGCATATTAATATCTCATATGGGATCTGTGGATTCCGTGGTGGACATGTCAAAATTCTTCAACTTTCTATGAACACATGTATGTTCTATTAGATATATATCAAAAAAATTAGAAGGCTGTGGCAAAAGGAGCCTTTTTATTATGAGCAATTCAAATATTTTAATATGTAACATAATAATATAATTACCTAATTCATGTAAAATTTACTGTGTTCTTTCTGTACATTGCTCCGATATAGATGAGAGTAATTCTAGAATACAAGAACACCACAATATCTAATTCATTATTATTCTTGTATGTTGAGTTGAATAACTTTTATAATAAATTTTTGTACATGACCTACAGAGGTGTTTTTCTTTCTGTTCACGATATCCCATTATAATATATTCAAAGAAACACAGTTGCAATGCAATTGAACTGATTGCTGGTTTTACTTAATTAATTTACAATATTTACGATAACATAACCACAATTCGTACAACTTTTCACAAATATACTTCTTCAATATGATCGTTTGTTTGTCTGTGATTTGCACATGATGCCAGGACGATATTTCGTCATTCATTAAGGGAAATTAAATTATTTTTCCACTTTTGAAAAGGCACAATTATTAATTATAAAGAGGTTTGTCGATTTTTAAACTATTTATACTTGTTTGACGATATACAAACAATAATTAAATATTTATAGTAATGAATCTATGTGGTAAACAAACAGACCTAAATTTGAAAAATTATTTGTAACGCATGTGCAGTTTGGACAATACTCCAATAACACGGCATAGCACCATATGTTTTATTTCACAATGTTGGAGCGAAGTTTTCCTTGTCTACACGCGATATAGTAGTATTATATATATGAGGTACATACTTATACCCATACAAAATATTTATGCACGCTTATGCATTACGGCGGCCATATCGACTTACCACATTGGACAAATATTATTTTTAAGGAGACTCTCTCCTGTTCTATTCTTTACTCGTAGGAGATAACAAATCTACAAAACAATGATAGGAACGTTTTTGAACAGGATTAGCAATACATATATTGACACCTATTTATGTTGACTGGTCAATATAAATGGGTTTGCTTATAGATATACCTAACTTGGTTCCAAAGTTATTTGTTGTATATGTGGTACCAAATAACAAAGTCCAAGGGATAAGTACCAAATACTTTGAGAATTCAAGAATATGTACTTATACATGACATAATGTTATTTATTGTAAATGAATAGAAAGTAATTTAAAGCAAGTTTCTCGCTACTTGAGTAGGCAAGTTGGCTAAGGGTATCGACTACACACATACATGTAAAATTTATTTGAGAGTGGCAAATATCGGGTGGACAAACATTATGTATGTATACAAAGTGATAAAAATGTATTTGTATTTAAAATAACCTTAACATTGCTAATATGACAAAATGGTGCTAAATTTGTCAATGTTGCAAAATATTATCTGTCAAGTACTACAATACTAATTTTAAAACAAATTTGTCAACAAGGATAGCACAGACAAGTCTTGAAATACAATACAGATATTGAAAAGCACTGACTAACATTTATTTATGCTATTTAACTTGTAGGTGGTTTTCATGTAAGAGTATTTTAGAGGTGGAAGTTAAACATTTTAAATACTATTTGATTAGTTTGTCTTTGTTCCTACATTTTACTGGTAGTGGTTACTGGGTCAATGTCGATTACTAAAAGACTACAATGATAGTCCTGCAATGGCTTTTATAAGTTATATTACTGGACAGGTAAAATTATGTAACGTCTCAAATTGTACGTCGTATTAATCTACTGGTCAGTAGATAAAACAATTGCTAAATCTAAAATATATTTTTATTATACAATCACAATATAAATTGGCATTTATTCTCTCTGAACATAATATATTATGACTATAACAAAATCACATCAAAAACTACAATATTATTATCGCTCATTAATATGCATACATATACTTACATAGCATTCCATTATCAAAATCAATTTTTATATCACCAGCACTGATCCCTTGATCCATTTTACCACTGTCATGTACTTCACTCCCTTCAGATGATGAGAATTCTATTTTAATATTATCCAAAGTTGTCGACAATTCATATTGTTTTATTTTGTCATGCCAAATGTAGTCTTGTAATTCAGCATTGTATGCAATGGATGTTTCAGAAACATCGACTTTCTCATCTATAGAATTATCTTGGCGTTCTTCTTTCTTCATATTAACTATATTTTGTGACACCAAAGCGTTTCTCACACCGCCTGTATCAACACGATCTGCCATTATTAGTACTTATTAATTTATGAATTGGGACTAAAAAGTAGACAATACTCGGCAATGATTAACAATAGGGACGCCAGCTTGACCTTGTATGCACAGTTGTATGTATCTTGAGGTTCCCAGCGTTGTCAAAAGCTAAATATAATTAGGGATTGTGAACAGAGATTAATGCTCATTATATCAGCTTTTGCAAAAAAAATTATGTTTTCTTTTAAGTAAAATATATGTAATTGTTGTTTTTTGAAATAAAAAATATATGTGTAATGTTTGTTTTATTTTAGAATAAATATTTACAGCCCTATTCATAATGAAAGTCAGTGGCTACTAAGATCCAACTAACACGCTACCACAACTTAGAACAACTGGTTCACTTAAATCCGGGGTTTTGCCGCCTCGTCTACCTAAGTGGGTCATTATTAGATGGCGCCACGGTTTGAGAAACAAGAGACCTATAAGTAAATTTGAATCATGACTTTAACCGAATATTTTGAGATGTCGCTACTAGCACTGTCACTATTTTGAAAGTCATCCAGCAAATAAGTTTTGTGTATGTTGCTAAACGTTTTCTTTATGTTTTTGTTATTACTTTTAACTTAAAAAACATTATTCTTTGTGTTTTTCTTACTACTTTTAACTTATTAGTGGTGTTATAATCGTACCGTAAGTTCTGTAAAAATTAATATGATAATTTTATTAAGTTAACATAAGGCATTTTTAGAATTCAGGAATGGATAGGTGCGTTGTGTGTGGGGCGTACAGGCAGGATGCAAAAGCCTTGCATAATTTTCCGAGGAATGCGAACAGGTAAGTAAAGGCACTGATCTGAAAAAGGTTTATTATATTGTTGTTAATGAACATAACATTAAATATACAGTGTCGTGAGAAGCTGATGCAGTGAGTTTGGCTTATTTCTAGAATGTGCCAGTTGAACCGTTCTATTTTCACCGATGAAGTAGTTGAGGTGTCGGACAAAATGACTAGTGTACCTCATAAAGGACATCTAGCCGAACAACTTTTTCTTATAAAATTATGAATGCAAACGTAGCGAAATGGAGATAAAATATAAATTAGGTACTGACCGAGTCAATTTTGCAGGTTACATCTCATTGTATACATCATTGAAATAATGACAGTCACAATAATTGATGTTTATTTAAGCTCACAACACAACAATTACCTTCGATTTGTACGTTTTTTGATTGAATTTTAGCGAAATTGTAAATACCAGATCACACGATATCAGCTGTTTTAGTTGACATTCGATGGTGCTTTTAAAATCGCAGAAAAGTCATAAGAAAACATACAAATTGACCTAAATTGTGTGTGATTATGTGAAATAAACATCAATTATCGTGATTTTCATCATTTCAATGATCTATAAGGCATACCTTACATGAGATGTAAACTGCAAAATTGACTCGGTCAGTACCTAATTTATTTTTTATCTCCATTTCTCTATGCTCGCATTGATAATTTTATAAGAAAAAGTTGTTCAATTAGAGGTGCTCTATAAGGTACACTAGTCGCCCGACACCTCAACTGCAGTTTAACCCTATAGGTGTATAAGAAAGCCTTTAAGGGTAGGCTTTCCTTAAGAAAAATTCCCGAACGGCGTATGTCGGGTGGCCTGAAATACATTGAATATATTTACGGAGTTTAATATGCCTGTACCTTTTACACGATGCAGGTAGACGAACAGAAACATGAAGCAATGTCTGGTCAACTGGCAAGCAAATAAATCTGGGATATTTGTCTCCTGCATTTATTGCATGAAAATATTGGTGGGCCGGCCTACTTTATTCGAAATTTGTTTTTGCTCTTTCTGAATATCCTTTAGGCTTGTATGTATTTAGTTTTATTAAGACTCCCGTTTTATGTAATTTGTAATTATTTTAATGATATTTTCCGAAATTAATTAGATATTAAGTTTTATTCTGCAATAAATATATAACTTTATTATTATTATTTATGATTATCAATTATTTAAGTTGTACTTCTTATTATTTCTCACCATCATTTGTATTTACTTTACATATTGATGCTTTGTAATAGAGAAAACTAAAATCTGATAAAAAAACAATGCCGGTGTTTCTTACAAAATGTAAAAATTTATATTCTTTAAGTAGCCCATGTTTTAAATTATTGAAAATTATATTCTTTACAGTCGACACTGGTATTGTTAGCGAAATCAAATATAAAAATGTCACCGTGGGTAAGATACGAACTCTGCGGACTCGGAACTAATCATTTATAACAACAACTTACAATTAATTGTTATTGATATTATTATTTTTTTTTATTTATACCTTACAGTCTATATTTTTTTTTCAGTAAAGTTTCGATAATTTTTTTAAACAACCGTATATGGCAGCAAAACGTCAAACGCACTCCTTTCCGCACCACCTTATAGGTAGAGTGCAAAGCGCGTTTTTTTTCTCACGGTATTCCCAGTAGGCCTAATTCATGTTTTTTACACAAAAAAAATGTTTAATGTTTACAAAAGTATAGACAGTGTAGAAAATAAACAAGAATGGCCAAGTAGAGTTTTGTCTAAACGTGTCACAATCAGTAGGTACATACGAATTCTCCAATTTGACGTCTCTAATTTCTAGATTTCTCAAAATACGAGGATCAATAATTTCAGGTAATAAAGCGAGAAAATAAAATTACTCTAACCGTTGATTGAAGGAATACATAAAGATGCGCCACTACATAGCACTGAGCGTAGCCAAAACTGGATCCGAGATCTATAGCTGCATCAGTCGTTTGGGTCCGAGATTCGAAACAGTCCGAGACAGCGATGATGTTTCTCGGCAAGGGGTTTGCGGGACGACTTAACGGAAAGACACGCAATTTTACTATAGCGTTGCGCATCTTTATATATTCCTTCAATCAACGCTCTAACTTAATTACCATTTCTGGCCAGAGTTCTTCATCTCTGTATATTGTCTCATACCAAGTATCGTTCGGAATCCAGACTATGAAATAACATACATCTTTCTGAGCTATGTTTAACTGTCCCTATATTTGGTACATGTAATGGTGCCTAGATTTTAAATGTAATTCGCTGTTCCTAACTTATGAAAATATAATTATTTTTGTCCCGTAGCTTCAAATGGAGTCGCTTTGCGAGCCTTGAATGGACGCTGTACTTCAATAACCGCGTTTTGATTAGAAATTATTCCGTCCGAAGATGCCGCTGAAAATCTATATACAGGTTGAATAAAAAGACCACAAGACTCGACTTTTAGATCTGCCAAACAGTCAAAAGCTTTAACAGCTTGCTCTTCTTTTTCATTACCGTGCAGTGTCGCATTCGTTCCTATAAATTCTTGGTATAATAAAGCCTTCACAGTATTGGACGTAAATGTGGTTCTTCTCAATTTCATTATCTTGCCAAAATTTGATGCTGTTAATTCTTCAAAAATGTATCTTTTTTTCTTCGTACTTTTAATTATTTATATCTTCAATAAAATATGCATATGCCTCCGGCCCATAGTCGCGATCGTCTGTAGTTCCTGAATGTGTTTTTTGTTTCTTATAAAATGTTTTCTTCTCGTGCCGTTTTTTTTCAGACACTGTCGTATACATCCATATTTGGTCTGAAGCTTTGAGTGATATTTACCCTTACAATTAAATGAAACTGCTGCCGCCTTGCAACGTGCACTGTAAGAATTACGTTGAATATAATACAATCTTTTACCTCCTACAAATTAAACAATGACTGAATTAAAAGATTCTAAAATGTTGGCATCTACGTTTCCTATTAAAGATCTACTATTAGGCTGAGCCGACTTAAAGCGTTAATAAAGTCATCATACATATTAAAATTCTGAAATTTACATATTGATCTCGCCTTCTTTTGATCCTTGACAAAAGTAAGAAGCACAATTCGAGTGTTCACCAAAAATATGTCTATCCATTTATAATGTCACGCTGCAGTTTCACTATCTGGTTCGTTATTTTTAAGTTCGGACTTTTGTAATGTTCAATTGCTTTTGTCACGGCCGCACTGAATCTATGTAAATTGTTTATTATTAATTGTCTTATGTCCGAATTGAATTTGGGTTTCTTCAAACAGTCCGTAATTTTATTTATATAATTACGTAGTATATGATTTCCGCACTCAATTTTTTCAATAATTTTTTGGGGACCGGAAGGAGCCGTTTCACGTAGTTTTCCAAGAACGCTGCTATCACCGTCCCCTATTAATCTACCATAAATTACGCAGTGTATTTCACGAGAATGTCGAAAACCTTCCGCAATAATTGTCGACTTCAGGGCTGTTGACGTCGAAGACAAATTTTTGTAGCATACGTGATCTTTAGATTTACCAAGTTTTGTACAAATTAAACAAAATTTGTTTTTTACGCCTACATGCAACATTTTTTTCGTTCGCCATCCAACAATTGCTGCCACTCTTGATAAACTGCTGTACTTAGACTTATACGCTCGTTTGACCCATGCTCTTTTACTTACTCATATATACAAAAAAAATATATAGAAACTGTCCTGAGCTCAAAATACATAGTATAAATATAACAAAAACATGAAGGCACAACAAATTCAGATATTTAAATAAGTGCTTTTACCATCTAGAAAACTGAAAATTGTTAACTTCTTGCCTACAAACAATGCAACTTAGTTTGAAGAGTCCGGCAAACCTCTAAGTTCGTATCTTACAAAGACATAAAGTTGTTTTTGTCAGATTTTAGTTTTCTACAAACATTGTTCATATTACTAAAAACCTTTAACACGTAAGGTTAGAAATAATAAGTCGTGCAACTTCATAATTAATAATAATAATATATTTATTGCCGAAGAAAACTGTATTTCTGAAATTCCATAAAGCCGGAACATTGTTCTTGAAAAATAAAATACATTTTGAAAACTAGGAGAAAATTAAGGAACAGAAAAAAGTCTAATTAAGTAGACGCATCAATATTATCACGTAAGCAATCATAAATGAACACCGACAAATATCTGAAATATATTAAAATTTGCTTGTCTATAACAACCCCATGTATTTATGAAAAAATCAATACGACTTTCTTTATTTGGTGATAAAAGTTAGTTCGATGCCAATTGGGAGGAATATAATATTCAATAATCCAAAACATCTGTTTATTATAATACATATATATAGGTATTTACATTTAAAAAAAAACAGGCGCTGTTACTGTTAAACACAGAATTATTTTTGTAATATTTTAGTTTACTACCACATTACTCATATTATTAAGATTAAAAACCTTCAACATCTAAAGTAAATATATATGACCGCCAGAAATTAAGTAACAAGTAAAATTTCATAATATTAATAACAACATATATTTATTCCAGACTAAGAATTAATATCGAATACATTCTCCCAAATATTATTTACAAAATAAAGCCGATATCTGAATGAAACGTTCGTTTACCTAAGGTAATAAAAGAAGTTCAATACAATATCTGTTTATTTGATGGTCGGCTTAATACAGTTGATCAGGTATACCTTCCATATCCTTGGTCTTAGACATTGAAGTGTGTGTTGCCTAACTGCCATTTATCAGTACGGAACTTGTGATCATTCTCATTGGTTTCAAAGTCATTTTTTGTAGACCAGGGTTATTTTGAAAGTAAAGTAAATACATTGTCGTGTCCACAATAAAAATATCTAGGGTCTCACGATTCAAAAAAGTACTTTCTAAGCGCAGTAAGCTTTATATCGCTATAAAATGAAAAAAATTCAAAGTGCTATATATTTTAACTATTTATTAATATAATTGCAAATTTTAATCGTGAGTCACTAGAACAAATATTGGCTATTTCGTTCATGCAGCGGCAACTTTTTCATGTGCCTTAATTTTTGCGATTTTTTCCGTTAAAATTGACCATTTTGTGGCATACGACGATCAAGTAAAACCTCCCCTTAAAGTACATGAAAAACTTACTACTTCTTTTTAAGTTTCTATATTATGTTTTTTCACAAGCAATCAATCGATGTTTAGCAGTGTTAATAGAAACTTCAGGTTTCTTGGTACAGAAGCATTTATGGTTTTTCCTAATGATTTTCCTAGGCAGTTTCCTATAATGAAAACGTGCCTTTATACTATCGTTGATATTTGTTAGTATACAGTTGTAATTATTATATTTTATTATTCAGGAGTGAAACAACAGCAAATGGGCATGAAACCTGTGCTAGATGCCAGTACAACATGTAATAAGAAACTTTGCAGACTACATTTTGACACAAACTGCTATGCACACCCTCATTCCGTACGCTTAAACAGACATGCAGTGCCGACACTCCATCCCATGAGGCCACCCACGGAGGCTAAGGCAGCCATATCATTGGAAGTCACATTTGTTTTACGACACCAATAAATTAATCAATTTGGTGTTAGTTATTGCAAGTTTAATTTTTTTGTTTTCTTCTTTAGCCATGTAATTAACATTATTTAATTTTTAAGCCCTAATTGTCACTCTTTTAATTATATATTGATGAAAAAACGTCTACTAAATTTGTTAGGTATCTTATGTATCCATATTTTTATTTATGTCACCTTATTTTATGTTCATCATTTAGTAATACAAGATTTTGTAAATGGTGGTAGTAAACATGGGCGGGCTTAAGTCATTATGTGTTTATCAGGTTTAATTACCTACTTTGTAGTATTTTGAATAGGTACTTGTGCTTTTTCGACAGAAATTCTATCTTATTGTTAAAAATATGTTTGTTAGTCGAAAATTCTACTTTTGGTAGATTATGCTATTGTTCGTTAATTTATTTTTGTACTGATAAATTAACTAAAACATAAGTGTTGAATGTTAGTTATAATTTTTCAATAGTAATCATAAATGTACTTTATACCTTTTCTACTTTGTAGTATTTCGAGTAGGTACTTGTGCTTTTTCGACAGAAATTCTATCTTATTGTTAAAAATATGTTTGTTAGTCGAAAATTCTACTTTTGGTAGACTATGCTATTGTTCGTTAATTTATTTTTGTACTGGTAATTTAACTAAAACATACGTGTTAGATGTTACTTATTAATAATCATAAATGTACTTTGTACCTTTTCTACGTAACAATATTAAAATGTAATTATTTAAGTAATTCTTTTCTTTAAAACATTATTGTGTGGTTACAGCATTGTAATTGAATATCGTACTGTATACTGTTTTACTTAGCAATGATTCCTCATTACTATGGGAACTAGTAAATAGTATGCAATTTAATTACAGTGTTGTAATCATGTACCGCGAGATCAAAAATTATATTGATAAAGGTTTGCCATGGAATGTAAAACGTCTGTCTTAAGTTATATCATTAAGTGTCATACTGTCCATATTTGTCATTATATTATCTCTTAGGATCACGATACACTTATACCGGTATGCTCACTTTACCTGTCAATGACGTCACTGCGGAGCAAGTCAGATTGACAGTTCTCATATGGGCAACATTTCGACGCATTTTGAAGTTGTTTTGTCATTTTTTTAAAATAATACTCTGTTTTATATGCCAGGTTGTGCTGTATACGGGTGCCGTAATTACAATCGAAAAAGTAGAGATAGCCACATTAAATATTACAGGTTTCGCAAAGAAGACAGGGTACGAAATTTGTGGTTAATTGCGTGTAAAAGGCAGGATTTAATAAATTTGGAAAATGGTAATTCCAGAAGTCTGATTTTATCATTCTTCATAATTAAAAAACTAAAACGTGTCAGCATGTATCTGTTCCATTCATTTTGAGCCATCATGTTTTCATACATCGTTCCAACAAGAATTACTACAATTCTCCCAAAAATCATACAAAGATTTAAATTCAGATGCAGTTCCCACATTTCTTCCAGATTCAAAGAAAAGACAACTTGAAGCAACAAACATGAGTTAAAAATTCTTAAAAGTCAAAAAATAGATGGTATTTACAATGCTCTGAGTACTTTACGATTCAGCAGTAATTTGTGTGGAACATCGCATTAGACTGACTTTGAAACTTTAAAGTGTCCGATGCTTACTGATCACCTATGAAAGTGAATGATTTGATTCAATACTTTTTCCAAGACTGTCACATTAAGAGCAACACATTTGTACATCTGCAAACATTCATAAAGTATTATGAGGCATTCTATACATCGATGACACCATAGGTAGTTTTCTTGGTTATTAAGAATTTCTAAATTATTGTAACTATTTCAGGATGCTTTTCGTTAATATATAGCAAGGGTATAATGATAATAGTATTTGGATTTCAATCTGATACAAAATTGTATAGCTTTTTCTTTAATAGTGTTAAAGTCATTTACTCAAACTGAATTGAAATAAACTTCTTAAACTATCAAGGTTGTTCTTTTATATTAGCAAGCATAATTAGAATTCCTATCTTTCTTAAGAAACATGTAATACATTTTTTTTTATAAACATTTGTATTCTGTTCAAATACACAGTGTTTTTATCAAACACAAAAACAACCTAATAATATCTTTTCGAATTAAAAATTTTGCAAGGCAGGATAAAGATGAAATAAAAGTTTAGTTTGGTAATTTTATTTTAACTTGATATTATTAGGTATAATACAAAGCCCCTTAAAATTCTGAAATACTTGACCACTGTTATTGTTTAATCTAAAATCAAGATTAATTTATGGCTTAAAGACGGTGGAGTCAGTTTTATTTCCGTGGGTAATTTATAATTATTAAAAACACTTGTAAAATATGTATATTAAATATAACAAATTCCAGCCAAGTTGTATTTGCTTCATTCGAATGTTGGTTTATCTTCTCTTCAATTGCTCGAGACCCTTCTATTAAAAGCGATGTAGCTGTACCTTACCAATATCAAATACTTCAGATCTATGCGATTCACTAAATAAGATTTAATTGTGTGCTAAAGAAAATATAAGCTTCAAAGTATATGTTAAATAAATATCTGTATTTACATTTTGGCAATGATTTTATTCACTAAATGAAACACTTATCAATACCTCAATTACAATTTCCAGTTTATATTTACACAGATCATTAATGCATAACTCTAGCATCTCGTTAGCACAGTATTAAAATGAAGTCACAGAATAAATTGTTTTGCATTGTGTATATACCATTTTTCAAATTTATAAAATCCTGCCTTTTACACGCAATTAACCACATTTCGTACCGTCTCTTCCGTGGGAAGTCTGTAATATTTAATCTGACTGTTTCTACTTTTCGATTGTGCTTACGACAACCGTATACAGCACAACCAGGCATATTAAGTAAATGTTATTTAAAAGAAAACCGATAAAATAACTTAAAACAGTGTCAAAATGCAGCAGATATGAGAACTGTCAATCTGACTTGCTCCGCAGTGACGTCATTGACAGCTAAAGTGAGCATACCGGTATAAGTGTATCGTGCTTAGGATGACAAATATTAATGACAGTATGACACTTCATGATATAACTTAAGACGGACGTTTTACATTCCATGGCAAACCTTTATCAATATAATTTTTGATCTCGCGGTATGAAACCCTAATTTGTAATAAACTTTATTTTGAATTTCCCGCTATCAAATACATTTTGAATCGTCCGCTATTTGCTTAGTGTTATTGAAAACTGTAATTTCTTGATGTCATCGCCATCTAAAATTGCCCGCAAGCAATACAAAACGCGGATAAAAATTTTGCCTTGACTGCGCCATTTGATCTAATCTGTGCTTCACAGTATGCCATTTCTGTTTTAACGGTCTCCAAACATGTGGACTCTTCAAATTGCTTTATTTTGCCATGCCAAATGGGGCCTTGCACTTCAGCATTGTCTATAGTAATACCAGTTTCAGAGATACACACTTTATCCTCTATAAAACTGTCGTCTTGGCACTGTTCCTCCTTTACACCTAATGTATTTGCAGAAAGCATTGCGTCATTCGTATTAACTTGCTCAATATATTCAGCCATTATTAACATTTACGATATTACCACATTACCAATTACACTGATGATATAAATGGGCAAAGGGATAAATATTAAAGATACAGCGCCATGGTGCCGAAAAAGTGAACTAGGCAACAAGTAAAATGACATAAGTCCATAATAAAATAATCATTTTATTATAATAAATAAGTATATAGAGACGAGCTGGATCTAAAATTGTGATTTTGTTGGTTGGGATATGGTCGAATCATGTTTAATTTTCAGGGATATTTTAAAATCACTGTTATTGTGATTCCAGGTAATGAAAAATCCCTGTTGCGAAGGTCGATCATGATGTCGCGAATCAACACTCTGTATAGTAGTACAATTATTACAGCGGTAACCTAACTCCTGATTTACCTTGCGCTGAGTCGATACATCCTGTCTGTCCGTTCGATGAGTTCAACGGAAGTTGATCGAACGGAAGGAATGTGCGGATTCAGCGGCGTAATGACGGGCTTGGCGTTACCGAGGTAATAAATAAAGCAGATTCCGAACAGAATAGAAATTAATAAGTGATCTTCCGATAGGAGGATCACTTGTGATACTTCGTTGTAATTCTTATTGTTGTCCTCTAGTGGGTATTAGTATTTAATAAATAAGTGTATTACAAGTAGTGTTTTATTGAGACAGTTATATCTCCTCGCCTCCTTAAGAGAAGCCAGGCCTGTGGAGAATTAAAGGTAGGTACCTTTTGCTTTTGATACTTTTATAATTATAAAGCGAGTGCTCGCCCCTGAGCAACCCCTCGTCACGGGATTAGCGGCCTTTGGGAGCGTAACGCTAAAGGAACCGTGACAATATCTTTTCTATATGATCACTGAACAGTTTCACAACTGTCGCGACTGCGCGTCTGTGATATATAATGCTTGCGTTCAGCAAACTGATCGGGAACCGTTCCCGCTTCAACTGTTCACAACACTATTCTTGCTACGAAGCTCAGAGCCTTCGGCCTCAGTAATGCTCTTGTTAGTCTTCTGATGTCCTATGCTAGTAAACGTTCTCAGTAAGTTTTTTTCAATGGATTATCTTCTTTCACGTATACCGCTACGTCTGGGATCCCGCAGGGTTCTAATCTGGGTCCCTTGATATTCAATATGTTTATTAATGATGTCACTTCAGTGATCAGTTGTGATAAGCTACTCTTCGCGGATGATTTAAAGATTTTTTGTAGTATCTCTTCGATCTCAGACTGTATTCGCATTCAGGCTGACTTGGATAACATCTTCCGTTGGTGTACTACGAATAACTTACCACTAAATGAAGCGAAGTGTAAATCTATGTCTTTCTCGCGCTGTGCAGAGCCGTGTGCTTTCGTCTATAGTTTAAATGGCTCGGATTTGGAACGGGTTCAGACGATGCGGGACTTGGGTGTGATTTTTGACGCGAGACTCACGTTTGTTGACCACATAAACAATGTAACTTCTACTGCTTTGAGAATGCTGGGATTCATCGTCCGCAATTGCAGGTCTTTTACTAATCCTGAATCATTAAAGGCGTTATACTTCTCGTTGGTTCGGTCACGTCTTGAGTATGCTTGTGTGATATGGTATACACTCTATCACTGTCATATGCGGCAGCTTGAATTGGTTCAGCGCAAGTTTGTTAAATTTCTATGGAGTCGAGTTGACGGAGTTTATCCGTGTAGGAATGCTGACCACTGTCTGTTGTTGGCCCGTTTCGAATTAACTTCTCTCCATTTCAGGAGTATCACCTCGGGTATATGCTTTTTGTTTAAGTTGCTTCACAATGTAGTTGATTCTCCTGCGTTACTCCAGCAAATAAGGTTTGCTGTGCCCCGTCCTGCGTCGCGCTATGCCCCTACATTCAATTTGCCTTTCCCGAAAACTAATGTCGCGGTTAGATCACCTCTTTATTCTATGTGTTCTAATTTTAATGAAATCAGCGCACACTGCGATGTCAATTGCTCCAGCGTCGGGTTTGTGAGGGCGGTAATCGCGGAACACTTCAACAAATATTATTGACGTTCGTTGTCATTACATGCTCTATAACATTTAATATTTAATTCTCCTTTCTTTTTTCTTTGTCTATTGTATAACTTGTATGTACATACTTCATTATTGTAATGTTCCAATAAATTGTCCTGTAATTGGTAGTAACTGTTGGGCAATAAAGCTTATTATTATTATTATTATTATTATTATTATTATTATAACAGTTGAGTCGTTCGCTGGACAGGACCGTTCACCTTTATGTGATCACTAGGGCGCGGACATGACCGAGTTAAACTACGACAAAGTTACAACGGAGCAAAGAAATAATGTAAACAACACCCACTTACTGAATAGCACTAATTCATATGGTGAACTGCAACATTTGTTTACGCCCGAGAAGTGCTCGAGAATCAGAGCAAAAAATGGCCATAAAATAAGGAATTTATGAGTAAAATTCTTTCTATATCGGCGTAGATAGCCTGAGGGGTTTTTAAAATTTATTATATTTACCTGTGGAGGAGTTAGGCAAGGTGGAGGACTCAGCCCATTACTGTTCATAACTTATATGGATGACATCATCAATGAGACCAGACAACGGACCAAGTCAATGTTTATAGGCTATAGAGAATTGAATAGTGTAGAGATCACAGACTGTGCTTTTGCCGATGATGTGGTAATTATTTCAGATAGCGAAAAGAAATTGAAAGAGAATTTAGAAGTATGGAATGATGTATTGGAGAGAAAAGGAATAAAATTAAATAAGATGAAAACAAAGGTAATGAAGGTAGCAAGAGAAAGAGATAATATGAATATAAGTATAGATGGGATAAAATTGGAACAGGTGGACACATTCAAATATTTAGGTGCTGTAGTAGAAGACAATGGGAATAACGATGTTGAGATTAATCAAAGAATACAAAAAGCTAATAAGATGTATTACGCTATGAGCAGAAGATTCATCAATAAGAATGAAATAACAACACAAACAAAAATGAAAGTGTACAAAACAATATTCAGGCCTATACTCACATATGGGTGTGAATCCTGGGTACTATCCGCAAGACAGAAGAGCAGGCGGCAGAGATGAGATATCTTAGAAGAGCCAAGGGTGTGACACGAAGAAATAGAATTAGAAATGAAAGAATCAGGGCAGAGTTGGAAATAATCTCGTTGTTCGATTTTATTGAACAAAGGCAATTACGTTGGTGGGGTCACCTACAAAGAATGGAGAAAAGTGTTCCAGTCAAGGCAGTATGGGAAGCAAAAAGTCCTGGTAGATGGCAGGCCGAGACAAACGTGGGATAACGTAGTCGGAAAAATGCTGACGAAAAGAGGCAAAACATGGAGTGCAGCGAAAAAGATGGCCCTGGACAGAAAGAAATGGCGTCAATTTGTGTATGGGTAAAGTGGAATGCAGACCCGACACCCGAAATGGGTATTAAGAGATACGATTATATATATATATATATATATATATATATATATTTACCTTATATTTCGCAAGAGAAATAATGTAAATACATATGTATATACTTACTGTTATTTAGTTTGAATAACATACGCGTACATTTTTAGTTATCATTTATTTAGATCTAGAACCTTGTTTATGTTGCTTTTTCTGATATGAAAATGAATTTTCACTGATTCCGAAATTTATTACAAAGTCTGTAAAATATCGTTACAGAATGCCAAAATATCGCACGTTCGTCACTTAGCTTTGCTAAAACATACACAGAAATAGCTTTTATGCAGAGAATTTCGATAGTTTACAAAATTTCGTTAAATGTTTAAATGACGACCTTCGAAGTAGTTCTGAGTACAGGGAACTAACACAAATCCCAAATTTAAAAAATCAGTTGTTATTCCTTCAGGAACACTTTGGAAATTTGCCTAAACTAATCACATATTTTGAAAATCGAAATCTCAAAAGTCGCAAAAGTTAGACGTAGTTTTTAATAGAAATCCAGATTTAATAACATTGCCGGCAATTGTGTATGCTAAATACGCTGAAATAAAAGAATATTCCCAGTACGCACTTATAACCAGTTGCGATGTAGAAAGGACGTTTTCTATCTAAAAGGATGTACTTCATTCAAAGAGAACAAGTCTTACAGAAGAGAAAATGAACAAATGATAAGGTATTTTGTATTTTACAGATCACCAGCCACGTGGTATCCAATTATATAAATAAAATGAAAACCTCTTTAAAAATACATTTCAATAGTGCGCCCATGGGTGATGAGTCATGACTCGCTCGTGTCCGCGCCCTAGTGATCATTATACTCCGGACGTCCCAGGTTTAAATTACGACGGGGCAAAGAAATAATGTAAACAACACGCAGTTTGTACAATATGTTTTGTACAAACATTAAATTAAAAAAATATTATTGGATTAATGTCATTAGTATCATACCTAACCTACGATATATTACCTATAGTAGAATTACCGAACAGATGCAGTAGCAACATTGCATTATAATATATTATATTATGTATTGACGCGCTGTTGCTACTGCATCTCTTCGGTAATTCTACTATAATTAATTTAAGCATTTCATATACGTAACTATTACTCACCTTTCCCTAAAATTAAGTTATTATATTCTTACACATGGCAAACATGAGGTATTTATTCTTATATTTATAAATTTATAATACATTTATTGCGTTTTCTTTGGTTCAATAACAATTTATTATATGAACAGCCAATATGAATGTCAATAATAGATGGCGCTTGAATCTCGCTTAAGATGTTGATTAAAATGTCGTCAAATATATGGCGCCACAAATTTATTGGAAGAATTTTTAATTATTACTCCTATTTCCCCAACTTTTAGTGAAGAATAGTGAGGGAAGTAACATTTTATAAACTAAATTTTATTACTATCATGTTAGATTTTTATTTAAATGACTCAAAGTGTCAGTGTCTGTTTCAATTTTTACAGTCGCCTCGACCGGGAAATACTCTTTCCTGGTCGAGCGACACATGCGCCAAATGTCACTTTACAGGCGGCGAGTACAAAAAAAAACTTTTATTTGTTAGGGACAGTGCCGCATATATGTTAAAAACAGGCAGACTATTAAAGGAAACATATCCTTATACGCTATATATTACTTGTGTAGCACATGCTCTCTACAGAATCTGTGAATATATCAAAGACAGCTATCCGGAAGTTGATAGACTTGTATCCACTTTTAAAAACGTTTTCAGAAAAGCACCATCGAGAGTACCTCTTTACAGGGAAAAACTTCCATCTTTATCACTGCCTCCGTCGCTAAAATTTCGTTAATGTTTAAATGACGATGGCCGAAGTATTTCTAAGTGCAAGGAACTAACACAAATCCCAAATTTAAAAAATCAGTTGGCATTCCTTCAGGATCACGTTGGAAATTTGCCTAAACTAATCACATATTTTGAAAATCGAAATCTCAAATTAAAAGATGGATTAACCACATTAGATGCGGCTATTAATAATTTCAAAAGTATTCCAAGTGACTTCGGATGTGGCTTTCGGCAAAAGTTAGACGCAGTTTTTAATAGAAATCCAGATTTAATAACATTGCGGCAATTGTGTATGGGGACAATGACACAAAATCAAACTGCTAAATACGCTGAAATAAAATAGTATTTCCAGAACGCATCTAGAACCAGTTGCGATATAGAAAGGACGTTTTCTATCTACAAGGATGTACTTCAGTCAAAGAGAACAAATCTTACAGAAAAGAACCTTGAGAAAGTATTGCTAGTAAATATTAATACTCCTTGACTCGACTTGAACTACAAAATAAACAAATAATAATTTATTTTGTATTTTATAGATCACCACCCACTTATTATATAAATAAAATTAAAACCTCTTTAAAAATGGAAAATTTCAATAGTGCGCTCAGGGGCGATGAGTCATCAACCTTTAGCGTCCGGTCTGTAATTATAATTTTTTGAAACTAAACAATTGTGTTTTATTATATATGTATAATGGAGTTTCAACAAGTATCTGCTTCGTCGCTTATTAATTATTAAAAAACTTAAATCTACAATATAGCAACGTTCGAAAAGGAATGATACAAAAGAACCGAATATTGCCGGCGAGAATAACGATTTTCTTTGCTTATAAGTTTGTTTAACATGATGATGATATTCTAAATGATGTTATTTGCTTTAAATTCACATTTGGCCGAGAGATTCTCTAATTTATATTATTTATATTTTTGTAAAATCAATGGAGTAAATATGAAAAGTTAGAAAAAGGTTAGCTTGCCAAACACCGTAGGAGTTAGTATAAAGTTTATTTAATTACATTAAAAGAAGGACTAGGAAATTACACAGATATAAGACTGAATATGTTGAACTTACAAAATGTGCTAAAAAAGACAGAGCAACATAAGAAAGCAGTGCACCATATAACTCCAGATGTAAAAGTTAATCAAACTATTTCAAATGTGTTAATTTCATATGTCTTTCTAAATAACGTTTGTAGTTTGATCCAAATTCACATGAATCACATTTATAATTAGATTCATTCTAATGTTTATTTTTTATATGTTTTTTTAAATGTTGTTTGGCATTTGTTCTAAATGCGCATGAGTTACATTTAAATTCGAATTCCTTCAAATGCTTTGTTTTAATATGTCTTTCTAAATAACGTTTGTAGTTTGTTCCATATTCACATGAGTCACATTTATAATCAAATTGCCACAAATGGTTAGTTTTTATATGTGCTTTTAAATTATATTTGCGGTTTGTTCCAAATTCACAACGGTCGCATTTGTAATCAAATTCCTTTAAATGTTTATTTTTCATATGTTGTTCGAAATTAGATTTGCGGTTTGTTCCAAATTCACAATGGTCGCATTTATAATCAAATTCCTTCAGATGTTTATTTTTTACATGTTGTTTTAATTTATATTTTTGGTTTGTTCTGTATTCACAAGAACCACATATAAAATCGAACTTCTTCAAATGTTTAGTTTTTATATGATATTCTAACTGACTTTTGACATTTGTTTCAAATTCACATTTATCACATTTATGATCAAATCTTTTCAGATGTTTAGTTTTTATATGTTTTGCTAAACTACATTTGTAATTTGTTCTAAAGTCGCATAAGTTACATTTAAATTCAAATTCCTTCAGATGTATTGTTCTTATATGGTATTCTAAATGACTCTTGCTGTTTGTTTCAAACTCACAAGAGTCACAATTATAATCGAATTCTTTCAAATGTTTAGTTTTTGTATGATCATCTAAATGATGCTTTCTGTTTGTTCTATATTCACATTTGTCACATTTATGATCAAATTCCATCAGATGTTTAATTTTTATATGCCTTTTTAAATCATACTTGCGATTTGTTCCAAATTTACATTTGTCACACTTATAATCAAATTTCTTCAAATGTTTATCTTTTATATGTACTTCTAAATGAAAGTTTCTGTTTGTTGTAAATTCACAACAGTCACATTTAAAATCGAACTTCTTCAAATGTGTAGTTTCCATGTGTCTTCTTAAAGATTCTTTAAATTCAACACGAAAGACACACAATGAACATTTAAATATTCTTTTTTGATCTCGTGAGCTCGATTGTTCTACTTTTATGTGTGTATTCCTATAATCAGTCGCAGAGCGTTCTTGGCCGTCCTTTTCTCCAACAAGCGCATGCGTATTTTTCACGTGCAGCCTCAGGGATTCTTTAGTCTTGAAACGTCTGTTACAAATACAACATTTATTAATTTTAACTTCGTGATGCTGGTCGTTGGTGTGCTTCTTGAGATCTGCTTGGTACTTCGTCCTGTACTTGCACTGCTCACATTTATAGATTTGGTGGAGGCGCCTCTTGCGTTGGTTTAATGCCATTGTTGATTGCTTGACCGGTGGTGTCGGCAGAATGCACTTTCTGAAAACAAATAAGTATTTCTAATCTCATGGTAAACATCAATTTAAAGGCGAAATTAATTTCACCAACTTGTCTGTACAACCTGAACCTGAAAGAAGCATAATCAACACAATGAACAGTTTTTGTTATTTTCCCAAAATTTCCTAAACATCTAGACGTGTACTGCTCTTAATCTCACCGATTCAAATATTAAATAGATAAATAATGCTTAGATTTGTTGTATCTGTTTTTTTGTTCATGGTATAGGTATTTCTTTTTGAAAAACTATGTGTCAATAAATAAAAATTATGCAATTACATATTTGGATTGTAAAAATAACGTTGTATTAATTATATAGCTCTCATAACACCTGATTGTGTTTAAAATCGACGAACTTACATTAGATGAGGGTACAGGAGTAAAACAAGAAATGTTACAAAATAAACTTTGGCTAAATTTGGATTCTTAAGTTATATTCTTACATAACGAGAAAACTAGCGGCACAAAAAAAAACTTTATAAGTTAATTGAATTAATTAAACATTTTTCAAATAAATCTTATCGTAACAAGATACTTGAGAATAATTTATTGAAAAAATTAAATAAAAATGACTCTAGGTACCAATTGTATAGAGATAGAACTAGAAATGTTCGTCTTCTTTATTTTATTTTTTTTTTCATGCGGTAACTCCTCGTAGAAACTTCCGGCATCAAGGTTTTGACAAAGTTTGCTAAACATTAACAAATTGGGATATTTGTCTTCATTTATTGGAAGAACATCTGGAAGAAAATGAAAGATAGGTCATACTTTGGTTAAAAAATATCTTACCACTGAACTTTTCTGTTGGAAGTTCAAATTCAGTTTCTTTAAGTTGTTTATGGCTATTTTGGGTTCTCTTTATATTTTTGGTATTTGGAGTCTTTAACCAATGTCCATTGATCGATAACTGACAAGGCGTGGATGTTCCTTAGAGCAATAAAATTCTCTTATGCTCTGTATTGCAAAAATACACTTTGCTACAAATTTATTTCGAAGAACGTCTGATCATTTTTTAGTCATTCGTTCAGTGGCGGCTGCTGCAGGGAGGGCAACGGGGCACTGCCCCCCCACCCCCGTGACAAATTTCTTTTAACAGATAAATTAATTATAAATACCTAATTTGTATGTAATTTTTCTGATTTGTTTGATAACAAATAATATCCCTAGCAGCAAAATCACTATATGCACACTTGTCCTACATTAGCAAATACATATTTTTATCCTTCTCTAAAATTGTGATTTTGCTGCTTGGGATTTTTTCGGAAGTAACACTTCGTCTCTTCAGCGCGTTTGAAAATCACAGTCTGACGTAGGCTCCGGGGCATCTCACGCGAGTGCACCATTTGTATTAGAAATCGAGTGGATAAAAAGTGACGCGGGGCGAGAGCCGTATATGTCAGCGAAGGGCACTAGACTGTGATGCCGGCTGGCAATCCAGTATGTAATATCACAGAATAACAGAAGTGACAAAAGCCTCACTTGCATAATTCCGATATTTGTGCGCAAAATCAGACAAAATGGCGTGTTTTGTTTTTATCTTGTATAAATATAACCTGTTTTAATTTTATAACTTATAATTTACGAAAAAATAATAAGTAAAGGTGCCAGTTAAATTGTTGTTGATATAAATAATGGAAACTGTAAAAATGTTCAGCAACAAAGTATATTCTACAATTTCTTTTCGTTTCCTAAAGAAGAAAATCGGTAAGTTATAGCTATTGAGTAACAGATAATTTGTAATAATTCATCTCTGTAGTATGAAACTTTTTATATAGTCAAGGAACCTCCTTCGAAAATAAGAATTTTAGAGAACATCGTTATCTCTCACAGCCATGGCCATAATGAAAAGAAACCAATTCAAACCTCACTGGTTAAGGAACTATCTAAAGATAAATGTTTATTATAAAATATTATTTTATAAGAACTAAGTATTATTTGAAATTTTAAGAGCATACTAGTTTCAAAATGTATTTTAGTATGTGTGGAAACCATGAATGTTCCTAGCACAAGTGATATTGGATCCCAACATTTAGCAGATTGTCATACCTATAGGTATGACAATTAATATTTACAATACAAAATTATATTATGAGCAAAACATAAAATACGTTTAGTTGTTAACTGAAGAATTCGAAGTCATTTTTGAACAAAAATTCAACACATATGTATTTAACCTAGTATAACGTAGAATAATTTAGAACTTTTCAGTTACACACATACAATTAATTTGTTTTAACGAAATGTATAATTTTTTAATTGTATTTTAGCAGTTATGGAAATTCCTACCCTATGTTGGGGTTCAAACAGAAAAAAATCTCTCTGCCCATACACCCAGAAAGGAAAGACTGGGAAAATCTCTAAAACAGCATCGAGTTATAGCTACTAAATCTAAAATGAAATCCTATCCTAATCAGGAGAATTTACAATATTTTCTAGGGCTTTGTGACAGATATTTATCAAATGAACTGGCAAATGTTGTTAAATTTAATGCAGTTAAATACTTAAGTAAAATACTTCAATTGGCAAGCGTAAGAACATTACAAAGATTAACACAGAATTGGAATATAACTCCACGAGTGTTGATTTTGTGTATTCTGCAATGAAATGAAAACTGCTCATTTTACACCAAAGCACGTGAATGCATTCTACGCATTGATGAAATGTGACTAAAAGCTAATTTATTTTATAATATAACTAAAGACAAAATTGTAGGATTTCATAAAATAAATGGTCAAACAACATATAAACCAGCAAAATTTGCTATGGTTCTCTTTGCTAAGGGCATTCATATAAATTGGAAACAGCCAGTTGGTTATGTATTAGTCAGCAGCACATGTAGTGGTGAAGCTTTAGAGGAGACTGTAGATAATACAATACTAAAGTTATTTGCAGTTGGGCTTTCTGTCCGAGCACTAGTATCTGATGTCGGATCAAATTTTTGTTAATATTCAAAAGAAAAAAGAGGTACTCCAGAATCACCATACTTTTACTTAGAACATAGAATATTTTATTTTTTGATGTACCACATCCTTGCTAAAGCAACTAGGAACACATTTTTTAAATATACAATACAAAAATTGGGCACAGTAATACTAGTGATATCATCACTATAATAATAGAGATATCGTCACTATAATACTAGTGATATCATCACTATAATAATAGTGGTATCATCACCATAACAATAGTGATATAATCACCATAATAATAGTGATATCATCACTATTATTGTACCCAATTTTGAACACTGTAGTCCAACCCTGCAATATAACCCTGACTGCCGAGCCCTAATAATTATATAAAAGGCGATCGTACCTGACATTCCTCTCGCAACAGAAAGCCATATGGTGTTCGTAATATTCCTTCGAGTCCAAGTGGATTTTGCAAAATGGACACTGCACGAGTTCTGAAATTGGGTGAAAAACACATCCATTAAATTACACGCAAAAACTGACATTGAAGCGGTCTTTGCGGCATGCAAATAATAATAATTTAAAGTAAATCTCTATTAAAACTCAAAAATTATAAAAGAAAAAACCAAAAACATCAAAATTAAATATTTTCAATACCTTGACTTGAAAATTTTCCAGCTGCATCCGCAACGCAAACGGTTTTGTGGTTGACCAAATGGGATTTCGAACTGAATCCGAGGCAGCAAAATGTGCAGGCAAATACGTCCTTTGTGATGTCTTCTATAGTGGTAGCAAATTCCACTCTGAAAATGTTAGTCTGGATGCTCTCATATTCCTCACCAAAATACACCAATAATTCATTACCAGCTTGAATTGGACGAGTGCTTTGATAATATATTTTATCTTCAGACTGAAAGATAGTCAAGTTTCGTTCAGAAGTATTCCTAGTACGATTAATGTACTGCATCCAATTCATATGCTTCGATTTATGTTTGTCCAAAACAAACTTCTCCTCATTCTTTTCCCATACAACACATTCTGTTGCGCTGAGTCCAGTGAAAGGACCAAATTTTACACCTGCAGGAATAATTCTCAAAGCATATATTCCAATCTGTCCAAAACAATCTCGAATTTCTAAAATATCATTTGGTATATCGTCTTGTGCTCCATTATCTGGATTATTCACAGCATGTCTGTTTAAAATATGCACCAGCATTCCACATTTGTTGCAATAGTCCACATAATATGCTTCACAAGGGGCACAGTCTGTTGGCCAAATATACACAGATTACAAGTCATTGCATTCACTATCACTTAGTGATTTAATAAATAAATATAAAATGATGAAACATACTGTCAGTTTTCATAACAGTCTGTGATAATAGTCATGTAATATAAAACATATGGAAGTTAAGACGCAGTGAAGATTTAATTGGCAGTATTTGACACAAAACAGTTTTGAAAATAAAAATATTACAGCTTGATGAATATAGTGGAATGAGAAACTTATTCTCTGAGATTCTGTTTTTCAATAAACAGAATAAAACTATGTAAATACACTTTAACCTTTCTGTGTTAGGGTTGCATAAAAATTTATCTTTATGCTGCAGATATTTCATGATTACTTACAAATTACATCATCATTACCAACAGTAATGAAGCACCAAGAGTTCTCATAACATTCCAATAACTAATTCGTGATGTAACATCATCAGCAATTTTACCAAAGTTTGTTCACTTAGAGGTTACCTATTAGTCAAAATTCTCCTGAACCTGTAAACTGCAATTTACCCATGTCTTGCTGACAGTGACAGAAATAAAATTCAAAGAAAGCAAGAAGTTGTATTGCAGATTTGGAACGAATAGCTCTGAAAGGATTGTTAATATCTTGTGTGAATATATTGCCACCACGGAAGAACAGTTGTGATCCGTCCCAACTCTCAAACTGTGGCCAACTTAAAATATTATGTGCAAAAAACAAAAAGCAGAGTCTCCCCTATGTTTATAAAACCATTGATAGACATTTATAAGTACAAGTAGAAATTCTCAATAGTAATATCACAAGAGAGTGAGAATAAATTGAAAATAATTCGACAGATTTTCGAAAACTTGTTGCTAGGGAATAGACACGAGAGAGCCCGTAGGGCTCGAGTGGCTATTCCCGAGTGGCAACAAGTTTGAGAAAGACTGGAGAATTATTTTCTAATTAATTCTCACCCTCGAGTGGTATTCGAAAGATTATTTTTTAATGTTTAAATAAGAAATACAGTATACCTAAAAATTCAACTTTTTAATATTATTTCTGTACATTTAACAAAATTAATTAGTGTTAACAGTTTGTATGTGAAATACACAATTATTGCAAATGTTTTGTCCGTGAGTGGTGGATTTTGCAACATTCTTCTGTTCTGTTGTGTTAAAAGTTATAACTTCTCCCTTGTCTCTTAGGTTATTAATGAAACTTGAATGATGTTCATTATTCAACTGCAGGTACGGTTTCAATGAACTAGATGAGCTGTGGCCCGTAATTTTTATTATCTCCTGCTCGTTAACACCTGCTTTCGCTAGATGAGACACTTCACTTAACCTTGAAGAATGGTTCGTAATATATTTTTTTAGTGTCCAGCCCAATCATGTCCGCCGATTCTTTCATCTACTTCGACATTATGTTCACCCCCAACGGCATATTTTTGTACCATCCTGAAGATGACGGTTTATCCCAAGCAATGTTTACTGTTAAAAAAAGCCTGTCAGTTTTTATATGTTCGTTCCTCTTGCTTAGCAATTCCTTGAGCAATCGGACAGAACACGCATCAGGCTTTTCAGTATTTGGTATTAACCATTTACTATCAGTTAACTTTTGTGCCCCACGTTGCGCTGTTTTAGAGAAAACCGGATTATACTCTACTCTTCCAGTGGCCAAACCAGCATTGTCTGTTTCTTCTTGAAAATAATGCACTAAACATTGACAACCTTCTCCCCACGCCATGCTAGCTCATATGAAGCAATGTGATAAAAGCATTTTTGCAAACCGAAGGGTGTCTCCTCGTCGTACCGTTTTATTATTTCCATGATTTGTTCTTTAGTTAGAATTGCATGGCTTTGCTTCCTTTTTTCTGGCACCTGTTGTAATACCTTACGTTTTGTATTTCTGGCTTCTCTCGCAGATTTAAATTCGATATCTTTAAAGGGGTCTTATTTTCTACTAAATTCGTTGTAGTACAACTCTTGCATTAATTTGGCGGTTTTATTCCACATTGTTTTAATAACGGCTTCTTTGTAATCTTCTCCATTGCACCTTTTCATATTAAATCCCCAGTCTTTCAAAATGTTTGCCAGTTTTGTGACTGGTGTATTTCCTTCTAATTTGTAACCCCGTTCGTCGCAAAATGATTGAAATTGTTTCCATATTGAATTATTACTAACCAAGGTATTTTTGCACAAATTTTCTTTAATCTGTGCGTTTATATCTTCCACTGATGATGAACTAAATCGCTTATGGTCCATTGCTTCCAATTTGCAATAATACTGGTGACAGGTGTCAAAACTAGAAAATACGTTGTCAACCAACAGAAACAAAATACTAGAAAATATTCTCGGGAGAATAATGTACCAAGATTATTCTCACTATAATAATGTTGTGATTGCACAGAATTAAACACGTGTCCGCAAATACTGCTAAACGATTGGTTAATAAAATTATTAAAAAATAATCTATATTATAATATGTTAAGACAAGTTAAATTAAAAAGATGATGTTTATCGATATGGTCATGACAATCTGTATTTATTTTCAGTGAACATAGCCTACTATTATTGGTTTAGATTATGGCTACAACAAATTCAACAAAAATGACAATGAGCAGCTATAAATATGCATTTACTCACATAATACTCCATTACTGAATTCGATTTTTATATCATCTGCATTGATTCCTCCTTCTATTTTAACGTTGTCATTTTGCACTTCACAGTATGCCATTTCTGTTTTAACGGTCTCCAAACATGTGGACTCTTCGGACTCTTCATATTGCTTTATTTTGCCGTGCCAAATGGGGCCTTGCACTTCAGCATTGTCTATAGTAATACCAGTTTCAGAGATACACACTTTATCCTCTGTAAAACTGTCGTCTTGGCCATGGCACTGTTCTTGTTTTACACTTAATGTATTTGCAAAAAGCATTGCTTCATTTATATTAACTTGCTCATTATATTCAGCCATTATTAACATTTATGGGCAATGGTTAACAATTGGGGCACCAGCAATGACCTTAATGCAGAGATGTATGTATCTTGAGGTTGGCAGCGCAGCGTTGTCAAATGCTAAATATAATTAGGAATCGTGAACAAAGATTAAATAGGCACAACAAACTTGCTCATCATTCGTTAGTTTTTGCAAAAAATATTAATGTTTGATTTATTTTAGAATAAATATACCTATTTGCTTTTATTAAAATAAAATACACCAACAGAATTGTTTAAATTCGTATGTTACATACATCACGTGTATATTTCGAGATCAACTGTTGAAGAATTATCACTTTTATGTATATAAATTTAATATATGTATTGCAAATTATTCTATTTATATAAGTAGTATGCACTGAAATATGTTATAACAGTTAATAGTCGCTGCATAAACCCACCAATATGGTGGGTTTATGCAGCGTTCCTCAACTTAGTATTAGTATTATTCCAAAGAATTAGTTTTAACCTTAAAAATACACGTTATACAGAAATTAAATTTTCAAATTACGCTGCGTAAGTGATACGTAGCTGTGTACGTATTCCCTCACAAGGGTTAGATCTTGGCTAACGATATCTTAACTTAGTCCTAGGAGCTAAAAATTACGAACTTTCAAGGTTGTGTCCTAACGCGGTCCTAAGAAGCTTACGACCATATCAGATTTGTAAATAGTGTACTGAATTCGGTACAATTGTACTGAAACGGCAGCACTGCCAACAGTCAATTTTAGAAATTGCAGCTCCAGGGTGTCAAAAAGTGAACTACAAGTGATGTCTTGGATCACTATATGCACACTTGTCCTGCATTAGCAAATATATATTTTCATCCTTCTCCAAAATTGTTATTTTACTCCGTGGAACGAGAGCAGATATTGATCACAGTGATTCCTGTATTACCTGTGCTATTACAATGAAAAGCATTATTCTTTTCAATAGAGGCAAATAAATATTTTTTGCCTTGGATTCTTTGACTTAAAGAAAATTCAATTTAACATAAATATGTTCTATTCAAATTTAATATTTATTAACTGTAATGAAGCAATTATGATTATCTCAATACTACATTTTTCGGGGGCGAAGCTGATTGAAGGAAGTTCTAACAAAGTTAGTAAACTCAAAACTGACGTCTTCAAATATAAATACTAGCCATAGTTTTCTAGATAGTAATGATGGGTAGATTAATACATTTTAATTAAAAAGTATCTAAACTTATATTTTAATATAGGTACCGCTCCACTAGAGAGTAACGGTAAAACTCTCTAGAGTAACCCTCGCTAGTGGACAATAAGACATTTCGCAAATGAACATACGTATGCGACTTGTCTGCGAGTAAATATCAAGAGTGCTGGCGTTAGACTATCGAGAAGCGACATGTACAGACTTGCTCTGTTGGACTCGATATTATTTTGTATCAATGCACTCTCCGACTGTCTCTCTCATAATTCGGAATAGTTTCGTATTATGATAGTTTTTGCGGAAAGTTGTGTAGCAATTAGCAATGGGACAGAAAAAGAATTGGTCTAAAGTGGATATAAAAAAAGAGAAATGGGTGTGCTTAAGACCACACGGCAGAAGTGAAAACTACATCAAGGCGAGGTTAATAATACGAAATACAACTTTAGCGTTATAATACAAAGCCGAGCGTGACACGATTGCCGAGCGAGTATAACAGAGACCAGAAAGTGCAATTTAAGTCTTCTTCATGTAATATCTCACTAAATCATTTGCAATAATTCAATCTCTGCTCAAAGTGATTGCCCCCAGTAAATGCTGTAGTACAGAAACTTTATATGGGTGCATATGTAAGTTTGTTTTCAGTGCCTTATGAAAACTTCCGTAAGAAATACCTATAATTCAAATACATATTGCTGCATAACAAATTACGTTTAAGTTAATCAGATCTTTTTACCAGTTTGAGCAGACAGCTTTCATACAGATTTTGTAGGACTAACTTCCATTCGCTGCCTAATGTCTGCTACAACATCTTCAGTTAAAACTGTTGGTGCTGTTTCAGGTTTACGTTTACAAACACTCCCCGTTTCCTTAAACCTCTCAATCACCCTATTGCGATGACAAGTGAATGTGTCCAAGTTTATTTTGAGAATTGCATATTCCGTTGCAAATTGCTGAAAACACGATTCCAATGAATATTTCCATGATCCGTTCTCTTGCAATGTTCCACAGTCAAAGAGCGATATAACGATAAACATATCGTGTTGCATCGTAAAAGGTATGGGTTATACGAGGTATATTGTCTTGAAATAGACAGAAAAGCGACCATAAATCAATGCTTTCATTCAGCAGACACAGCAGTTGCGCAACTGTTCAGTGATCATGTCCAGTAGACGAGCGCTCACTCTGAACATGTTCAGGAGCGGTCGCCATTTTTGAGAGCGGAAAAATTCTATGCTCACTGTGAGCGTATTCTGTACGCATGCGCCATTGATTCATTCCAAGACCATCCTAATACATACTTCTGAAGAAAGTTACTAGAAAAGTAAGATAGAGCAAATTAAAGGTATTGTGCAGTAATAAATGTATTATAATATTGGAGTTCACTCAGTATTTTATTCGGGGTTGGAAAAACCAGCCCTTCCACTAAAAACTACGTCAAACCTTAATGCAGAAAAACAATTTATTATTATTGTTTATTCGGTTTAATCTCTATAATTTTAACATATGGTAGCAATGAAAAGTACCAGATGACAGACGATGACATAAAGGTGAGCGGTCCTGTCCAGCGAACACTCAACTGTTGTGAAGTGAACGGTTGGAGCGGGATCGGTTCCCACTCCGCCTGCTGAATGAAAGCCATGAAAATACGAAAATACAAGACACTTTATTATGGTTTTGACATTTAACATGTAAATTTAGTATGGACAACTCACGGAAGTAAATGTTTCCTAGTTTTTGATAATACTGGAACTTTTTTTTGCCAAGCCAGGACAGTTCAAAATGATCTCGTTGTATAACTAATAGTGGAATTCTGAAACCCTCTCGTAAGCTCCGATTATCGTAGGCCCTAGCAACGAAGTGACGTTGCGATGACGATTTCAGAATTTTTAGAGCTAGTGACGTAGAATGTCACGATGAGAAGCATAAATACAGGTTTTGTAGGTTATAATTTTATATTTATTACGTTCTTGTTTGCAGATATAAATATGACTTTATAGCATTATTGTTAGATGTAGACCACAACAGGTATGGATTGTCTATGTAAAATATATTTATAGAGTGTAATATACCTATTCGCTTTATTCCAGAAATTATATGCCATTTTACGAAAGCAGTTAATCGATCATGTAAATCCCTAGCATTTTAAGCGAAAGTTTAGGAGTTCAGAGCCTTATCCAGGTAAATAATATACATATACATATCCATATACATTACATTTGAAGATTACTTCAAGTGCCTATACCTATACAGTGTACATAATACCACGCGATCATTTAAATTATAAATTATAGCAGGCGGGATTTTTTTTTATTAGGTTGTCCAGAATGTCAATTATTGATTAATTGAAATTTTCGGTTATGTTATACTTTGTGACATTTGTGAATCTTATGTGTAATCGATTTAAATTTAATGGAAATGAAAGCATTACAAGATAAATTAGTTTTATTGTGAATTACAAAAGGTGTTCAAAGTGTTCTCCCCCTGTTGCAATGCAACTGTTAACCCTCCCTTTCATATTTTCAAAAGCATTTGCCAACATCTGAACGGTTATAGCGTTACATGCATTAGAAATTGCCTCGTGTAGTTCTTCAAGATTTTGTGGGTTATTTTTGTAAACTGTGTTTTTCAGATACGGATAAATGAAATAATCAAGAATCGTTAAGTCCAGACTGCGAAGCGGAAATTCAATGACTCGATTATCATAAAACTCGCGAATTCGAGCCATACTTTCCCATGTTTTGTGAGCTGTTGCATTGTCCTGTTGGAAATACCCATGTAAAAGTTCGTCATCATGAAGATTTTGTAAAAACGGTTCAAGTAAATTATTTCGATATCTCTCAGCATTTATCGTTCCTTCAAAAAACACAGGTCCAAATATACGCCTTCTAGAAACTGCTAGCCAAACACCAATTTTCTGCGGATGGAGAGGCGATTGAATAAACTCATGAGGATTCTCCGAAGACCAAATACGCATATTTTGTTTGTTTATATAGCCGGATAGGTGAAACCATGCTTCGTCAGAAAAAAATGTTAAATTCAAAGTGTTGTTGTTATTTAAATTATTCAAAAACCACTGACAGTATTCTATTCGTACAGGAAAATCTCGAGGGAATAGCTCTTGAACGACGTTAATCTTATAGGGATAAAGATTTAAATTTTCTTTTAAAATTTTTTGACAAGTTCCATATGAAAGGTTTATTTCTTGGGCTAATCTGCGAAGAGATTTTTTGGGAGACTGTTCCATTCTTTCTGCAACATCTGCCACAATCTCAGGAGTCCTTTTTTTGGGCGCGCCACTACCAGCTTTCCTACCTACAGTTCTAACATTACGAAATTTCGCCACACATGTGTAAATTTCTTGGACTAATTTTTGATAATCCGCAGGAAAATTAGGGAAGGCATTTTGGAAATCATTGATGCAGTGCGGTACTGAATATGTCCATTCACCATTCTCTTGTCGTTCGGCGTTTTTAAAATAACTTTCAGTAAGAAAAATCTTATGTTCTAAATCAAACATTTTGAAATGTCACTTTGACAATTCAAATTGTAAATTAGTACTTATATATCAACTTAATTTAAAATTCACAAACTGCTCTAATTTAGAATTTAAATGATCACGCGGTATCTTTGTTACAAGTCTAAACAATCCGTGCGTTCAGGGAGTTACGGCGCCGCTAGCGCTGAGCTGTGCTAGCTCGAGCGGTGTCCTGAACGCGACTGCTGAGTGCCGGCGCTGGAGCTAGCGGTCGCCATCTTGCCTAGCGAAAATAAATTTCGCTCGATGACCTAGCGGCGCTAGAAAGAAGTGGGGATAAGCGGTGAATATTCAAATCTGAATTTAAAAATTCAAACCCGCGGATTAATAAACACATTAATTTATTAATTGTAGTAGTAAATATCATTTTTACGGTTGCTGTTGTACTTGTTGTTATATTTAATGTTATGCGAAAGTTATAGATAAATTTATCATATAAAATAGATATTGATAAGTACTATTATATTCGGTTTACATATAAAGTGAATATCTTTTTTCTACTTGAAATGGATTATTTATTTCTAATAAACAAACAACTGTTAGTGAATCCTAAGTACGATCAATAAAAACTTCAATTATGTTGCACAATAGATCTTAAATAGTGCCTAATAAGTCTTTTTGATATGTTTATATAGGTATTGAAATGTATTTTGAAATAGATATAACTAACAAGTAATGTCAAACAGCATAATTCCTTCTAATTTGGCACTAAATTTAATCAAAAATATTAAGAGCTGCTACTGAAACTAATGAGCTATATACTTATATAATATTGTTTGTTTTTGGGCCTTATCTTCTTATTATATTTTCGTGTTCTAAAATACATTAGTATTGTATGCATAAGTATAGATAGCTACATAGTCTATTAGGTAACGTAACTTAAGACTTTTACACAAGATCTACCATCAGATTCCAGTACGATAAATGTTGGAATAATATTGCTTCTTCAACCACAACAATAAAACAAACACACAATGTTATCAGTTTATGTCATACGTATTTATTTATCAATAGGATAGGCGATTTATTTATTTATTTATAGACTTATTACAAAGTAGCATTCAAAAAATACATCAATTAATTAAAATTGAAATGAACAACTATTCACAGTGCCGATAAATATCTCAGCCAACACTGCTAATATAATAGTGTTAATCGTTACATCATCTTCAACTAAAACCTCAAAACATTCCAACGAATTTGCTAACATCAGCTTTCAATAAGTTAAATATTGGAAGAATATTGTTTTTACAACTACAGTAATAAAATAAATACACAAAGTTATTTCTTTGTAATAAATTTATGTATCAGTTATAATTCTGTGGTTATACCTACTCTTACTGCAACATTAGCATTCAGAAAATTCATCAACTAATTAAAATTGAAATGAATACTATTCACAGTGCCGATAAATATATCAACCAAAACTGCTGGTATAATATTGATAATAGATTACGCCAACTTCATCGAAAACTTCCACATAATCCATATAATAATACCAGAGAAATAGAGTAGGGGAGAACGCGCTTAAAGATGCGCCAACTAAGTTAAATTGAATTCCGCCATTTTGAAGGTTGCTCACAAGCCTTACAAAAATGTTTGGAACAAATAACTTTATTTTTGGACCAGGTCCACGTTTCAACATTTTTTCCTAGCACATCTAACCACATTTTCAATGAATCACCCCGTGGAAATCTACAAATAGTGCAGAATTAATCGCGCTCTTAAAGATGCAATTCTTTCATTCTATTACGGTAATATTTATACCTAGCTCAACAATTCGCATGTAAAGTTCATTGACTTAGAAAAATGTAAACAAACTTACGTGTGAAAAGAAATGCCTTCCGGCTTAAATCTTCGACTGTTACTGCAGCCCAACACAGAGCACGACATGTTAATAACACACACAAGTCCTTTTTAATACAATTAATTAAAAATAACCTCCAAGCTTGACAATTACAACAACACAAGTGCCAATTACCCTGCAAAATGGCGACCACAATAGCGTTTGCTTAAAACTGGATGCGCACTCGTCGAAGCGCGTTCTCCCCTACTCTATTTCTCTGAATAATACACTGTAAAATGTAGTATTAAATATTTAGACACACTTTATATTATAGTACTTAAATAATTTACCATCTCCTCGGTCAATTCTAAAATAAGGATTTTATATTGCTATCGTATATTAATTACAAACCAAATACGTTGACTTTATTTTTAGTTTAGATTTTAAAAGTACGTATGTTACGTCTTCATACTTCAAACAATAATAATAATAATTAAATTAAATAATAATAAACTTCACAACACCATATTGCTGCTGTCAGACTTCAGAAGTAGTAAAAGTACGCATGTCGAAGCAACAATTTTAAAATGTACTACTGTGACCCGTTCAATGACTTCAGGCGCTGGCCACAAGCTCTAGCGGTATACGCTTCCAGCGCCGTATCTCCCTGAACGCACGGAATATTTAGTTTATGGATATTTTACATTATTTGGCAGCTACCAGAATAATAGCTTGTTTTATTTGGTCAGATATCAGTCAGTTGTGTAATTCATAAGATCTGTCACATGATGAGGAAATTTGCAAGGGTAATTATGTTGTACGATAACATTTTAATAATGTAATTTACATATTTCAATGCAGGTGATATTGGTTATTCTATGCAACTATGGTTATTTAACCCAATCAATAATTCCTCAGAAGCGTGCTTAATATTGAATTGAATGTTATCGAAATGACAAATGCTATTTTGTAAAGCTGTTATTGGTGTCGCTCTATATTCTGCACATTAATGTACCATCCTGTGAAAATAGCTAGTATAATTTACAAATGTATATTGTATATCATGGCACTAAAGAATAATTTTCAATTACATAAGGAAATGACGAACAACATATTACAGGTAAAATTGTGACTTATATTCTATATTTTATTATGTATACTTCTTTTAGATAAAAACCAGAAAAATAATTGTTTGGAAATTGGAACAATGTGATGCATCACAAAGTGACTGGAAGCATGCACTTGCATTTTCAATGTATATAAAAGTGTCTACAACTAATTCAAAACAAATGGGTTGTCTTATGCCAAACCCTAAAAATGAAAATAATGTACATATTAAATATATTACAAGAAGGATATGTACAATAAACCTTGTGTAAAGGATTTATGCAAAATCTTGGATTATATTGAAAATCCGTTGAAAGTATTCGGTAAAATTTTAAATTTACCACATAAATTTAACAATTTCAGTGCATTTACATAGTAAACAAAACATACTCATGAGATATTTAAGAAGTTTGCCACACTTTAGATAGGTATAAAAAGATGAGGGAATAATTTATTATAGTCCATCAGTCGATACATATTTTAAAATGAAACATGCCCTTACTGTAATTCTGAGTAATTCACATATATCTCATAAGTTTATTTACTTTACTATGTAAATACTTTTGCTTGGAGTCTTTCATTTATTTGCATATATATTTATTTTCTAAGTGTTAATAAAAAAAAATAACAAAAATATATGTCTTTTATTTTTCAGTAAGTAAGTAATAACTGTCCTCTTTGAGGTCTATTGTTATGATTTAAAAGTATACTTATAATGTACATCTAGTATTAACATAATTATCCAAGTTCAATGTTTTCATTATTTTATAATACATATTAGCTGTGATATTAGCACACTTATTAATCCATTAAACAATAAATTTTCGTATTCTTATCTTCTTCTGAGTTGAAAAGGTGCAAATTTCAGCCTACTGAATTACTGTTAAAACTGTTACTTTATAGGGGGAAACCCCTAATAAATACATTTAATTCAGGGTGCAAGAGGATTGAGTGTTAGAACAGTACATTCACTTACCTTGAAAATAATTATTAATCGCTTATGATTAATATTTAAGTTTCCTATGTCTAGTTGTTACCCTTGAAGTAGACGGTCGGTGTTATTGATATTTGTGACCCATCCTATATATAGCTAACTCAGAGCTTGAGACTACTAAAAGATGTTAATGCCCGTTTGCGCCACCCATTTTATTATTATAGAGGCAAGGTGTTGTTGCTGTATAGCAAAATAAAAATGGGAAATTTTGCACTACAATAATATATAGGCCTATCTCCAAGGAAAACACATTAATAAAAACAATAACAATTTATTAACTAAAATAACAATGGAAAATGTAAAATATAAATTTTGTATTGTAGAGATGTTAATTATAAAATTGAAATATTTATGTCACAAAGTATTATAGCAAAAAGATAATTATAATAATTATTAACTTTTGTTGTAGTTAAAAAGAAATTATTAATGTTATTTGATCGGAGATTAATAATTGTCGTTATTTATAAAACACAGAAATACTGAATTCTAGAGAGACGGTACATTAGAAGAAAACAAAACAATAGTTTTTGATCTAACCAATAATCTAATCGATTACGTTTGGTGCACCATTTAACTTAATAAAATTCATAAACTAACAACTATATATATTATTTATATTAAAAGCTACTTGATTAAATATATCAAATAAAATAAATTGATAGAGTGTACAAGAAAAACAAAAATATAAACAATAAATATTTAAACACAAGATATGATATATACCTATATAGATAAACACAAAAAAGACTTGATGTACGTGCTTTGTCGTACTCGACTATATTTTACATTAATACATAAAAAGAAATTAGACAGTTTTAACTAATTTCACAGCACAGCAAAAGATGGATTACCTAAATACCTGTACGTAGAATCGTATTACTTGTTCCGACGGATGGCCCCCCGCTTGTCGATGTCGGTTCGGTCCGCGTCTCGGGCTTGGTGGATAGCGGCGAGCAATTATCTCTCAGATCCGGATTATTTTCCGTAAATTGGAAGACACTACATGCTCCACAATGATTTATTTATAGAAAGAGGCAGATCGCATAACAGCGTATCCATAAACTTCTGGATATTTAGACCTCGATCTATCAGAGATATATATATATTGGTACCGCCGCCTAACGAAACATTAGACAAAGGCGACCGGTATTTGTCACTGTTTCACTACCACTTACTATGATGCGCTTCCCCTATTTGAAGACTCGGACGTGTAGAGGGGTATTTTTGAAGAAATTGGCGACACTAAGACGCTGTTGGATCACGCCACCCGAAAATGCCAAATACGCAATATTGCGAAATACGTAGTTCCATACAACAAACTATGAGAACTTTTAGATAACTTAGGCGGACAAAAAATGCATACGTCGCCAATCTTATATTTGAACAAAGAGTCCTTCATAAACTAAATATGTTAAATCGAATATTATAAAACGGAATAATATATGCGATGCAGATTTTAATGTTGAGAATTTTAAGACGTAATTTACTTTAGAATTAAAATAACATTTGAATTATTACTGATTTGAAAATATGTAACACGTGATATACAGGGATAAGTGAATTAAATTTTGGCCGCGTCTTTTTAAATGTAACAAAACTGTAAATAAACAGAACAGAAATTTCAATTTCTATAAATCCAGTGACTCGACAACCAAAACCTGCAATAATATTGAATGATTTGGTGTACTCGATATCAAATACATTATTATGTAAGCCTTCTCTTATTCAGACAATACATTCCAACGTGTAGTAAAATAAAAATGATTTGTGACAAACAAAAATATTGAAACCAAGTGCAAGCTTGTATCATAGGATTGATCGAGTTTCTAAATACAAAGTAACCTGTACACTTCAACCATTTATATACTTTGCCCTATGCTATTAAAACTTAATATTACCTTTTTGGAGCCTAAAACATTAATCGTTCAATATAGTTACATATTGATAAAATCCTTGCGGTTTGACTTCTTATGAAAAAGTCAACTTTAAATTGTGAAGTTATTGTGAACACCATGATAGACTTTTTCGAACATTTAGTTTGTGCACATTTCACATGTGTTATGTTGTATGGATATTGTCTTATGGGTTTATGTATTTTTTTGTGTTTAGGTACTCTTGTAAGAAAAACAATGTCCACTTTATAGGAATACCTGTCCTTGTTGGCTTCATAGAAAAATCACATTTCATCATCCATAGATGTGCCTGAAAAGACATTTATCTGCAAATTCACTATACACTACTGTGATACTACGTCATTTGAAACTCTCCTAATGGTAGCAGTTCTTGCTGAAATTTTCCAAAGTGCTTAGTGCTATCTTGGCAACAGTATAAACATATGTTTGTACTATGTCTTGGCATTACAAAATTTTCCGTACATTTTCTTTAAGAAAAAATGTTAGCAATAGCTCTATTATATTTCAAACAATTTTCTTATTTGTTAAAATTTTAAATTGAAATGTTTTGGTATATATTTACGAGATGATATGTCTGTTTACATCATATTACATGTTAAACATAAAGGTTATGCACAAAAAATCGTAAATTGACACTTCTACGTCACTAACTGTAAAAATACCGAAAATCGTCATATAACGTCACTTCGTTGCCATGGACTACGATAACCGAAGCTTCCGATAACTTTCAGAATTCCTCTATAAATTCCTTTAAATGTTCAGCTTTATATTTTTCTATATAGTGTTTTGTGGTTTATTCCAAATCCACAAAAAATACATTTATAAACTACCTTCAAATGTGTTTTTATACGTAGTTTAAAATTATCTTTGCGATTTGTTATACAGGATGTCCCAAATTAACTCGGCACTATTGCTAACTTTGTTATTATTGGAGCTACGAAGTCGGTTAAATTAGCAAACTAGTAGGACTTTTTTTACTGATTAAGTTAGTCAAAACAGAGAAACAATTGAAGAGCTAGTTTCTGAGATATTCACAAAAGCAACAAATTTTTTAATGGAACATCCTGTATATTTTGACATATTATGAAAGAGAGTTAAATTCTAAACAAAAAGTAAAGTATACACTATCGTCCTAAATTTAAAAATAAGCGAATAAGAAGCACTTAAACTCTCTGATTATCATTACTTTAATACTACTTACATATTAAATTAATGATAATCAAAGAGTTTAAGTGCTTTTTATTCGCTTATTTTTAAATTTAGGACGATAGTGTATACTTTACTTTTTGTTTAGAATTTAACTCTCTTTCAAAATATGTCGAAATATACAGGATGTTCCATTTAAAAAATTGTTGCTTTTGTGAATATCTCAGAAACTAGGTCTTCAATTGTTTCTCTGTTTTGACTAACTTAATCAGCAAAAAAAGTCCTACTAGCTTGCTAATTTAACCGACTTCGTAGCTCCAATAATAACAAAGTTAGCAATAGTGCCGAGTTAATTTGGGACAACCTGTATATTCACAAATCATATTTATAATCAAATTACTTCAAATGTTTAGTTTCTGTATGTCTTTTTAAACTATACTTGCGGTTTGTTCCAAATACACATGTGTCACATTTATAATCAAACTGCTTCAAATGTTTAGTTTTTGTATGTTCTTTTAAACGAATTTTGTTGTTTGTTCCAAATTCACATTTGTCACATTTAAAATCAAATTCCTCCAAATGTTTAGTTTCTATGTGCATTTTTAAATAATTTTTGCGGTTTGTTCTATATTCACAAGAGTCACATTTATAATCAAATTGCTTTAAATGTTTAGTTTTTATATGTCTTTCTAAATCATGTTTGCGGTTTGTTCTATGTTCACAAAAGTCACATTTTAAATCAAATTTCTTCAAATGTTTAGTTTTTAAATGATATTCTAAATTACTTCCGAGGTTCGTTCCATATTCACATGAGTCGCATTTAAACTCAAATTCGGTCAGATGTTTTGTTTTTACATGTCTTTCCAAATTACTTCTGGAGTTTGATGCATATTCACAAGAGTCACATTTAAAATCAAATTTCTTCAAATGTTTAGTTTTCGTATGCCTTTTTAGATAACCTTTTATGTTTGTTCCGAATTCACATTTGTCACATTTATAATCGAATTGATTCAAATGCTTAGTTTTTGTATGATATTCTAAATTACTTTTGTGGTTTGTTCCAAATTCACAGGAGTCACATTTAAAATCACATTGCATTAAATGTTTAATTTTTATATGTTGATCTAAATTATGTTTGTCACTTGTTTTAAATTCACATTCGTCACATCTATAATCAAATGCTTTCAAATGTTTGGTTTTTACATGAAATTCGAAATTATTTTTGTGGTTTGTTCTATATTCACAAGAGTCGCACTTAAAATCAAATTTCTGCAAATGTTTAGTTTTTATATGATATTTTAAATCATATTTGCGGTTTGTTTGAAATTTACACTTGTCACACTGATAATCAAATTTCCTCAAATGTTTATTTTTTATATGTGTTTCCAAATTAATTTTCTTGTTACTTCTATATTCACAAGAGTCACATTTTAAATCAAATCTCATCAAATGTTTAGTTTTTATATGATATTCTAAAGCACGTTTGTGGTTTGTTCTATATTCACAAGAGTCACACTTAAAATCAAATTTCTTCAAATGTTTAGTTTTTATATGCATATTTAAATGATCTTTGGTAACAGTTTCATATTCACAAGACTCACACTTATATTCAAATTTTTTCAAATGAGCTTTAATATGTACTTCTAAATTATACTTGCGGTTTGTTCCAAATTCACAAGAGTCACATTTAAAATCATATTGCTTCAAATGTTTAGTTTTTGTATGTAGTTTTAAACTAATTTTGTGGTTTGTTCCAAATTCACATATGTCACATTTATAATCAAATTTCTTGAAATGTCTAGTGTTTATATGTATTTTTAACGATTGTTTGTGTTTTGCTCGAAATACACAAAGCGAACACTTAAATATCTTCTTTTGATCTCGTGAGCTGAACTGTTCTACTTTTATATGTGTATTCCTATAATCAGTTGTAGAATGTTCTTGGTCGTCCTTTCCTCCAACATAAGCGTGCGTATTTTCCACGTGAAGCCTGAGCAATTCTTTACTTTTAAAACGTCCGTTACAAATCTCACATTTATGCATTTTAACTATGTAATGCTGGTTGCTGGTATGCTCCTTGAGATTGGCTTGGTACTTCGTCCTGTAATTGCACTGCTCACATTTATAGATTTGACGGCATCTCTTGCGTCTGTTCAATGCTGTTGTCGCTTGTTTGGGCGGTGGTGTCGGTAAAATGCCCTTCCTGAAAATTAATAAAAAAATAAATAAATATTTCATAGTACTAAACATCAATTTAAGGGCGGAGTTAATTTCACCGTCAAATGGCTAATGCGCTTTAACGGGGGGAAAAGACCCTTGCAGAAGTAAGAGTTCATGTTAATATTAATACAGTGATTATCACCGCTATGCTTGATACCAACCAATGTTTTTCTTTAAGTAATGAACTAATTGTAATTAAACAAATTAGGAATACATAACAGACACGACAACTAGAGTAACATAAACATGGTCATTTCTATAGGAAACTCATTACACTAGAAATTTAACTTTTTCAAGGTTATTTGCATTTGTCATATTTTTTGCCTGTGCTAGCTTATTATACATATTTATAAAATATGTAGCTGTAAAACAAATGGCAGTTCTTGTACCATGACATGACTGACAGTTTTTTGTTAACCTATTTTTTAGAGTGTTCGACACAGTTTTGGAGGCATCCTAGTTTGAACCTCTTTTCATCCTTATTTTGTATTCTAGATGTATCAATCAAGTTTCGTATTCTGTTCGAAACAATTTCTTGTAGCGAACCATCAAATTATGTCGTGTGAAAGAATTTGACAAAGGTTGATATTTGTTGATAAAGTCAATTATCCAAACAGACGATACACGTCATAAACAGTTACTTCGGGGAAATAACATTAAATTACAATAATACCTACAAATCCTACCAATACTCTCGCTCCAGTGAACGTATTATGTTACCAGAACTCTACGAGTAAAGAATAGTACAGGAGAGAGTCTAGTTAAAAATAATATTTGTCCAAAGTGGTAACTCAATATGGCTGCCGCAGTGCATAGGCGTGCATAAATATTTTGTGTAGGGTATATGTACACTTCATATGTTCTCGATAATCGTTTAAAATACGTTCTAAGTCCAATAATAATTCAAGAAATATCGTGGGTCATTATTTTTTCAATCCTTTTATTATTTTTAATATAGTAACATTTATTCTAACTCTTTTAAAGAAAACATTAAAAAAAATATGCCTGGGATATGTATATTACACCACTGAACACAAAATTAAACATGTCAGATATATGACAAGTTAATCAAAACACCCATTTTCAAAATTATTATTGCGCATGTTGAATGCCAATTTGAAATTAACTTTACCGATGACGAGAAAAAGTGAAATTCTTCGTTCTTGTCGTTTTAGAACGGCCACAAGCCACACAATTCACCATTATAAAAGCACTAAAGAAGTGAATTTGACCAATAACTGACCTGCCTTAAGGTGGCAACTTCCGTCTAAATAATACATATAGCCCCAGCACTAGCACTTTATTATCTCTCCTGTTCTATTCTTTCCTCGTGACATATAAGATCTAGCATTTTATTCTGTCAACTGTCATAGTTGTTTACATCTTAAAACCGTCCATAAGTGTTGGGAGAATGCTAGTTACCACAGTACTGTTAAAACTCCAATATAATCGGCCACTAAAATTGAAATTCAGACATTTATTATGACAGAGCTGCTTTAAAAATACAATTATTAGATTTAGTTAAGCGGTTAGTACATATATATTTAAGTAGATCATATATATCATTACATAAATGTATAAATCCCAAACTACATACATTGTACGTATTTCCTCAACATCCATTCTATTAAATATACAATGGAAGTCGAAGAACTACGTAGGGTTAAGAACCAGTGCGGGGTATAAATAACAATAATATTGGCAAATATGGTAGAAAAATGGCTGAATGCATACAACTGTGGAAAGAGGCATTAACGCAAGTAACCTCAGACGTTTATATATACAGCGTTACCCATGCGTTTGTGAAAATGAAAAATGGTAGCATAGGGTAGTTTCATAATGGTATGGGGATGTCTAAAGTTAATTTCATTGTAATGTTTCTGTGTTGGTTGCTTTGTATTATAGTTTCTTTTTCAAATTTACGAATTTATGTTGGCTTTCCTGACAGTTTTACACGCGCCTTTTATGTTTGACAATATTGTCTAACTATTATTGCTTGAATTCGCTTTCGATATTGATAGTGACAGTTTATTATTAAATATATTGTGCAAAATGTGTGAACACAAAGAAAAGGGAAAAAAGAAGAATAGAGGAACTAATTTTAGCAAGGAGGAAGAGTTGTTGCTCGTGCAGGAAGTGGAAAAAGAAAAACTTATTATGTATAGAGTGCAAAAACAACAAAGATTTCAAGTGCCGAAAGGTTTGAAAAATAATTAAGAGACTATAATTATTATATCCTATAAAATGTCATTTACTTTGTAGGAAAAAGCATGGGAGAGGATAACTGCGAAGTACAACAATAAAACTTTCCAATGCCGAAGCTGTGACCAGCTTAATTCAAAGAATAGCACTTTGATATATAACTTAGGTATATATGGAATAACTCCTTAAGAGAACAGTTAATTAACTGTGTTCAATTTTTTGTCAGTTGTTTAAGAAATTTGTTTTGTATGAAACAACTATCAGATGTACAAAAATAAAGCAATGAAAACATTTAAATTTACTTTCATTAAATAAATATAAGACTAGAAAGCAGAAATAAATCATTTACAATATTAGTATATTTCTGTACTTGCACTCGTAAAGAATACAGTCATAGATGAAGTAAATTTCTTTTCAAAAAATTGAGTATGACTTGTTATTATACTACTTATACGTACTTTCAATATAAAGTTTCATGCTGTGGATTTAGCAAACAACCTTTTGAAGTATTCCAGTGAGACAGAAATATCAATTACATATAACTTATGAGTAGTATGAAGAATAAAATATTATATGTACATATTACAAGTTATTAAAATGTTCACGATTAACAAACGCCTCATTCCTAGCCTTCCGTTATCATTATTAACAAATGCCTCTATGTTATCTGATTCATGCACATTAAAATCAGCCTCCCATTCATCTGATATTTCCTCTTGTATCTCAATTGCAATATTGTGTAGTGTGACTGTATGCATTCTCCACTAAAATATATCATTTATTAGTAGTGATACAATAACTTCATGATAATACCTACCAATTTGCAGGCAGTGAAATTAAATGTTCGATTCTTAGTTAGTCTGAATCTATTGAAAAATTCGTTCTCATTGAATTTATTCAAACCGTTCTCCCTATTTCTCTAAACTTTACGTCGGTCGTCTTACGACTACATTAACCTCATCATCTCATGAGGAACTATAACTCCTTTGCAATATGTATTGGTTCATTTTATTAGATAGTATTCGAAATAAATACCAGTGTATATATGTTTCCAAATTTAACAAGGTATTCGTCAACAACACATGTATATTATGATTATTATGTGAGGTTATACCGTACTTGTCGTAAAAGTAAATAGTAAAGTTGGTTAAAGCGGGAAAATCGTGACTTTGGCTTAAAGTGACTTTGTCTTTCACTTTAAAGTTAATGTGAAATTATGAAATCGGCCGTTAGTGCCACTTAAATTAAGTTCGGCTTAAAAAGAAATGCATTGCACCAACGGTTTAATTTCGCTACTTAGTTAAGCTTGCGAACGTATTTGGCAACATCGAATTTTGATGAAACTTTTAGTTGTTCTAGATTTACCACCCTGTAAATATTGAAATGCATTTTTCCATTTTCGGTTCGCTTTATTGCTTTGTAGGTTTTCCAAAGGTTCACTACAAATGCATGGTGATAGTAATATATTTTATTGTTATACCTATTACCTACTTCGGCATTAAATTCAAAAGAACAAATTATTCACAAATATTCTCGTAATTATTTTGGGATTTTCTTTTAAGTTAATTTAAAATTTCAATGCATCAATAAGCACATAATAAACTGTTTGCTATGATAATGTCATTTCTGCTTCACTCTTCTCATGTATAACCATATAAAATGCAACATACCTGGCATTCCTCTCACAGCAAAAGGCCTTATGGTGTTCGAGATATTCCTTCAAGCCCAAGTCAATTTTGCAAAATTGGCACTGTACGAGGTCTGGAAAAAATACATCCATTAAATTTCATGCAAGACTAACATTGATGCATTCTTTGTGGGAGGCAAATAATAATAATTTACAAAATATTTTAAAATACAAAAAGTATATACGTAGTCAATTTCAGAAACATCAAATGAGATATTCACAATACCTTCAAGCGAAAACTTCCCAGCTGCATCCTCAACACAACGGGTTTTATGTTTGGCCAAATGTGATTTAGAGCTGAATCCAAGACAGCAAAATGTACAGGCAAATATGTCCTTAACGATGTCTCCTTTGACAATTTTATTTTGGCAATATTCCTCGCCGAAATACACTAGTAATTCATCACCAGCTTGGATTTGACGAGTGCTTTTATAATATATATCATCTTCAAATTGAAGGACACGCAGGTTTCCTTCAGAACTGTTCCTGGTAGGATTAATGAACTGCATCCAATTCAAATAATTCGATTTATTTTTGTACAGAAAAAATTTCTCGCCTTTCCTTTCCCAGGGGCATTCTGTTACGCTGAGTCCAGTGAAAGGACCAAATTTTACACCTTCAGGAATAATCCTCAAAGCATATATGCCAGTTTGTCCAAATAAATCTTGAATTTCTAAAATATCATTTGGTATATCCGCTCGTATCTCATTATCTGCACTCTTCACTGTATTCTTATTTAAAATATTCACAAGCATTTCACATTCAATGCAGTAGTCTACGTAATATGCTTCACAATGTTCACAGTCTGTTGGTCAAATATATACAAATTAAGAATCAGAGCATTTACTGTCACCTGGTGATTTTGTAAGTAAGAACAAAATGATGAAACATATATTTAATACTGTCAGTTCTCAAAATAGTCAAGTAATATATTACATACAGGCGTGAAGTGGCAGTCACTAAGATTTAATTGGCAGTTGAAATAATCTAAACCTTACTATCTGACATCTAAAACAGATTTGAAAATAAAAATATTACAGCTTGATGTTTATAATGGAAGAAGAAACTTTTCTTGAGATTTGTTTTTCACTAAATGGAATAAATACTAAATAAACTTTCACCATTCTATGTTAAGGTGTTATATTTCATATTTATGCTACAGAACGTTTCATCATTACTTACAAATAACACAATTAGACACATCTAATGGAGTTGTTTTCAATAGAAGTTCCCTGCCCCTAAATAGTACCATCAGTAACTTCAGAAGCAACCAAAGTGTTTGTTTTATAATTGGTGGTGTAACACCATCAGTAATATCAACAAGAATTTAGTTGCAAATATACTTTTACATACATCGGTTAAACAAAGTTATATTTAAATAATGATATCGTAGATATGGCCATGGCTAACTAGAAATTGACAGATATAAAACAAACTTTAAAGTATGATTATAACAAGTCACAACAAAAATTACAACAAACAATTATTTATTTCTAGGTTGTTCTTAGTTTTCTGTATATTGTTATGTTTGTGTTGTGGATGTATATTTTGACAATGTAAATATCTGTTAATCAGATCTATTACAATAAAGAATATTATTATTATTAATAAGCATTTACTCACATAGCAGACCATTATCGTAATCAATTTTAATATCATCAGCACTGATCCCTTTTTCTATTTTAACGTCGTCATTTTGTGCTTCAGTCACTTCAACTGATATCAATTCTGTTTTAATATTGTCCAAACATGTCGACTCTTCATACTGATTTATTTTGCCATGGCAAATAGAGCCTTGTAACTCAGCATTGTCTATAGTTATAGCAGTTTCAGAGATACACACTTTATCCTCTATACAACTTCCTTCTAGGCACTGTTCTTCCTTAACATTAAATCCACTTACCGAAAGCATTGTGTTATTCATATTCATTTGGTCAACATGATCAGCCATTTTGAACATTTAATTAGTATGCAAAGCCAACAGTCAATTTTAGAAATTGCAGCGCCAGGGTGTCAAAAAGTGAACTACAAGTGATGCCTTGGATCACTATATGCATACTTGTCTTACATTAGCAATTATATATTTTCATCCTTCTCTAAAATTGTAATTTTGCTCCTTGGAATGAGAGCAGATATTGATCACAGTGATTCCTGTATTACCTGTGCTATTACAATGAAAAGCATAATTCTTTTCAGTAGAGGCCTTGTTTATAAATACTATAGTTATACAACCTAGAGAAAACTGTAAATATTTCTTATGTAGTACAGTGTCGTCCTCTAATATCTTTCAAATGGATTAATACAAACAATGAAAGTGCTCAGCCAATGAAATATTCTCAACGCCACTCCCACAATTTAATCCGGAAGTTTATAAAAAATGTAAATATATTTTGATATTTTCTATTAAATTTTACATAAGAGTATATTTTGCTTGATTTGCTTTTCACATCGTTTGCCCTTGAATTACATATCAACATAACCTATATAGCTTAACTGTGATAAAGTAGATTTAAGTAAATGTTTTATTGAAGAATCGTAGGAATACTATTTTTTTCCCTTATTATACTCACAATTACCCTTTTATAACATAATAAAAAAAAAAGACATACAAAAGGCTTTTTAAAAAACGTATTCAAGTTTTTTAAAGAAATATATCTAAACAAGAGAACGGTATTAAAAAGTCAGCATTTTTATTAAATACTCACCTACATGAAATGTCAGTCTGTTTCGGGTTCAGAGTTTGGGTTATTCTAATTTTTTTGTATGTGTTCAACAGGTATGTCTAAAACAGTCTTCTATATATTCGGTATGACTAGATATACCTAGGTATTATATAAAAGAAGAAAAAGTAATTAAAAGCTATCCGAACCACAACATTTATTAAGTTGCTTTGCATGGTTTCATCAACTTGACTGATTTATGTGAGGCTTTCAAACCAGTAATGTAGTACGTTTTACAAAGAAAATGCATTATAAACACCACATTATTTTAAGGTTTTGGTATCTTCAGAATTTAGAAATTTAAATGGTTCACAGCCAATCATTTATCACTTAACCAGGATAAATGTGAGACAATTTATTTTACTAGTAAACATAGATTAAACATATATTCTACGAATTGAAAATTGCTTGATATTAGACTAGACACAAGATTAATATGGAAGCCGCAAATAGTTGAATTAGTCAAACACTTATCTTCTGCTACTTATGCAATTAGACGTATCAGATTTATAACTGATAGTCTACTGGAATAACGACATACTATGGACTATCAAATCACATATCAACAATGTTTAACCAATATGGGGTAAGTAGGCCTATGTAGAAAAGGTGTTCATCCTGCAGAAGAAGGCTGTTCGAGCAATTGTCTGTGTTTCACAAACTATTCACTGCAAACCTCTCTTCAGAGAACTTATGATAAGTCCATTAGCCTAGACACATATTCTGCAACAACTAAGGAGGGCGTTGAAAAAGCAGTCACATCTGGTGACTAGGGGTGAGATTACAGAAGTCTCCACCCCTCATAACCATTTGCTGCACATCCTGCATTACATAGGACAACAGCCACTTCAGTACAACACGTCACTGGTAATTATTTAACAAAATCAAAGTTATGTATAGACATCTTTCTACTTTCGTATCTAAAGAGAAAATAAAGGACATTCTCCTTCAAGAAGCATTCTACAATGTCAATGACATAAATTAGCCCTGTGTTGACGTTATCATTACATTTTTGCTTGATGTGCTATTGTGTAAACTGTATGTATATCTTATTATTGATATAATAAATTTATTATTATAATAGAAACACTATCCTTCTTACTGTAGAAGTGTTATAATTAATCCTGCTTTTACACCTACAATACTTCATCTCATCAGGGAAGTCGCAGCAACTTTCATTATACATTTACATTCTTGGTAATTATCAATATAGTAAGTACTGGCTACACGTGGTCTGTATATGAACGTTTCTTCAATTTGTATATATTTACCTGCGATTTTAAAAATTGCTTTCAATAATAGTAATTCCTAATAATTGAATTTACGTTGGGGTTATCAAACAAAACTAGTTTAAAATATATAACACTTTCGGCTGTTACTTTGTGAAGATTCATAATACTGGATATAAGTAAAATAAAACACTCAATTAAATTTGAATAACTTCACTTTATTTTAATCACTATGTGACTGCAGTTTCGACATTACATGTCATTATTAAACTAGCTTACTTATATTTCTACTATTTAATTTTTCTTTCACCCACGTTTAATTGCAATTGTTTGAAATCTTCATGGATTTTATTGTCTTATATATGTAGAATTTTAGCCTTCATACTGGTTGAAGTGAGGTATATCACTTCATAAAAGTTAATTAGATACACACTTAAATGTACTCGGCTTTGACATTACTTATTTTATTCTGGTTCTAGTTATTTTTATTTTATCTAGGCCTGAATCGTAACAACAACTGCCATGATACAAGTCTGAATGAATAATCATCAATTATTGTTGAGGTTAGTACATACCCAACAAGTTATACAAATTAATTCATAACCATGCAAGCAAAGATTTTATTAAAGGTTAGTACTTTGAACGTTTTTCAGCTTGTACTGCAATATCCATTGTCAATTATAAGATAAAATATATAGGAAAAATGACATTTCTTCGTTACATCGTCTTGCAATATGTATTTTAGAATAACATTTAACATCCACAATCACATCATCACTTATTTTTGGAATTTGAAAAATTAGTGTCAGTAGACTTATCAATCTTATCCCTTAATTCAAAATATTTTAAGATATTTAAATCTAAAGCAAAACGCCTACAAAATTGTAACAAACACGATTGGTGTAATTGGATAATTGCGTCACTTCCTTTAAGCTCCCATTGGCTTCTCTTTACTACTACGAGAAGACTGCTTTTACTATAACAAATTTAGCGGGAGAAATTTATGAATGGGCACATCCTACTGCCCAACCGCTCTGTTGGCTACCTACCCGAACTAACCTTCAGGGGCCTGATTCTCGAGTCGAGAGAACAGAGATTTCGAGAGAATAATGGAGGGGATTCTCTTGAAATGTTAAAAATCGTATTCTTGAACTTGAGAGATAGATCCCTTCCCTAAAGAGTTGGGAGAATTTACATCTATCGGTTCAAGTCAAGCGAACATATTAAAAGTTAAGAGAAGCATGCGCATATCGACTTAAATTTTGTACATATGACCGATCAATGCTTGTTATTAAGGGGAGAAATATCATTATTCAGCAGATAATTTTTATGTTTTTTCATGTATATGACTTCCCACATATCTAAGTTTCTATTGTTGCTTTGTTTAACTAAACTAACATTTTCTAGGCTGAAGTTGTGACTTGTATCAATATGATGTAGAGCTAATGCGGATTTTTCTACATTGTGTAATTTGACATGAACCATGTGTTCTTTATATCGTATTTGAACGTTTCTTCTGGTTTGTTATCTTGTATACCGACATCGGATAACACTTAAGACACTTTTGAAATATGTATTAAACTTTTGCGTAATATCTTATTTAGAATTGTTAATTCATAATCCTGTCACTGTTAAATTAACCCGTTGTCTTTCTCAGAAATATTTTGTATTTCCCATTGAACTAATTCACAGAATGATATATTGTTAATATTCGTTGTAATTTTGCTTTAATCGTTTTTCAGCTACCTTTAAAATTGTTCTGTATAACATGTATTTTTATTATAAAATGTCTCGTAGATAATAGGTTTAAATACATAATTATATATTAAACTTTTCATTAATATCTTATTTAGAATTGTAATTCGTAATCCTGTCAGCGTTAGTTTTACCCGTTCTTTCTCATTAATATTTTGTATTTCCCATTGAACTAATTCTCAGAATTTTATAGTGTTAATATTCGTTGTAATTTTGCATTAATCGTTTTTACACCCTACCTTTAAAATTTGCCTGTATAACATGTATTTTACTTATTATAAAATGTCTGGTAGGTAATATGTTTAAATAGTTATTAAACTAATTTTGTGAAAAAGGTGTTTTATTTTATTTTATTATTTTTATTACTTTAATATATGTTACATTATTTCTACATGTATGATACGTAGAAAACAATATTCACATTTCGATGTTTAGCCTAACACTTTCCGGAAATCCAACTGATATAACCCATAAAACCTTTCAACATTACACACGCTATTTAAAAGAAATAGTTTTCGTATTACATATTACCTAATATACACTGTTCTATACAACAATTGTCCTAATCCGCATTCATTTGCAACCTGGCAACATTGCACTGCTATTTCCTACACGATCGACACACATCCCTACCTAAAAACAGCTATTCTTGAAGTTAGGAGAACCAGGGATGGGAGTGTGATCTATCACTTCTCTCAATAGAACGTTCACTTCTCTTAAGTTCGAGAATCGGGCCCCAGTTGTATAACTATAGTATTAATAAACAAGGGTAGAGGCAAATAAATATTTTTTGTCTGGGATTCCAAGATTTATTTTTATTTGACTTGAATATTCAATTTAACATAAATATGTTCTATTCAAATTTAATATTTATTAACTGTAATGAAGCAATAATGATTATCTCAATACTACATTTTTTCAGGGGCGAAGCTGATTGAAGGAAGTTCTAACAAAGTAAACTGACTAACTGACTGACGTCTTCAAATATAAATACTAACCACAGTTTTCTAGATAGTAATCAATAGTAATGATGGGTGGATTAACATACATTTTAATTAAGAAGTATCTAAACTTATATTTTAATAAACCTATAACTGTTGATTGAAAGAATACATAAAGATGCACAAGCTATAGCAAAATAGCGTGTCTTACCGCTAAATCAGAGATATACAGAGCTGTGCTCTTACAAATGCGCGGAAGATTAAATGATTGCTAATGATGATGCGCGCCATTTTGACCCAGAGCTAAGAAGCACCAACCATAGGCGTTATTGAAAGAGCGTGATTTTTAAACAAAAAGTGAGACCTAAACTGCATTTCAGCTCACCTTGTTTTGTACGTACTGAGTACACACAATTAAGTTTGTTATTGTTCTATACGTGGGATTTTGTGTTATCTTTTGCTACCTTGAATATCTTAAAGCCGGGTTTACATTACTATACCCTGTCTCAGAATAAGGAGTGAGTAGTGTGATACCGCCGGTCCTACTCCCGCCTCCGGAGGCGGAGGTCAAAGGTCAAAGGTCAAGGGTCAAAGGTCAAAGGTCAAGGGTCAAAGGTCAAAGGTCAAGGGTCAAGGGTCAAGGGTCAAAGGTCAAGGGGTCAAAGGTCAAGGGGTCAAAGGTCAAGGGTCAAAGGTCGCCGGAGGTGGAGGTCAAAGGTCAAAGGTCGCCGGAGGCGGGGGTCAAAGGTCGCCGGAGGCGGGGGTCAAAGGTCATCGGAGGCGGAGGTGGCGCCCTCTAATGCTCACTAACCCAACTAAGGTGGCGCCCTCTGACGGCCACTAGCCAAACTAAAAATGGCAGATTTCTTGATTACCAACCCAACTAAAATGGCGTCCTCTGACGGTCATTTGCCAAACTAAAAATTGTATCTCATCATTACCAACCCAACTAAAATGGCGTCCTCTGACGGTCATTTGCCAAACTAAAAATTGTATCTCTCATCATTACCAACCCAACTAAAATGGCGTCCTCTAATGGCCACTAACCCAACTAAGGTGGCGCCCTCTGACAGTCATTTGCCAAACTAAAAATTGCATCTCTCATCATTACCAACCCAACTAAAATGGCGTCCTCTGACGGTCATTTGCCAAAACTAAAAAATTGCTAAATGACGCCCTCTGACGGTTACCAGCCTAAATTAATATTCCCAGTATTGAATATAGAGTATATTTCAAAAGTAGTGTTTCACAATAGTATGATTTAGTGATGTAGTATTCCTAAATGTTGACGTTCGAATTTGATGATTCGGACTGCAACCATCTGTCTTACAAAATTCCTCCCAGTCGTCCAATGTGAAGAATACACAGCTTGCAGGCGATCGAATCTGGATGATGGGCACGAATCCAGCCGCTGGACTAAGACCGATATTCACCCATTTCGAACCGCATTTGTTGAGGAAGTATGATGACTGCCCAATTAACTGTTTTTCCTTAACGATATTCTCATCTATCATTTTAAGCGAATCACCAATAAATTCATTATAAGTTTCTGAAAAAGAATTAAAAAAATATAGATATAAGTTTATGTATATAATAATTTTGTGTTCTTACTAGCTTCCATTTTAATCTTAGTGTGTTAAAATATGTGCGAACTCGAATGCAAACAAACTAATACTGATTTAGTGAGAGAAAATTACAGTGAGAACCAATGACGCCCTCTGACGGTTACCAAGCAAAGTAAATATTAAATATATAAGAGAAGAATTTCGAATATAATATCAGCAGTATCAATTGTAAAGCGGTGTAACACATTTTATATAGATAGTGATAATCAAGTACCTATAATGACAGTGAAACCATACAACGTGGAGAAGTATGAAAACTTTTTAGCAGTTAATGACATCGAAATACCTATTGGAGTTGGGAATTGGCTATTATCCTCGGAATTGAATCAAAGTGATTGTTTATTCATAGCAGCATTTGCATATCAGAACGATCAATATTTCGATATTGATCAATTAATCCACGTGTTAGAATATTGTAACCCCAATATAACCCAACTAAAAAAGTGTTGTATTTATTGTGAATATGAATATCTACGTGAACCTGATTTTGAACTTCGTGATGAAATTTGTGTGTTTGATATAGAAACGTCGAATGTGCTGACTTTAAATAAGAATATACCGGAGATGTTAATGACTTGGTATCCTTAATATGATCATCCAGAATTGGATTATAATGAAGAACTCGTCGTGAATGGTGGTGGATATGTTATATACGCTCATCAGAAGTGTTTCGCAAGTAGCTAACATGTACAGATCTGTATAATCTTGTCTGTACTTGTTTGGAAATACATCAGTCGACAATGTATGTTGAACGCAGGCATAGTGCACTAAGATTGAAGAAAGTAGTATTAAACAATAGAATTAAGAGGTTTATATCCGAATTAGAAAAAATTAAAACTGATATCGAAATATATAAATTAGTTGTAAATATCAGCAACATAAATATATAAAAAATGGATAATATTGAAAATAGAGTTGATCGGGCAATCAGACAAATCGATAAACATTTTTTGGATTATTGGATGGGATGGATAAGACGATGATTCAACATATTCCACTGTTTATTCTCCAAAATAAGGTGAAAAGCTGAATCTGTAAAGCAACACTAGCATTACATTCCTCAGGAGAAGCGATCAAGCCTAAGAGAGTATTTACCCTATGGCTCTCATTATAATCAACCTTGGCAAGACAATCATCTGGATGGTTGGACCCCAGCTCGAAGAAATTGTTATTTATGTAACTTTATAGAATAAATATACATATATGTAATGTACAATATAGTATACAATATTTTAAATAAAAGAACAAACAAAATTATTGTTTTTTTATTTATAGATAGTCATATAAATATATATACATATTTTAGAGGTTGAATGAATATACGATTCTACATATGTTCTATACATATTTATTAGGTATATTATATACATTTCCAAATCAAAATTTATGGCTGACCGAGAAAATAAATTACATATACACTCAAACACTCAGTGATGTAGTAATCATTTTTGAGTATACAGGTTGTTTCAAAGGTAAGATGGCGGATACAATATGGTCACAACCAGATTATGTAACAATTAATATTTGTTTTATACATATTTATTAATCAAATATCTTATACACCATTACATTTCAAAATTTATGGTATTATAATGTAAGTATAATACTTCAAGCCTATATAAGACATTTAAGAATTTATCATGACAAGAGATTTAATATTTTAATGTAAAGCACCTTACAATGAAAGCAGACTTGTAGCATACTTTTATGAAATCGAATAAAATCAGTACTCTTGAGCACACTTAACTTTTTCATTAGCTAAGACTGGAGATCTCTATTTGACATAAATTTTAAAATACATGTTCACGTATCATGGATTTTTTTTTAAATAGTCATATAAATATATATACATATTTTAGAGGTTGAATGAATATACGATTCTACATATGTTTTATACATATTTATTAAGCATATATTATTATATTACATCTCCAAATCAAAATTTATGAGTGATACATAAAACGAAAATAAATACATATAAACTCAAGTACTGAGTGACGTAGTAACAAAATTTTAATATACAGGATGTTTCAAAAGTAAGAGGCGGATACATACAGAATGTTTCAAAGGTAAGGGGTGGGTGGATACATACAAGGTTTTCAAGTACACCGAGTTTTTATTACCAGTTTTAAAATTCACAGGGTTTTTATCATCGGTTTTAAAATACCAGGGTTCTCAGAAATTAATTGTTCATATCTTTGTAGATGTTAAATTCATCGCTATATTAGTAGTATTATACTTGTATGTATGATTATAACATTATTCATTATATATATATAAATATATATTTGTGACGAATAGAAAGAGTTAAATAGATAATGCGAGCTATTTCTTCAATTATTTTGTTAGAAAGCGCATTTTTTTATATTGTCGTCAGAAATATCTTTGAAAGCATTACCTCGATATAATTTAAAAAATTCCACAGCACTAATTAGACGACTTGAGATAATTGTATAGTTAGAAAGCGCATTTTTAAAGTTGACGTCATACTGATGTCATGTAGTTTGACCAGGAATTTAATATCCTTTAAGTTATATATTATATAATCTATAATATTTTTACTTAATATTGTAAGAACATTAAATAAAAAAATTGAGGTTGCAGTTGGATTAGTAAACAATGGGCGTGGTCAAGATCTCTTTATTGCATGTAAATATCAATAAAGTAAATTTATAGTTGACGTCAGAGCTAGTATAATTTTTATATATGTATATAATACCTTGATATAATTAAAAAAATCCGCTCATACATAAATTCCTTATTGATCAATACATTTTAACGAACATAAAATTACATTGAAGTTCAGAAGTATTTCCATATGATAATATTAATGCAGACTTCAATAAGAAACAATGAACGATTCTGTTTTAAATGTATACACAATTTCAACGTTCATATTACTATAAAAATGATGTGGAACCGTGTCTTTCACCTATAAATTATGAACATTTAGCACCGATTGTTATTATAGACTCCAGTCATCAAAGTGAGTTGGTGAAGAACGAAGCAGTTGATATTCGATTAGACTTCAGTAAACGTGACAGAAAAAACTACAACATTTTGTCTGATTTTACACGATCGGATTGTTAAATATAACCCATTAACAAGTGTTGTAAAATTATTCTAAAGAGAGAAAATGTTTATAATAGATATTCAGGGATATCAGTATGAAGATAGCGAATATTTCATTAAAGAAATCGCAATCTACGATTTAACTACGCATCACGTTAACCATACTTTCGTTCAAATGCCTAACAAGTTGTCATGGTTTTGTCCAACAATTAAAAAACATATGGAATGGTTATGTAATAATATACATGGATTACATTGGGATAACATGGACAAACAACAATCAATATCGATGAATCATATAGAAAACTACATTCAGAGTATCGTTGGTGATGCTATCATAATGGTAAAAGGATTGAATAAGAAGAACATTTTGGAAAATTTTCTGTCCAATACAATTATCGATATGGAGAGATTCACTTGTCCAAATCTAAGTACTTTAAGACAAAATGAATGGAGTCGACATTGTAATTTCCATAAGAACAATAATTTAAAATGTGCAAAAGAAAATGTATATTTGTTATATCACTGGTTTATAAAATAATAAAACACAATATTTATTTAAAACCTTTAACCTATTTACATTATATTCTATAACTGTGTAAAACTATATTTCTGTGCAATGTCTTGGCTAACATTAATAATAATCTTCTTGTAATCATTACAAAAGCCGAACTTATACATTATTAAGCGTGAAAACCTACCTTTTCCTGTTACCTATAAATGTATAAAGTTTACATTACTAATTACTTAATATTGTGACGAATAGAAAGAGTTAATTAGATATGTGAGCTATTTCAATTATCTTGTTAGAAAGTATATTAACAAGCTGACGTCAAGTATTTGTAGGCGTTAATGATTGTACAACAGTGTTATTTATTACATGTCTTACAATATTAATTGTTTTATGAAACAGTTGATTCAATTTTATATCTATCAACGTCACAACCGCATATTTTTATTTAAAGACTTGTCTATACAAGTAAAATTGTTAAATACCATGTATTAAGTCTCCTAATAGATTATTTCGAGAAAACATACATTAACAAGCTTTTAGAAAAACTCTCTAATTATGTAGCCAAAAATATTTTACCTCAATCCATAAAATATGACATTTTTGTTTCAGTTTATATGATCAGTAACACGATGGTTGGTATATCTTCTTATAATGTAAATGTTTCTTTATGCAATTAGGGATTTACTTTTTTTCATTGTACCATATTTCAAGTTAATATCTATTATATTTTCTGTATTATTACATAATACGGAATTTGAAATTAGACAGCGAACAACATTAACAAATAATGAAAAGCGAACATTTTGATTAACACGCAAAAGAGATTTAATAATTTATTGCCATATACTACGAAAATAATATTTTTTACTTAATATTGTAAAAATATTAAATAAACAAAAAAATTGAGTTGAAGTTCGATTAGTAAACAATGGGTGTAACCAAGATATCTTTATTACATGCAAATATCAATAAAGCTAATGATATAAATCTAGAATAGATGATGTAGGATATTTTCACATACATAGTTAACAATATGTAAAGTATATATTATCAAATGTTGACATCAGAACTCTAGAGTATAATTGATATATTAGTCAGATAAATTGTGAAAGTATATAGAAAGAATGATAATCATTCTTCATAATACCTCAACTAAATTTTAAAATGTATCTGATCCTCATCCCAGCAAGTCGAACATAATTTAGCATTTTCTCGATGTATTATCATCTAAAATTACAAAAACATTCAAATATAACAACATGAACCGTTATACATATGTAGAAAGAAACCAACCTTGTCATAGTTATACCAACAGTATTATTTATTCCTAGTCTTACTGTGCTAATTATTCTGAATTCAATCAATCGGAATGTTGTTTTCTGAAACAGTCCAATAAAAAACTAAAAAAATCACTAATTTCTTTAAATAATAAAACTGAATCATGGAGATATATTTAAACCATAAGCAGAATTAATCATTCATATCTTTGTAAATATTAAAATCAGAATTATTATACACTAGTTGACAAAAATTTCCATTCATTAATATATAAATGAAAGCGTATATCAAGAAATTCCAAAAATTTTAATGATCGAGTTAATAGGTATCGTCTAATAATTTCTCTCAATGTATACCAGTATAACGCTTGTTCTGTATATGCTTCTTCTTTACATATATAATATATGTATATATTTGTTTTAATTTTTATACAATATTCTTACAATATTAAATAAAATATAATATTTATACAATCCTGAGATATATAAAATATATATAATTAGTTATAATTGTATAAAAGAACAACAATAATAACAACTTTTTCCTAATGCTTTGCAGAACGGAACTATTTATTCGAGTAATTTGATTAAATTTCTTTATAATATTTATCTATATACTATTGCGGCGGTGCTTGATACATTATTTTTTCGGCAAGGCTCTAAAAAGAAATCCCACGGTGTGAGATCACAATATTATGTTTATTATTCAAACTAATTAAAAGATTTTTAAATACTTCTCGTAATATATTCATTTCTCACCCATTCTAGCAGAGGTTTATAACTCAAGTAACTCAAAGCTGTATCATCATTGACTAAGCTGATAAAGAAGGGCAGGATTATTTTGAATTGGATCAATAATTCTTCATCTACTTATGGTGGACCAAAACACCAACTTTTGTGCATATAGAGGAACTTCTACACAAAAATCAGCGAGTGTATAAATAAGAAATCAAATGTTTTTGATTTTTATATACAGGGTGAGTCATTAGTAGCCGCTCTTTTGTGTTTTAAATAAAAGAAAAAACAATTAGTGGAAGATTCATGATTGTTTGGGGAGTATGTTATCAAAAGACTTTAGCCCTAACACACTTCCGGTTTCACCGGAAATACACTCAACACAAGAACAACAATGTTTATTCTTAGACATATATCTTCAACTATACACTTCCTACCACTTAATGTAAAAACGTATCAAGTAATTTCTAAAATTTTAACGATCATTGTTTTTCAACTACATATTTTTCCGCACTTAGAGAGCACAATCAATGGATTTATAAAATCTTAATGACCGAGTTTATAGACATCGACTAAAAAAATTTTCTATTATATAATATATTATATATATTAATGAATAGAAATTTTTAGGTGATGTCTATTAGCTTGGTTATTAAGATTTTATAAATCCCTTGATTGTGCTCTCTAAGTGTTGAAAAATATGTAGTTGAAAAACAATGATCGTTAAAATTTTAGAAATTATTTGATACGTTTTTACATTAAGTGGTAGGAAGTGTATAGTTGAAGATATATGTCTAAGAATAAACATTGTTGTTCTTGTGTTGAGTGTATTTCCGGTGAAACCGGAAGTGTGTTAGGGCTAAAGTCTTTTGATAACATACTCCCCAAACAATCATGAATCTTCCACTAATTGTTTTTTCTTTTATTTAAAACACAAAAGAGCGGCTACTAATGACTCACCCTGTATATAAAAATCAAAAACATTTGATTTCTTATTTATACACTCGCTGATTTTTGTGTAGAAGTTCCTCTATATGCACAAAAGTTGGTGTTTTGGTCCACCATAAGTAGATGAAGAATTATTGATCCAATTCAAAATAATCCTGCCCTTCTTTATCAGCTTAGTCAATGATGATACAGCTTTGAGTTACTTGAGTTATAAACCTCTGCTAGAATGGGTGAGAAATGAATATATTACGAGAAGTATTTAAAAATCTTTTAATTAGTTTGAATAATAAACATAATATTGTGATCTCACACCGTGGGATTTCTTTTTAGAGCCTTGCCGAAAAAATAATGTATCAAGCACCGCCGCAATAGTATATAGATAAATATTATAAAGAAATTTAATCAAATTACTCGAATAAATAGTTCCGTTCTGCAAAGCATTAGGAAAAAGTTGTTATTATTGTTGTTCTTTTATACAATTATAACTAATTATATATATTTTATATATCTCAGGATTGTATAAATATTATATTTTATTTAATATTGTAAGAATATTGTATAAAAATTAAAACAAATATATACATATATTATATATGTAAAGAAGAAGCATATACAGAACAAGCGTTATACTGGTATACATTGAGAGAAATTATTAGACGATACCTATTAACTCGATCATTAAAATTTTTGGAATTTCTTGATATACGCTTTCATTTATATATTAATGAATGGAAATTTTTGTCAACTAGTGTATAATAATTCTGATTTTAATATTTACAAAGATATGAATGATTAATTCTGCTTATGGTTTAAATATATCTCCATGATTCAGTTTTATTATTTAAAGAAATTAGTGATTTTTTTAGTTTTTTATTGGACTGTTTCAGAAAACAACATTCCGATTGATTGAATTCAGAATAATTAGCACAGTAAGACTAGGAATAAATAATACTGTTGGTATAACTATGACAAGGTTGGTTTCTTTCTACATATGTATAACGGTTCATGTTGTTATATTTGAATGTTTTTGTAATTTTAGATGATAATACATCGAGAAAATGCTAAATTATGTTCGACTTGCTGGGATGAGGATCAGATACATTTTAAAATTTAGTTGAGGTATTATGAAGAATGATTATCATTCTTTCTATATACTTTCACAATTTATCTGACTAATATATCAATTATACTCTAGAGTTCTGATGTCAACATTTGATAATATATACTTTACATATTGTTAACTATGTATGTGAAAATATCCTACATCATCTATTCTAGATTTATATCATTAGCTTTATTGATATTTGCATGTAATAAAGATATCTTGGTTACACCCATTGTTTACTAATCGAACTTCAACTCAATTTTTTTGTTTATTTAATATTTTTACAATATTAAGTAAAAAATATTATTTTCGTAGTATATGGCAATAAATTATTAAATCTCTTTTGCGTGTTAATCAAAATGTTCGCTTTTCATTATTTGTTAATGTTGTTCGCTGTCTAATTTCAAATTCCGTATTATGTAATAATACAGAAAATATAATAGATATTAACTTGAAATATGGTACAATGAAAAAAAAGTAAATCCCTAATTGCATAAAGAAACATTTACATTATAAGAAGATATACCAACCATCGTGTTACTGATCATATAAACTGAAACAAAAATGTCATATTTTATGGATTGAGGTAAAATATTTTTGGCTACATAATTAGAGAGTTTTTCTAAAAGCTTGTTAATGTATGTTTTCTCGAAATAATCTATTAGGAGACTTAATACATGGTATTTAACAATTTTACTTGTATAGACAAGTCTTTAAATAAAAATATGCGGTTGTGACGTTGATAGATATAAAATTGAATCAACTGTTTCATAAAACAATTAATATTGTAAGACATGTAATAAATAACACTGTTGTACAATCATTAACGCCTACAAATACTTGACGTCAGCTTGTTAATATACTTTCTAACAAGATAATTGAAATAGTTCACATATCTAATTAACTCTTTCTATTCGTCACAATATTAAGTAATTAGTAATGTAAACTTTATACATTTATAGGTAACAGGAAAAGGTAGGTTTTCGCGCTTAATAATGTATAAGTTCAGCTTTTGTAATGATTACAAGAAGATTATTATTAATGTTAGCCAAGACATTGCACAGAAATATAGTTTTACACAGTTATAGAATATAATGTAAATAGGTTAAAGGTTTTAAATAAATATTGTGTTTTATTATTTTATAAACCAGTGATATAACAAATATACATTTTCTTTTGCACATTTTAAATTATTGTTCTTATGGAAATTACAATGTCGACTCCATTCATTTTGTCTTAAAGTACTTAGATTTGGACAAGTGAATCTCTCCATATCGATAATTGTATTGGACAGAAAATTTTCCAAAATGTTCTTCTTATTCAATCCTTTTACCATTATGATAGCATCACCAACGATACTCTGAATGTAGTTTTCTATATGATTCATCGATATTGATTGTTGTTTGTCCATGTTATCCCAATGTAATCCATGTATATTATTACATAACCATTCCATATGTTTTTTAATTGTTGGACAAAACCATGACAACTTGTTAGGCATTTGAACGAAAGTATGGTTAACGTGATGCGTAGTTAAATCGTAGATTGCGATTTCTTTAATGAAATATTCGCTATCTTCATACTGATATCCCTGAATATCTATTATAAACATTTTCTCTCTTTAGAATAATTTTACAACACTTGTTAATGGGTTATATTTAACAATCCGATCGTGTAAAATCAGACAAAATGTTGTAGTTTTTTCTGTCACGTTTACTGAAGTCTAATCGAATATCAACTGCTTCGTTCTTCACCAACTCACTTTGATGACTGGAGTCTATAATAACAATCGGTGCTAAATGTTCATAATTTATAGGTGAAAGACACGGTTCCACATCATTTTTATAGTAATATGAACGATGAAATTGTGTATACATTTAAAACAGAATCGTTCATTGTTTCTTATTGAAGTCTGCATTAATATTATCATATGGAAATACTTCTGAACTTCAATGTAATTTATGTATGAGCGGATTTTTTTAATTATATCAAGGTATTATATACATATATAAAAAATTATACTAGCTCTGACGTCAACTATAAATTTACTTTATTGATATTTACATGCAATAAAGAGATCTTGACCACGCCCATTGTTTACTAATCCAACTGCAACCTCAATTTTTTTATTTAATGTTCTTACAATATTAAGTAAAAATATTATAGATTATATAATATATAACTTAAAGGATATTAAATTCCTGGTCAAACTACATGACATCAGTATGACGTCAACTTTAAAAATGCGCTTTCTAACTATACAATTACCTCAAGTCGTCTAATTAGTGCTGTGGAATTTTTTAAATTATATCGAGGTAATGCTTTCAAAGATATTTCTGACGACAATATAAAAAAATGCGCTTTCTAACAAAATAATTGAAGAAATAGCTCGCATTATCTATTTAACTCTTTCTATTCGTCACAAATATATATTTATATATATATATAATGAATAATGTTATAATCATACGTACAAGTATAATACTACTAATATAGCGATGAATTTAACATCTACAAAGATATGAACAATTAATTTCTGAGAACCCTGGTATTTTAAAACCGATGATAAAAACCCTGTGAATTTTAAAACTGGTAATAAAAACTCGGTGTACTTGAAAACCTTGTATGTATCCACCCACCCCTTACCTTTGAAACATTCTGTATGTATCCGCCTCTTACTTTTGAAACATCCTGTATATTAAAATTTTGTTACTACGTCACTCAGTACTTGAGTTTATATGTATTTATTTTCGTTTTATGTATCACTCATAAATTTTGATTTGGAGATGTAATATAATAATATATGCTTAATAAATATGTATAAAACATATGTAGAATCGTATATTCATTCAACCTCTAAAATATGTATATATATTTATATGACTATTTAAAAAAAAATCCATGATACGTGAACATGTATTTTAAAATTTATGTCAAATAGAAATCTCCAGTCTTAGCTAATGAAAAAGTTAAGTGTGCTCAAGAGTACTGATTTTATTCGATTTCATAAAAGTATGCTACAAGTCTGCTTTCATTGTAAGGTGCTTTACATTAAAATATTAAATCTCTTGTCATGATAAATTCTTAAATGTCTTATATAGGCTTGAAGTATTATACTTACATTATAATGCCATAAATTTTGAAATGTAATGGTGTATAAGATATTTGATTAATAAATATGTATAAAACAAATATTAATTGTTACATAATCTGGTTGTGACCATATTGTATCCGCCATCTTACCTTTGAAACAACCTGTATACTCAAAAATGATTACTACATCACTGAGTGTTTGAGTGTATATGTAATTTATTTTCTCGGTCAGCCATAAATTTTGATTTGGAAATGTATATAATATACCTAATAAATATGTATAGAACATATGTAGAATCGTATATTCATTCAACCTCTAAAATATGTATATATATTTATATGACTATCTATAAATAAAAAACAATAATTTTGTTTGTTCTTTTATTTAAAATATTGTATACTATATTGTACATTACATATATGTATATTTATTCTATAAAGTTACATAAATAACAATTTCTTCGAGCTGGGGTCCAACCATCCAGATGATTGTCTTGCCAAGGTTGATTATAATGAGAGCCATAGGGTAAATACTCTCTTAGACTTGCTCGCATCTCCTGAGGAATGTAATGCTAGTGTTGCTTTAGAGATTCAGCTTTTCACCTTATTTTGGAGGATAAACAGTGGAATATTTTTAATCATCGTCTTATCCACCTCATCCAATAATCCAAAATGTTTATCGATTTGTCTGATTGCCCGATCATCTCTATTTTTCAATATTATCCATTTTTTATATATTTATTTTGCCGATGTTTACAACTAATTTATATATTTCGATATCAGTTTTAATTTTTTCTAATTCGGATATAAACCTCTTAATTCTATTGTTTAATACTACTTTCTTCAATCTTAGCGCACTATGCCTGCGTTCAACGTACATTGTCGACTGATGTATTTCCAAACAAGTACAGACAAGATTATACAGATCTGTACATGTTAGCTACTTGCGAAACACTTCTGATGAGCGTATATAACATATCCGCCACCATTTTCGACGAGTTCTTCATTATAATCTAATTCTGGATGATTATATTGAGGATACCAAGTCACTAGCATCTTCGGTATATTCTTATTTAAAGTCAACACATTCGACGTTTCTATATCAAACACACAAATTTCAGCACGAAGTTCAAAATCAGGTTCACGTAGATATTCATATTCACAATAAATGCACCACTTTTTTAGTTGGGTTATATTGGGGTTACAATATTCTAACACGTGGATTAATTGATCAATATCGAAATATTGATCGTTCTGATATGCAAATGCTGCTATGAATAAACAATCACTTTGATTCAATTCCGAGGATAATAGCCAATTCCCAACTCCAATAGGTATTTCGATGTCATTAACTGCTAAAAAGTTTTCATACTTCTCCACGTTGTATGGTTTCACTGTCATTATAGGTACTTGATTATCACTATCTATATAAAATGTGTTACACCGCTTTACAATTGATACTGCTGATATTATATTCGAAATTCTTCTCTTATATATTTAATATTTACTTTGCTTGGTAACCGTCAGAGGGCGTCATTGGTTCTCACTGTAATTTTCTCTCACTAAATCAGTATTAGTTTGTTTGCATTCGAGTTCGCACATATTTTAACACACTAAGATTAAAATGGAAGCTAGTAAGAACACAAAATTATTATATACATAAACTTATATCTATATTTTTTTAATTCTTTTTCAGAAACTTATAATGAATTTATTGGTGATTCGCTTAAAATGATAGATGAGAATATCGTTAAGGAAAAACAGTTAATTGGGCATTCATCATACTTCCTCAACAAATGCGGTTCGAAATGGGTGAATATCGGTCTTAGTCCAGCGGCTGGATTCGTGCCCATCATCCAGATTCGATCGCCTGCAAGCTGTGTATTCTTCACATTGGACGACTGGGAGGAATTTTGTAAGACAGATGGTTGCAGTCCGAATCATCAAATTCGAACGTCAACATTTAGGAATACTACTGTCATTGTATTAAGTAGTCGTAATCAGCAGCTGGTATTGTCTTCGGATACCTATAGCAATTTGTTTAATTTACAACCGCTCATTAAGAGTAAATTAGAATTTTTAGTAAACAGCGATTTTATAGCATTTTATAAGATGATCTTAACCGCTTGTATAACATTAACTGGAGATTTATATACAAATGTATCAGAATTGCTTGTTGATCATTGTAATTCGTTTAACGCTTTCCTTATGATGGAAGTGCTACATATTTGTTATAATTCACTTCACTATGACTTTGAAGTTATGAAACTTGGTCATATTGTTAATTTATAATAATAAATTGTTTTTTCTTAAAAAATACATTGTTTCTTTTTTCATTTTATAAGATATAGAAATACATTTCAAGCCTGCAGCTATCACAGAAGCATGCAGACGTTGCGGTTTCCGCTGGAAAACATGTTTAGACCTGCTAGAAATACATTGAGAAGCGCGATAGCAAGTTGTGTAATTTATTCAGGAATTCTCTAGAAGCAAAGTTTATATTTTTATTGACCATCTTGATGGTCGGCCATTTTGCCTGATGTCACATTAGTTGGGTTAGTGAATGTCAGAGAGCGCTATTTTAGTTGGGTTGGTAATGATGAGAGATGCAATTTTTTAGTTTGGCAAATGATCGTCAGAGGGCGCCATTTTAGTTGTGTTGTAATGATGAGAGATGCAATTTTTTAGTTTGGCAAATGATCGTCAGAGGGCGCCATTTTAGTTGGGTTGGTAATGATGAGAGATGCAATTTTTTAGTTTGGTTAGTGACCGTCAGAGGGCGCCATTTTTAGTTTGGTTAGTGACCATTAGAGGGCACCACTTTAGTTGGGTTGGTAATGATGAGAGATACAATTTTTAGTTTGGCTAGTGGCCGTCAGAGGGCGCCATATTAGTTGGGTTGGTAATCAAGAAATCTGCCATTTTTAGTTTGGCTAGTGGCCGTTAGAGGGCGCCACATTAGTTGGGTTGGTAATCAAGAAATCTGCCATTTTTAGTTTGGCTAGTGGCCGTCAGAGGGCGCCACCTCCGCCTCCGATGACCTTTGACCCTTGACCTTTGACCTCCACCTCCGGTGACCTTTGACCCTTGACCTTTGACCCTTGACCTTTGACCCTTGACCTTTGACCTTTGACCTTTGACCCCGTGACCTTTGACCTTTGACCTTTGACCTTTAACCTTTGACCTTTGACCTTTAACCTTTGACCTTTGACCTTTGACCTTTGACCTTTACCCTTTGACCCCTTGACCTTTGACCCCTTGACCTTTGACCTTTGACCTCCACCGCCCGGCGGTGGGCCTAGGACCGGCGAATATACACTACTTAC